>CM076581.1:315250153-315480153 GCA_034641835.2 Pinus albicaulis | reverse complement strand
AGAAAATCAAGAGTCTTTGTCTGTTGATCTCATTCCTTTTGGTGATTGAACTTTCACCATGAGTGTAAGCATGACCCTTATCAATTTTGAAGAGGTAAACAGGATACGATCCATGTATGGACCATTTCAAAGCTACCCATATGACTCGCTTCTTCATTTACTTCTCCAAACCTGTCAAACAATAACGGCAGCTGCAAAAAAAAAGGTCAGCTACAGAATTGCACGAACTTTATAGCTAATTACAAAAGTTCATCTAAATAATAAGAAACATTATAATATAAAGTAGATATCATCTAAATACCTTCTCATATGTAAAATATGTCAATTATCACTGATTGAATTTATGGATTTCTGAAAATCGAAGAAAAAATGGTGGAAAAGGATGTCAAATTCTTAACAGTTTTGAGGTTCAACATACCTCCAGTAAGAGACCATTACATGTCCTCATGAAATTTCCAAAATTGTGAGCCTTCACCTTTTACTCCATTTTCTTGGATACCTCTTCTTGTAAATCCAAATTCCTCTTATTTCCTTTCCTTGAAGTGTTTTCTATTCTTGGTTTCATCATGAGGAGTTTTTACTTCAAATTGATGACCTTGATGTTCATAAAACTATTCCTTTTCTTTAGTTTTTTGTTATTTTTATACCATAGCCCCAAATTCAAAATAGTATTATGACTCATGGCCTTTTCTAAGTGATTTTATTTCTTCAGAGATTCATTTTCTTTCTTGATGTGCCTATTCAGTATCTCCAGTTCATAGATTTCTTGCTTCAAAGTGTTCACTAGAGGTTCTTGTGGACTGGTAGGATGCTCTTCAACACCTATATTTTCTTATGTATGTCTCTTTTCCCAGGACTCAATGTAGTCATAAATCTCCCGCTGTACTGGGTCAATTTTCTAGTGTCCTTCTCCTTGGATTGTGTATAGGATTGTATATAGGAGAGGTAGCAATAGGCAATGGTACTCAGGGCTCTTCATCTAAATCAAAAAAATTTGCTTCCTATGGGGATGTATTCTTCAAGGTTTTACAAAGTTTGTAGATTCTCCTTGGTTGTGAAGGGCTTAATATTTCTGATTTTATAAATTTTCCGTTTTCCTTTACATTACCTATTTCTTTTAACACATTATTTTTCTTATTCTTTAGTAATTTTGCAATGGTGTCTTCTTCTTCTTCTTCTTCTTGTGATTGGGGTGAGGACTTGTCTTCAATGCAAGTATCAATCTTCCTCCTCCTACTTCTTTTGGTCTTATCATCCTTAGGTTATTGTTGTGCTTCTTCTTGAAAATGATTCCTATCTAGGAAAATTTCCCAAAAGTATCCTATACTCTTTAAATGAAATTCAATGAGTATCTTTACCATTCCATGATGGTACATGATATTTTCTATAAATTGGACTCTTTTCTTCACATTTGTTGGCATTTTGTTTAAGTTGTTCAATAGGAAGTATGGGAGGTTTATTTATTTGTTCTCTAGGAAATTCATTAATAGTCTGGCATGGTAGACAAACATACAACCAAATCTATCCTCACAAGTAACAAATTTGTGTATAATAAAAGCATGTTCCTCCATTTGTTTTTAAGTTTGGTACTTGGAATTCCCTTCTTAAAAATAGTCGTGTCCATACATGGATTCTTTAAAAAAATATTCCATTCTTCACCATGAATTTCCCTATTTTTGAACCATCTTTCACTAGTTTTCGGAAGTTCTATGGCTTCTTCTATGAAGGACTCTTTTACTGAAAGCTTTATGTCCCTAATTTCTACCTCTGTCTCGTTGAAGGCTATCGTAAAATATTTCATAACCTATTTTTGGAACCCATCAAACTTCTTTATGAAATGGAGCCATCATACCTTCCGTAGAATTTCCTTCATCTGTGGGTAACATTCCATAATTTTTTCTCCCATAGGCTTGGTTCTTACTATCAGACCCATGTCTTTGTCCCAAGGAGTTTTCACCTTCAATATTGTTCCTTTTAGACCAGGTGGATAGAGGGTTTGCCTCTATGTTAAGGGTGTCAAAAGGGGATTGTAGAGGCACATAGGAAAAATAGATATTCAACGAGGGTTTAGGAATGTGAATAACTTTGTTACGTAATGAGATATGATCGTTAATCATTAACGAATGAAATCGGTCTTGACCATTATGGGATATGATACGGATGAAGTTGATGAATTATCGAATTGTGGTGTGAAATGAGTACAATCATTTTTAATGATGGAAATTCGAGGTGGCAACATATGATCATCTAAATTATAAAAAATAATGTTTTTGAACCTTATTATTTAAAAAACTATTGTAATATACCTTGGAACTAACCTATGTTGATCTTCTTTTTGTTTTTATTTCTCAGGTTTCTTTTCAACATGATATTTAATTTGAGTCTTTAGTTACTTCTGTTTACTATGTCTTTCTTCAATAGGCTGCAAAGTGTAGTAGAGCTGCAAAATCTGATGATAGTTGCAGATTATTCTTAGAGCTGCAAAAATATAGAAATTATGTAGCTACTCTTTTATTTCTTCAAAAAAAGAAAGGGAACAAATAATTTGGGATTTCTTTTAGAATGGGAAAAAATATAATATGTTAAAGATGAACTCTGATTTTCACCTTGTATTTTCTGTATAAGGATGCCAATCATTGATTGGTTTTCATACTTATACAATTATTATTAATTTTTTTTTCTTTTTATTTTTTTTGAATAATATATATATATATATATATATATATATATATATATATATATATATATATATATGAAAATTAAAAAGAAGACTATGTTGGGGAAGAAGAAGGATTCTTCTTCATCAACTTCATATTAGCATTGTCTTGAATTTTTTTGATAAATTCCTCCTTTGTAATTGGTCTATGATAGACCTTTAGTTGATGTCCATTAATAAGCAGAGGTACATTTTCTTCATCAATTTTCCTTATCCCGACTACCCCATTGTCAAAGAATTTTTCAATCTCATATGGCATATGCCAATGAGTCTGAAATTTTCCTTGGAAGTCTTTGAACTTTGAATCGAACAAAAGTGCCCAATCTCCTACTTGAAATTTTATTTCTTTTATGTACCTATCATGCCATATGGGCCTTTTTTTCTTAACTAGGTTGGTTCTTTGAACCCCATCTTGCCTGATCTCATCAAGCTCATTGAGTTGCTCCATTCTGTGCTTTTGGGATTATGATAAATCAAGTTCCAATCTGACTGCTATCTTGAAGCTTTTGATCTGGAATTCTATTGGAAACAAGTCTCACTTCCCATAAATAAGTTCATAGGGAGTATGTCTTGTTGTATTCCTCCATATATTTTGGTAGGCCCATAAGGCTTTAGGAAGCGTATCTGCCCAATCCTTCCTATGTAGAGGTATAGACTTTGTGAGGATTGATTCGATCACTTTATTGGTGGACACCACTTTCCCATTTTCTTGTGGATGATATGGAGTAGAATTTCTACGTTGGATCTTATATTCCTCCATAATCCTCTGCACCATCCAAGATGTAAACTGAGATCCCTGATCTATCACAATTTCCTTTGTGACACCAAAACAAGTGAAAATATCCTCAAAGAGAAATGAAACTAAAACATTTTCATTAGAAAAATAAAGTTCTTTAGCCTCTACCATTTTAGTGACATAATCAGTGAAAAATAGAATGTACCTCTTTTGTTTTTATGGTGGATTAATTGGTCCAACAAAATCAAAAGCCCATTTCTTAAAGGGTTCAATGAGTACCTAAGGTTGCAAGGGAATTTCATCTCTAGGAACAGGTTTCCCCATTCTTTGACAACTTTCACACCTTTTGACATACTCCTTGGCATCTTTAATTATGGATGGCGAATAATATCCTAAATGAAGACTAAGTTGGGGAAGAAGAAAAATTCTTCTTCATCAACTTCATATCAACGTTGTCTTGAATTTTTTTGATAAATTCCTCCTTTATAGTTGGTCTATGATAGAACTTTAGTTGATGTCCATTAACAAGCAGAGGTACATTTTCTTCATCAATTTTCCTTATCCCGACTGCCCCATTGTCAAAGAATTTTTCAATCTCATATGGCATATGCCAATGAGTCTGAAATTTTCCTTGGAAGTATTTGAACTTTGAATCGAACAAAAGTGCCCAATCTCCTACTTGAAATTTTCTTTATTTTATGTACCATCTCGGCCTTTTTTTCTTAACTAGGTTGGTTCTTTGAACCCCATCTTTCCTGATCTCATCAAGCTCATTGAGTTGCTCCATTCTATGCTTTTGGGATTATGATAAATCAAGTTCCAATCTGACTGCTATCTTGAAGCTTTTGATCTGGAATTCTATTGGAAACAAGACTCGCTTCCCATAAATAAGTTCATAGGGAGTATGTCTTGTTTTATTCCTCCATATATTCTGGTAGGCCCATAAGGCCTTAGGAAGCATATCTACCCAATCCTTCGTATGTAGAGGTATAGAATTTGTGAAGATTGATTCGATCACTTTATTGGTGGACTCCACTTTTCCATTTTCTTGTGGATGATATGGAGTAGAATTTCTATGTTGGATCTTATATTCCTCCATAATCATCTGCACCATCCAAGATGTAAACCGAGATCCCTGATCTATCACAATTTCCTTTGTGACACCAAAACGAGTGAAAATATCCTCAAAGAGAAATGAAACTAAAACATTTTCACTAGAAAAAGAAAGTGCTTTAGGCTCTACCAATTTAGTGACATAATCAGTGAAAACTAGAATGTACCTCTTTTGTTTTGATGGTGGATTAATTGGTCCAACAAAATCCAAAGCCCATTTCTCAAAGGGTTCAATGAGTACCTAAGGTTGCAAGGGAATTTCATCTGTAGGAACAGGTTTCCCCATTCTTTGACAGCTTTCACACCTTTTGACATACTCCTTGGCATATTTAATGGTGGATGGCCAATAATATCCTAAATGAAGGATTTTATAGGCATTCCTCTTATCAGCAAAGTTTCCACCAAAAGGTTCATTGTGGCATGCCTCCATAATTTTAGGTATTTCATTTTCTCGTACACATCTTATAATGATGATATTTGGACCAGTTTTAGACAATTCATTATTTACCCATGAGTATAATGCACTTTTTTGAATTATTTTTCTCTTTTGTCTAGGAAACAAGTATGCTTGTAATTTTCCAATATTTAGATAGATAGTAGTTTCTGTAGACCATGGAGATTTAGTAGATATTGTAAAGAGATATTCATCGGGAAAATTATCCTCTACTGGAGTATCATTATTGTTGTTTTGAATTCTAGACAAGAAATCAAAAACTGTGTTTTGTTTTCAAGTTCGGTCTAGAATGGTGAAGTTAAAATTTTTGCAAGAGTAATAACCATCTTGTGATTCTGCCATTAGTGATAGATTTATTCATTAGATACCTAATTATATAATGATATGTGTGAATAAGGTTTCATATCAGGTGATGTATTGTCTAAACTTGTTAATCGCATGGACAACAAATAGAAAATCTTTTTCAGTTACAGTGTAATTTAACTCAGCAGGAGTCAAATTTTTTCTTATGTAATAGATAGCATAGGGGATCAAATATTTTTGTCCTAATATATCTCCCAAAGTTGTATCTAAAGCATATGTTGAAATATGAATAGGTATTTTCCAATTTGGTGCTCTTAAGATGGGTGCCTCAGATATTTTTTCTTTTAAAGTTTCAAATGCCAATTGGAAATCAAGATTCCAGCTAAATTCACAATCTTTGGTAAGAAATTTGAAGAGTCGGGATGAAATTTTTGTCAAGTTTCTATAAATATTCTATAGTACCCTATAAAACCTAAAAAAATTCTAAAATTCTTTTGACAATTTGGAATTGATAATTTGGAGATGACTTCAACTTTGGATGAGTCTACTTTAATTCCATCCCCTGAAATGTAATGTCCTAAAACAATTCCTTCAGTAAACATCATAAAGCGTTTTTCATGACTTAGTGAAATATTTTCTTCTTTACATCTTTTAAGAACCTTTTCCAAAATTTCAAGAGCCTCTTCAAAAGAGTTTCCATAAACTGTAAAATCATCCATATATACTTCCACACAATCGTGTATTAGATGAGAGAAAATTCCTAATACTGAACTTTGGAATGTTGCAGGTGCATTGCAAAATCCAAAAGGAATTACTCGATAAACATAAGTTTCCCATGAACATGTAAATGTGGTTTTGTCTTAGTTTTTAGGTGCTACTTTAATTTTATTGTAACCACTAAAACCATCCAAAAATGATAAATACTTATTCCCTGCTAATATATCGAATACTTGATCTATGTAAGGCCATCAAAAATGATCTTTTAGAGTAGCCTTACTCAATTCTCAATAATCAATACATACCTTCCAGTTAATATTATTTTTAGGTATAATCACCAAGGGAGAAACCCACATTATCTGAAATTAGATAAATGAAGTTTACATTCATCAAATTTTTCAAATGTTCTTTCACAATTTCCCTAAGATTTGGATTCATCCTTATTTGAGGTTCTCTGATAGGCCTAGATTTTTTCTCAATGTAGATATGATGTATGCAAGTCTCAGGATTATTTCCCTTCATTTCAGTGTACTCCCATGCACATGCAGAGGAATGTTTTTGAAATGTTTTGATTAACTTTTCTTGTTGGAATTTCTCCAAGTTTTTGTTTATATTCAAAGATTTTGCTCAAAAGATTTAAACTTCAGAGTTACCAATTATTCCATAGAATATAAATACATGTGTCTACATGACAAGTATTCAATATTACATTGTTCTTGAAAATTATGATCTTCTTCACATTGTGAAGATGTTTCAAAATTTTCTATTGAATTTAAAATTTTGCTTTCTTCAATAATATGAGAAATGGTAAAGAGAGGTCTTATATCATTATCATCATCCATCCATTATTCATTTTCTATTTCTGTCATTGTTTTTGCTCAAGGATATAGAGTGAATTTCTTTGTTGAATTACCATAAAAAATAAACAGATCAATAGATCTACAATTAATGAAAGCATCAGCTGTAGCTAACCAAGGTCTTCCTAAAATTAATGGATTCCCCGCTAGGTTATTCTTAGGAGTTAATATCATAAATTCAACTGGATATTCCCAAGAATCTAAGGACACATATATGTCTTCTAATACACCATCTGGTTTAGTCACTGATCTATCTACTAATTGTAGTAATGTTGGCATATACTAAAGGTTTGGAAGCCTAAGTTGTTCCATGGTTTGTTTGCTCATGATGTTTATGGCTGCTCCTAAGTCAATTAATGTGTTTGGAATCTTAATACCATTGATGTGTGTTTTTACAACTAGACTTCCTGGGTCCAAATATTTTTGTATGTCTATTTTTCCCATCATAATATCTGCAATTTTTCCTACTAACTAAATCATTTTTACTTCTTTTGTTTTTTTTCCTAATTTTTTTTATGCTCAACTCTTTTATTTATTTAGCTAGAATAGGAATATATTTAATGTTCTGTAAAAAATGGATTTTGATATAGATAGTTTTCAATTCATCTCGAAAATCATTGTTAGGCAACAATATTTTTTTTTTTTTTATCCCTCTATCAATTTGTAATCTTTCAGGGAAAAGAGGGTTAGAAACAAATAATGATGGTTGATCTATGATAGGATTTGAGTTTATTGGATTTTATTGTTTTTTATTTTTAGAATTTTGATTATGTTGAAGGGATGTCCCTTCTCTAAAAATTTTATTTTGCTGTAGAGAAATTTCTTCATCAAGATAATATTTTTCTTGGATAACAACAACATTTTTTTTCTTTCTAATATCCTACGAGATGTAAGTTGGATATTGTTAAGATCTAGTGGATTAATAATATAATATGGAAACTTTTTTCGTTCTATGTTATAAGAGGTTTGATCATTTTTATTATTAAATTTTGCTAATGGTTGGGTAGGTAGTTTATTAAGTCTTTGTGGAAATGGTAATGAAAGTTGTGGGTTATGATTTTGGAATTGGTGTTTTTTATTATGTTTTGGAAAATGTTGGAGACGATAGTTTGGATAGGATTGTGGATAGTAGAGGTACTAAGAGTATCTGCCATAAGGATTTTTCATCCCTTGTCTCCAAGGTTGAGGATCAGACCAAGGTTGCTTCCATGATAAATTCCAATTGTTTGGTGCGGGCTGATTATACATTTTATTACTAGAACCTTGAGTTTGTGGCCCTTGCCATGGTCTTCTAGAGACAAAATAAAGAGATTCTACTAGATGTGGGGCTACTTCTTCTTGGAAAACAACCTTAAGAACTTGTATAGAGGGACAAATTTTGGTTTCATGGTTTTCTGAATAAATCAAACAGGTCTATATGACTTTTACATCAAGAGGAAATTCTCTTCAAACATGTTTATTTTTACATTTAGGAAAAAAAATAGTTAAGGCATCAATTTCAAATTTCTTCTTGTTTTGTAATTTTACGGTGTTTATTTTTTCACTAACACTCCCTAAGGTATCTGCTTTAAATTCAGCAAGCATATTTCCAATTTCTTCCCTACTTACTATTCTAGTTGCAGATTTATTCACTCTAGAGAGAATGGGAGCTCTTGCATTTTTCCCAGTTTTTTATTTTCCTCTTGAATGATGAATGCATAATTTAGAAATTTCATGTAATGATAATTGAGAGATATCTCTATTTCCCATCATGTTATGAATATCCCTCCATTCATCTCTAATGGCTTTCAAAAAGAGAGATTTTAAAGTATCTTGATCTAAGTTTTCACTGGATCAAAAACCACTTTAATAAGTGTGCAATAATCCAAAGATTTTTGAAAAATTGCACTTTTAATCTCATCCCATGCCCTAATAGATTGTGTTATCAAACCCATGAACCATTTTAAAGTTGAACCCTTGATTGTTGTAGGAAACAGATTCACTTTTTGAGAGTCTTGTAAGTAGTCATATGATCTAGATAAAACCTAAATTTCAAATAAAAATGTGTCAAGATCTTCACTCCTTAATCCATGGAAATTGGGAAGGATGGAAGGTGAAATATTTTTCATTGTGGCATTTGTATCCTAATCAAAAATAGGAAATTCAAAAGATTTATGGTCTTTCGTATTTTCTCCTCTTCTTCTACCTCTACCTCTACCTCATCCTCCACCTCTTCTTCCCCCTACTATTCTTAAGGAATCTCCATTAAGAACTTCTCCTTCTCCTTCTCCTTCTCCTGCCATTGTTGATTCCTTAGAGATAATGTAGGGTTCTAACTGTAGATTTATTTGTTCTTCCTCTGGTTCTTCTATTAATGGGATATTGAAGAAAGTTTCTTTTTCTTCTTCCTCACTAGGTATTTCTAACTCTTGAGCTAGAATATGTTCTCCTGTAGAGGTGAAAAAGGTTACTCTTTCTGTTGGAGATATAGGATCTTCTTCTTATAAGACTACCTCAGTAGATGAAGTTGGAGAGTCTCCTGGTTCGATTTCTGACCTTAATACTTCAGGCAGTCTATGTCTTGTAGTGAAAAATGGAATATGAGTTTGAGATGGTGGTGTGGCACTTCATGTTCTTGGTGGTGTGAGTGGTTTTGCTGGAATCAAACTTCTACCTCTAGCTATGAATCTACCCCTAGATTCTCTTTCTCAACACATATCATTTCTTTTTTTAATGTAAGACATGAGGATTCCTAATTACACTTCCCCGGTAATGGCGCCAAAATGTTTAGTCAATTTAATGTGTTAAATTTCTATCATAAATTACTGACTGAGGTTAGTCATCTGATGAACTGTGTTGCACTATATATGCTTAGATGCCCTTCTTTCTTACTTCGTTGTGTATTTTTATATATATTTTTTTGGGTGGTTTGTATTTTATGCCTAAATTTAATAACTAGAATTGATCTAAGGAATGAAATATAAGCTTCTAAATGAAATCTTTAAATTCTAGGAAACAACTACATATGAAGGAAATTTAATGATGAAAACTTAATCTGAAAGAAGGAAGAAAAGAAAATGTTATTTATACTCTAAGAAAAGGAATTGGTTTACAAATTAATCTTAGTGAAATGAATGAAACATAAAATCTAAAAGAAGAAAGAAAAGGAAATTTTATTTAACTAATGTACTTTTCCTAAAAAATAAATCAAACTTTTGATGGCTAAAATATGAGCTATGTTAGACTTATTCTAGGTCGGCAAAACATCTATGAAGAGAGTCTAATTAAACTGATTCTTCATTTAAAAAAAACATTGTTCTAAATCTAATTGAATTTTACTGATCTCTAAATGATGTTTTAGATATCAACATAATGAAAATAAAACCATGTTCTACCTTATCAATTGAAAGCATTAATTCGATGAAAATAGAGCATTTTATCTACTTTCAAAATAATCAAAGTACAATTCCAATCTAATTTTGTCTTAGTTTTAAATATATCTAATAATGATCAAAATATAACTTCTAATCTAATTCTATTCTACATTCCATGGAACAAAAGCATAAAATGTATTACTATGAAGTTGAAATGACTATGCTAATTTAAATAAAATTTAACTAAGGAAAGAAGATATGGCATAGTATGTATTGTGCAAAACAACATGTCTAATTTTAAATACTATGGTTGTTGTGTAATCAAATGCACGGATTTAGTCAATTGGAAGATGACAGAGTCACATTCATGTAATGATTCATGCGAGCATAAGATCCAATAGGAAACTGTAAATGTAAACAACTAATTCAGAAAACATTTGAAAACTAATTGACATGGAATCAAAATACGAAATAGTGAGAAATTAAACTATTAATTGATGAGAATTACATTACGAAATGACAAGGAATTAAACTATGAATTGATGATAATTTAACAAAAAATAAACAAGAAATTATCTATGAAATTGACACTAAAATAAACAATGAAATAAGTATAAAAACCTCCTTTCCGTATAGGGGCCCTCTACAATAGTACATGTGTGAAATATATTTAGACTATATGTGCATGAATGATCTGGAATTGTTCTTCTTTATTAGCAAAAACATGGTTTAGAAGCTTATCACAATATTATCACCAAATAAAAACTTATTCCCCGGTTTCAAGGGACCGATATTGATACAGGTTTTAATTTAACTGTCAAAGACAATTCCACCTATGGAAAGAAAAATAAAACTAAGACTAGAAGTCTATTCAGAAGAAAATTCTTCAAGGCTCTTTCTCAATTTTCTACGTAAGAGAAAATTGAGAGTCTTCATCCGTTGATCTTGTTCCTTCTCATGAATGAGGTTTGATCGCGAGTGTAGGCATGATCCTTATCAAATTTTAATAGGTAAATACAATACAATCCATGTATGGACCATTTCAAAGCTACCCATATGACTCACTTCTTCATTTACTTCTCGAAACCTGTTAAACAATAACGGTGGCTGCAAAAACAAATTCCAGCTACAAAATTGCATGAATTTGGTAGCTAATTATGGAAATTCATCTAAATAATAAGAAAAATTATCATATAAATTAGAGATCATATTAATTCCTTCTCAGATGTAAAATATGTCAATTATCACTGATTGAATTTATGGATTTGTGAAAAAGGAAAGATGGTGGAAAAGGATGTCAAATTAGGAACATTTTTGAGTTTCAACAAAACCTTGAGAGGAATTCAAAGAAGAAATCCTTCTGGAACCTATAATTAAAAATCTAAGAGAAAATCTCATAAGGAAAACCCTCTTACCAAATAAAAGTGGAATGCAACAATTAAATCATGCATCAATTTCAAGCTATAATAAAGAAATTTTGAGGTAAAAAATGTGCTTAAAAAAATGTACAACCAAAATAAGCTTTATAAGAACCAAAAGGATTCAATATGGTTATGTCAACCATGGGGGGTGATTCATCCCTTTTCAAGTATAAAATAAAAATATTAAAAAATAAAAAAATTACTTTTTCCACTCATATTTTCAGCTTATCTCCCAAAAATTTTACTCAAATTTCGAGTGAGAGCACTCATTGGATGTGAAATATAACTAACCCTATAGGTAGTACCTATGTTTCATACCTTTGATGGACCCCGTTACATGAAAAACTAGAAATACAGGAAAAATGTGATTATAATCAAGTTTTTTCATGTATTTATTTTTTTTGCCAGCATGATCCATCAAAAGTATGCAACACGGGTACCCTTTGGAAGAAGAATTAAATTCTTCATCCAACGACTTCTCCCACTCAAAATTTGAGTAAAACCACAACGATATAAGTTGAAAATATGAGTTGAAAAAATAGTTTTTTCTTTTCTCCCTCTAAAATTTGGTGATGTAATCTAATATTTTTTTGTTATTTCCACTATTATCTTATAATATTCCTTAGGAGGCCTATTTTATACCTAAAAATTTCTATAATGAGCATTAAATAAAATTCTGATAATGGAAGATAGGATGACATTTTTTAAATGTTTCTTTAAGGACATACAAAACCCCCACAGTTTCTCTTCCATACAACTAAAGGTAATGACAATTTCAAGTTCAAATATTGTAAATTATTAATAGTATAAAAATTAGAATAATTATGAATGATTTATTACCTATCACTTGCAGCTTGAAGAGATTCTACATGGGGAACTAAAAATCAAAATAAGTGTGGAAACAAAGTGCCATCAATAAACAAATAAGTATAACTGCAAAGGTTAAAGCCTAATTCATTGTCAATAAGTTCTCTATCTCTAGAGAATGAGCACAATGTCAAATGAAAATTATAAAAGGGTAGTATATAAAAATGATTTACAACATTGAGCCATCAAAATCTTTTAAATGCCTTAGACCATTCAAATAATCCATTAATGCGCCCTTAAAATGGATGGTTCAGGATGACTAATTTTCATGCACAACATTTAACGTATGACCCACACATATGAATTCTAAGTTTGACTTCAGGAGGGGGTCGAAAATGGCATGATTATTTCAAGGTATGTAGACTATGGTGGAAGTTAACATGTCTTATGATTTGAGGGATTGAAATTTATTATGACACATAAACATGAGATGGTGAAATAAGAAAAATAATATAACCATTTCTCAAAATAAATCATACCACATCATGATGGAGGTATTGTGGATAGTCAAGGTTGTTTAAGTGTTGTCCAAACAAAGTTAAGAGATTGAGTTTATTTCTTTTCTTATATATATATATAAGAAATAAATTAATATATATATATATATATATATATATATATATATATATATATATATATATATATATATATATATATATTAAAATAAAAATAAAATGAATAATGACAGTAAGAGTGCTTCTATACCCATTTTATCAATCAAAATCACACTTGGGAACCTACACATGGTAATATTGACTCTCTATGAACCTGGAAGAATTTTTTAACTAATGAACATCATGGATATATAAAATAATATAAGAAATAATGCTAAATAGATAAAAATTTGATAAAAATAGTAGATAAATACGCTTAATAAGATAAGAAACTTTGTTAAGGAACAAACTTCTCTACAATTACCAATGATAAATCCAATTTTGAATTAAGAATACATGAGAATTTTTTTTTTTAGTGTGTAAATTGGAGGTACAATCCATGTGGTATCAAAAAACTATGTTACATCGTTGTCACCTATTAGCCAAATCATGTCTATGATTTAACATATTAAATTTTTTGTCTTACATAACAAGGAATAAAGTAAAGAATAATCACAACAAAGAAATCTTCAAGACTTCCTGATGGAAAGGAAATTTGGGTACAACTTGGGTAGTGAGATAACATCACATTTGGTAAAGTTGTTAGAGAATGTGTGAGGTCTGAAAGAAAAACAAGTAAGAATGAGAGTAGTTAATGAAAAACATTCAAATGTTAGTTCTTATAAGGAAAGCCTCATAAAAATTCTATCTAAAAAAAAAATTGAAAACATAAGAGAAAACCTGAAATAAATGAGACGAAGTGGAATCACACAAAATGAAGGATCAAAACAATACAGTGTTGGGAAAAATACTGAGAGGGGGGGGGGGGGGGGGAGGTTGAGTTAGTATTTTAAAACTCACAAATTTTTTTCATTTCTTTACTGATTTATATATGTGACTTTAATTAAACCAACTAGCATATGTACATAGCTTTCTTTAAGGAAAATTTTTCATGCACAGTGAACCTACTATTCAGATATATCTTCAGTAACTTTACTTAAAAGAGTGCATCAATCATTCATAAGAAATTTAGTATGTAGTAAACATGTGCAATAAGAATAGAATAAACCATCACACATAAGAAACACACATGAACACCAGGATTTGAGGTGGAAACCCAATGTCGGAGAAAACCATCGTTGTTGTCATATCTGTCTTGAATATTTGATATATAGAAAACTTCTTACAATATTTTACTGGTGCATACCCATACTAGCACGCAGGAACCCACTTGCAGAAGGCTGAACCTTCTCTCATTCTCCAGTTGCTAATGGAAGGGAGCTCAAACCCCCTTATCTGATTTACTATCCACTACTGGAAGGGAGCTACAACTGCCTGATCATCAAATCCTACTGGCAGGAGGCTTCGACTTCATCACTAAAACCTCCAACCCTAAGCACCAACGCAGACCATGTTTCATAAATTTTCACACTAGATCCACCGACTTCATTTCAACACAACTTGTAGGCCTCTTTAATCATATTTTTAGACTAGACCCACTACACTAATTTAAGCCCAATACCATACATCAAACTAAAACATATAATTGTACCAAATAATTCAATGAATCATCAATTAACCAAAAGATCACTGACCTTTCATCACAATCAACTAGCAACATAATCAGTACTCAAACAACCCAGTTCTATATGAAGACATCCTTGACAAATAGCAGAAACACAAAAAAACTAATCAAACATTTCCTTCAGCATTCTTCTACAAAAAATTGGCTTTCATATGTGCCTTCCATAAGACGTATCTGTGACTATATGCGCTTATTCCGAAACAACTTTAGTATAGATCTCAGTATTTTTACTGAATATATACGTGCCTATGTAGAACCGAACTTGCATGTATACATGCCTTCCTTGAGTCAAACTTGCACATATATCTCTACATAATTCAAGACTGTGTAATACTTCATAAGTGCAAAGTTACTCAGATGATAGCCTTCACTACTGCAAACATGTGTCAAACCACAAATCTAAACAACTCACAAACATATCACGCAAATACATAGTCATTTCGGTTATAGAGATCCTGATCCATCAGGGTAATCATGAGTGCATCATAATATCAGATCTATCTATTGATTATAGCCCAGTCCATGCAACTACACTTC
Organism: Pinus albicaulis; assembly: GCA_034641835.2. NCBI lineage: Eukaryota > Viridiplantae > Streptophyta > Pinopsida > Pinales > Pinaceae > Pinus > Pinus albicaulis. Next base: position 315,464,901 of record CM076581.1, on the reverse strand, counting down.
AAATTGAAGTATTCATTCAATTCACATACTCATGCACACCTAGCACTATGATATTCACCTCCTTATATAGTTTGAGCCTTAGCCAATACTATGAGCCAAAACCACACAAGTGTCAATGGTATTCTTGGACGGGATCAAATAACCATTACTATGCTCAATATTATGGGCTAATACCATGATAAATACCCCTGCTATTATAAAAGTAATGCGCTAGCTCATACAAAACTTTGCTTCTTCATACCCACTTGTATACGCGATGCTGCCCTTACTAACTTGCATATAGTTATTCAGTTATGTACTTTATCCATCTTCTGATTATGATGTGCAAAGCTTCTATCCCATCATTGTGACATTTTGTTCCATCACTTTGTCACCTATGAGCTTGTCCATAAACCATATACTTGGTCTTTTACAAGTGGGTTTCCATCAAGGACAACACATGCATCATAATATCAACAATCTCCCCCTTTGAACATGATTGAAACCATGTTGGTGTTTGATCACCACAACCTATAGATACCTAATAGACACATCAACATAAGAATTATTCAAACATTCATTATTCAAACACCAAGTTACTCTCCCCCTTTTACATCAAGGGCAAAGGGTGAGCCAATGTTAAAACAAGGCTTCTCTTTCCTTGTATAAACAAGAGCTTGGTAGATTTAATCTGCACTATAATGACCACGCTCACCCTCACCACATGCTGAATCTTCAGATATATTTTCAGTGAAGTACATGACTTTATAACTCAACTGAGTATGACCTTTCCTATCACCAATGACTGACACGAATCACCCAACCACGTGGGGTTACATATTGGACTCAACTACCCAACCATGTGGGATTACATATTTGACTCAATCACCCAACCAAGTGGATTTACGTATTTGAAAAAGTGCATACATGATAGAATATGACAACTTTACATCATAGGTCTCAACTTGACCTTTACATCAAATTAAAGATATGACTTTTATAACCAAGACCAAAGGACCTTAATAGAGAGATCATCGAAAATGCCAATAATGCGTTATGCTCAGCAAGGCTAATGCTCCCCATAAACCTGTGCAACTTGAACATTTTCAAAAACCCATTCATCAAAACATATTCATCAAGAAGATAAATATCAAAGGAAAATGTAACTTGAAAACCATATTAGCAGACTGTACCCATCAACATCCGATCAATATAGCCAAAAAATCACTGCCAGAAGCATGAAAAATTATATTCTGGAGGCTAACTTGCAGATTTCATGACAAAGAGATCCATATGCAACTGTCTGAAAAGAGAATCGTGTATATACGTGACTATGCACCAAGAAACCTGTGTACGGAAACCATCCTTCTGAAATTTCATCTAAAAAACAAACCAGATAATTTTAACAACATAAAGAGGCAGACACAAGTCCTAGTTTCTATATGAGATATTCAAATAATTCTCTGGGAAGAGGTTTATTAAACATGTCAGCAACTTGTTCTTTGGAGGGAACATACTCCAATTTAACCTTATTCTCAAGCACTTTTTCTCGTAAAAAGTGATACTGAATAGGGATATACTTTGTTTTGGAATGCATAACAGGATTTTTTGAGATACTAATAGCACTTCTATTATCGCATATGATGGAGATGGGTGGAGAACATTTAATTTGAATACCTTGTAATGTCTTCATGCAACAATCACATATTCTGATTTTGTTGTAGATAAAGTAATGAAACTTTGTTTCTTGCTGAACTAGGATACTAATCGGGGCCCCATATAAAATTCACCTCTACTAGTGCTTTCCCAGTCATCAACATTTCCAGCCCATTCCCCGTCCATGTAAGCATGAAGGGTAATATGGAAATTTTTGGGATACCATAGACCAAAGTCTTGAGTTACTTCTAGATATTTGAATATTTTTTTTACTGCCTGAAGATGTGATTCCTTTGGATTGGCTTGGAAATGTCCAATGATCCCAACTTCATGCATGATATCTGGTCTAGTACTTGTTAGATAAAGAAAACTCCTAATCATATATATGTACTCTGGTTGCTTTATCGTGGTAGAATCATCATGAGAATTGAGGTTACATTCGATCATCACTGGAGTACAAACATGTTTGTAGTCTTCCATCCCATACTTCTTCATAATTTGCTTGAGATATTTTTTTTGTGACAGAAAGATGCCATATTTTTCTTGTTTCCCTTGTAAACCAAGAAAATATGGTAGTTCCCTAAGTAAAGACATTTCAAATTCCTGCAGCATAAAAGAAGCAAATTTTTGACTCATGGATTCTTCATTACTCCAAAAGATGATATCATAAACATAAACAACAATATTTGACAATTTTTCATCCTTAATTTTTTTTGTATAGGTTAGTGTCTGCAGATCCTTTTGTGAAGCCTTGTTGTTGAATATATTTGTAAAAATGATAGTTCCATGCCCATGGAGTTTGTTTTAGTCCATATAGAGACTTGTGACTTTGCAAACAAGTTTTTCATCATTCCTTAGAATGAATCCTTCTAGTTTCTCTATATATACTTCTTTTTGTAGGTATCGATTAAGGAAAACATATTTTACATCCATTTAATAAACTTTGAAACATTGAAAATTTGAAAATGCAAGAAACATTCTTATGGTTTCAAGTCTGGCAACTAGTGCTAATGTTTCTTTAAAGTCTATACATTCTTGTATAGCATAACCTTTACAAAAAAAATTAGATTTGTTTCTAATTACATCTTTATTTTCATTTAACTTATTTTTGAATGTCCATTTTGTCCCAATAACATTTTTATCATGAGGCATTGGAACCAATTCCCAAGTATTATTCTTTTCAATTTGATCCAGTTCTTCATTGATGGACTTAATCCAACATTCATATTTACTAGCTTGATTTAAATTTTTCTGTCTAGTGGTGGATAATATTGATAGATAACTAGGAGATCCCACAAGTGTTCTTATTGTCTGTACCCCATATTCATTTTCCACCAAAATTTCAGATTCTTGATGAATCATTTTCTTTATCTCACGTGTCTTCTTCTGGTGCTTCATTATTTTTTTCTTCGATATCATTTTGATTTGATGTGGGAAAGCATTGATCTTCATCATCATCCTCTTTCTTTGTTATTTTGTTTTTGCGAGTTGTGCATGCTTCATCCATGGAAAATTTTAGGGGCTAATATTCGAAAGCGGGCTAATTTTCCATCCTTTTTCCAAAAAAAAATATATGCTAATTTCCTCTTTCTCCTAAAACTAATTTGCCCAAATTTTATTGTATTAAACTATTTTACCTTAAAATAAGTCAAATTTTCATATAGAGACGATATAAAATTATTATACATTTGAATATTTTTACGAAAGTATCATCACACATTTTAAAGATTCCATATCATAGATCGGTGAGATTCGCCAAGGTTTATAAACTTTAAGATAAATTTCCATCCTTAAAATTTTCCCTGGCTTCATCAGTCACAACATCAATAAATTCAACAATTTTTCGAAGTTTCTTATTGTAGCAATTGTATCCTCTAATTCTATAAGATTAAGCAAGAAGTATTCCTTCATTTTATCTAGATTCAAACTTACCGAGTTTTTCATAGTTATTTTTGATGAAACACTTGCTTCCAAAAACTCTAAAGTGCTTCACAGTGGGAGTATTACGATACGAGAGTTCATAAGGATTTTTATCACTATTCACACAAACATGTGCCTTGTTCAGAATATTTATTGTGGTATGTACAACTTCGCCCCAAAATGTGTCAGGAGTTCCAGAATCATCAAGCATAGCATGATCCATTTGCTTAACTATTCTATCCATTCTTTCTACTAGGCCATTTTATTGAGGAGTTCCAACTACATAAAATTATCTTTTTATGCCATATTGTTGACATAAATCAAGGAATTCATTTGATATGTATTCTCCTCCTCACTCAGATCTGAGGCATTTGATTTTCAGATCTAATTGTTTTCAACTAATTCTTTGAAGACCATAAATTTCTCGAATGCTTCATGTTTGTGTTTCAATAAACCGGTCCAATACATTCTAGAAAATTCATCAATGAATAAGATATAGTATTCTTCTCCATGAGGTGATTTTTTCTTTATAGGACCACAAAAATAAGTATGTATAAGTTCAAGAGGCTTACTTGTTGATCCTTCTTTGGCATTAAATTGAAATCTAGTTTGCTTACTAAATTGACATGACTTACATATGGTACCTTCTGGTAGGGTGATGTTGAGTAGATCACAAACAACCTTGAGCCTTCCTGATTTAATTATTTAAGAAAATATCAGATGTCCCAACATTATGTGCCATAACCAGTTTCGTTTAGCTTTTCCTAGATAACATTATTCCTGGCCACCATTCAATATATGTAGGTTGCTTATTGTTCTTGTTTCTTTTATTATGGTGTTTCCTGTGTCAAATACATGAACCAGACATTCTTTTGATTGGAAGAATACTTCATCTCATTGGTCACACATTTTAATAACACTCAAAAAATTATTGTTTAGATTTTTTACTTTCGCAAGTTCCTTTATTAGGCTTACTATTTCACATTCTAACTTCTCATTATGCTTCTCTTTTTCTATGATTTAATTCGTTAGAGTACCTATGGCTATTTTTTTCTCTTCCAAGAATATTTTTAGTTGAGTGGTTTCTTCAAAGAAATAATTTTATTCTAAAGCATCCATAAATTTATCCTTAGAGTCATTAGTGTCTTTTCAAAATTCCATGAATACTTTAAGATCTTGATCAGATTCTCCTTCTTCACTACTTGATAAGCCATCACTATCTTCATGAGTATAATAGCTTTTCATATTTTCAAATAGTGTCCTATTGCCTTTTTTCTATATTGTTTACCTTTTCATGATGATATTTATGAGGACATTTAGCAACATAATGGCCCACTCTTCAACAAGAAAAACATTTGAAGGGAAGCTTACCTTTGAACCTTCCAGTGCAAAGTTGAAGTTTCTTTAAAATATTTACCTCATCTTCTTCTGATACATACGCCTATTATTTTTTTTCTTCCTTTTCCTTTCCTTTCTTGGTAGCTTTAAATGAGTCTACTCTGACTTCATATGAACCTCCTTTTCTCATTTGAAAAGCAGTCAGGATCCCATGAAGTTGAACAACAGTAAGATTCTATAGATCCTTCTTCTATTCAATAGTAAACACTTTTGAATCCAATTTACGAGTTAGAGATCTTAATATTTTCTCTACTAAAGTGGTGTCTTCTATTTATTCACATAGATTTTCCATATGATTTATGATCTCATCTAGACGCAGAAAGAAAATAGTAATACTTTCATCATTATGTATTCTAAGATTTTCATATTAAATTCTGAGAGTTTGGAGTTTATCACTTTTGACCTTGGAATCACCTTCATAGCTTAGAATTTTTTCATTCCATATATCCTTTGTAGTATCTAACTTCATAACCTTGACAAATTCTAATTCAGTAAGGTTTCCCAATAATGCATTGGAAACTTTCACATTAGTCTTATAGGTCCTATTTGCTATTAAATAAATGGGAACTGTAGTTGAATATTGGTAACCTCCTTCAAAAATTTCCCAAACATCTGCTCCAAGAGAATGAAGATAAGATCTTGTTCTTGTCTTCCAGATGATTAAAATGTTTCTGTTCAAGAGTGGTGGCTTGATAGATGTTCCAACTGGATTAAACTTCTTAGTAGATATTCCATCAAGAAATCAAGATTCTTCAGAAGGGCCTACTCTGATAACAATTATTAGGAAAAGTACTAAGCGAGGAGGCGGGAGGGGGGGGAGGGTGTGGTGAATCAGTATTTCAAAACTCACAATTTTTTTTATTTTCTTTACTGAATTCTATACATGACTTTAATTAAACCAACTAGCGTATGTACGTGACTTTATTTAAGGGAACTTGCATATGCACAATGAACCTATTATTCAGATAGATCTTGAGTAACTTTACTTAGACCAGTACATCATTCATTCATCAGAAATTTAGTAAGAAGTAAAAATGTGCAGTAAGAATAGAATCAATAATCACACATAAGAAACACACATGAACACCGAGATTTAAGGTGGAAACCCAATGTGAGAGAAATCCACCGTTGTTGTCGTCTTTGTCTTCAATATTTATTATATAGAAAACCTCTTACAATGTTGTATTGGCGCAAACTCATAATAGCACACAAGCACCCACCTGCAGAAGGCTACAACCTTCTATCATTCTCCAATTGCTATTGGAAGGGAGCTCCAACCCCCTAACCTCATTTACCAGCCACTACTCGAAGGGAGTTACAACCGCCTAATCTTATCACTAGCTCTTACTAGCAGGAAGTTTCGACTTCCTCACTAAAATCTCGAACCCTCAGCACCACCGTAGACCATGTTTCATAAATTTTCACATTAGTTCCACTGGCTTCATTTCAACATAACTTGTAGGCCTCTTTTCATCAGATTTTCAGACTGGACCCACTACACTCATTCAAGCCCAATACCATACATCAAACTAAAACATATAATTGTACCAAATTATTCACTGAATCATCAATCAACCAAAAAATCACTGATCTTTAATCAAAATCAACTAGCATCAAAATCAATACTCAAATAACCCAGATATATATGAAGACATAGTTGACAAATAATAGAAACACAAAAAAACTAATCAGACATTTACTTCAACATTCTTCAGTAAAACCATGGTTTGCATACATGCCTTTTATAAGACATATCCATGACTGTACGTGCTTCTTCTGAAAGAAAATTACGTATAGATTTCAATATTTTTACTAAATATATACGCGCCTCTGTAGAACTAAACCCACATGTATGCATGCCTTCCTTGAGTCAAATCCTCTTATAGATCTACAAATAATTCAGGACTGCGCAATACTTCAGAACTATAAACTTACTCAGATCATAACCTTCACTACATCAAACATGTGACAGACCAAAAATTTAAGAAATCATAAATAGATCGTGCAAATACATAGTAATTTCAGGTCTAGAAATCTTGATCCATCATTGTATTCATGAGTGAATCATAATATCTAAGCTATTTGTTTATTGTAGCCCATTCCATCCAGATATACTTCAGATTGAAGTATTCATTCAATTTACATACTCATGCACACCTATCACTATGATCTTCACCTCCTTTTATAGTTTGAGCCTTAGCCAATACCATGAGCCAAAACCACAAAATTTTCGATGATATTATTGAACAAGATCAAACAACCATCACTACAATAAATATTGTGGGCTAATACCATGGTAAAGACCCCTGATATTATAAAATTAGTGTGCTAGCTCATACACGACTTTTCTTCTTCATACCCACGTGTATATGTGACTTTGACTTTACTAACTCGCATATAGTTCTTCAATTATGTACTTTATCCATCTTCTGATTATCATCTACAAAGCTTCTATCCCATCATTTTGGCATTATTTTCCATCACTTTTTCACCTCTAAACTCATCCAAAACCATATACCTGGTATTTTACAAGTGGGTGTCCATCAAGGACAACAAATGAATCATAATTCCAACATATAGATGAGAGTGAGTATCTCAAACATAAAAGTAAAAAGAAACTAGTCGAAGAGGGAAGTAAAAATTCAAACAAATTTCCACTGATAGCACCTAATCAAGTGAAGAATAAAAAGTAGAACTACATGGATAATTTAAGAAGATTAGGCATTTAATATCTGATATTGAATTGGAGAAGGTAGCTCAGGCATCATTGTTAAACATGAATAAATAATTTCTAGTATATGAATGTATAAGTAATATAAAATTCAAATTTCCAGCTTACGAGCTGCAAGGTAAGGAATCCTTGTGGTAGGATGAAATTAGGACTATACATAATATCTAATATAATAGTGTAGGTTGAGATGATTTTCAAAATCATTTCAAATGAAAATATCTGATAAAAATATATTATGATGATATAGCTAAAGAATTAAATGAATTAAACATTGGTCACATGACCATGGATAAATTAATCACTAAATTCACCCATATCCTACAATATGCGCCTTACATGCATGAGGAGAAAGCCAAAATTCAATGATTCATCAGTTGTTTACCCCTTTCCTTTAAAGATAATATTTAGTATGACAACCCCAAGACAATGCATGACACTATAGAAAATGATAGCATATGTTACGAAGAATAAAAAAAAGAAATGATAACACAAAACATTGGAAAATAAGAAAGAGGATAACTTCATGGAAGGGGATAGAGGGTTATCCTCTTCATCTAATAATTCTATCAAAAATCCTCAAAATAGAAATTTGAAGGGAATAATAACGAGAAAAAGATTTTTTCAGATACAAGAACCACAAAGGTTGATCTCAATGGTAAAATATAAAATGAGGAGGAAAGAGAAACCTCAAAGTGTTGGGGCTATGGGAAACCTCATCTACATTTAAATTTCCCATATAATGTTAAGTGTAATCAAGCTTTCCACAATGTACTAGAAGCTTCCATTGTAAATTATGTGGCTAGGAGTATTCCAAAAATTATTGTAGCCTTGGAGGATTGAAAAGATAAACATCAATAAACTATAATTTAAATAGAAAGCAATATTTCCAACCAATTTCTATCAATTCTAATAAACATGTGAGCTATTTAAGATGCATTAGCCAAAAAATAGTGGAAACGTGCAAGTTGAAAATGGAAAAACACAAAAAATATTGGTTGATATAGCTATAATTTGGTATTAAAAGGAATATTAGCAGTTCGGTTAGGGATTGTATTATCATTTTGAATTTGATGAAAAAATAAATGAACTTGAATATCCTCGCTCTAGGATGATATGATGTGTTATTGGGTATGGATTTCTTAGAAAAGCATGGAGCAATTATTAACCACTTGGAAAATTTTGTTACTTGTACAAATTATGATGGAGTAGTAAAAATAATTAAAGGAAAACCTCTATCAATATCAATAAGACATATGTCAACCTTGTAATTAAAAATATGTGTAACGAATGTGTGTATATTATTTCTAATACAGGTGCAAAATTTAATATAGGAAAACAAGGAAAATAGTTTGAATGGGTTTATAGTTTTGCAGGAATTCAATGATGTTTTCCCGGATGAAATTCCTAAGTTTTCACCAAAAAGAGACTTTGATTTCACCATTGAGTTGGCATTTGAAGAAACGCCATTGTTAATTGAGCCTTATACAATGATTTTTATAGAGTTGAGTGACTTAAATATAAAATTTAAGAATTGTTGGACAAGTGATATATAATACCAGGTGTCTCACCATGGAGAGCACCGATACTTTTTGTAAGAAATAATGATGTTAATTTTAGGTTATGTATTGATTATAGATAGTTAAAGAAGTTGAAAATAAAAAATAAATTCCCATTACTTAGAATTGATGATATGCTTGATCGGGTAATGGGAGAAACAATCTTCTCTAAGATAGACTTTATATTTAGTTACTGCAAAATCAGCATTAAAGATGAAGATATTCATAACACTACTTTTAGAATAACATATTGTTATTATGAGCTTGTTGTGCTTTTTATTAGTCACAAATTCCCTAGCCACATTTATGTGTATAATGAATATTTTATTCATCCAGTAATTAGATAAAATAGTATTGATATTCGTTGATGATGTACTAGTTTATTTCAAGATACCAGAACAGCATGAAGAACATTTAAAAACAGTGCTACAAACACTAAAAGAGTTTCAATTATATGCAAATTTTAGTGAATGTGAGTTTTATCAAGGTCAGATTCAGTATTTTCGGTATGTAATATCCAAGAAGGGAACCATGGTACATCCTAAAAAGGTCAAAGAAATTCTTATTTTTCTTGCTCTTAGATATATAGCTAATATGAAATCCTTTATGGGAATTACATGTTACTACAGTAAGTTTATTGGAGTCTTCGCAAAGATGGCCTACCTTTGTAAATCCTTACAGAAGAAGGGAGCCAATTATAATCATGGACCCAAAAGCGTTAAGAAATTTTTGGTTGGTCGAAATATTTTTTAATTGTAGCTCCCATACTTAATTTTTTTTATCCCAATAAATATTATACATTGTGTACATATACTTTTTTAGAATGATTAGGTGGAGTTTTAATGCAAGATAACAATGTTATAGCTGATGAATCTAGGAAGCCAAAGGAGCATCAAAATAATTATGTTGTGTATGACCTTGATTTAGCTACAACAATTGAAGCTTTAAAAATATCATCGTATTACCTTTTTGGCAAGAAATTTTCATTAGTAATTGATCATATAAATCTCAAATATTTCTTTGGTAGATCAAATTTAAATCCAAGCTAAGTAAATTTGATGGCTTTGCCTAGTGAATTTTATTTTAAAATCAATCACATCAAGGGAAAATAAAACAAAATTATAGATGCACTAACTAGACTTTTAAATTAATTATGTGGGATCTCTTCTAGCAGCGCTAAAACAAACCTAAATAAAAATATTAGGGCTACAGTCTTAGAAGATCAAGAATACAAAAAAAAATTAATCAAATGAAATTACCCCAATAGAAGGGTCATATTTTTCTTTGAATAGTTATTTTCTTATTAACATTGAAAAGAAAAGTTTGCATCCCAAATCTTTGTAGAATTAAATAATTCATCTTAGATAAACATTATAAGAAGGACTTTTCTGCTCATCCAAGCTAACAAAAACGTATCATAACACTTAGAAAAAGAAATCAGTTCCTAGGGACACAATCAAAAGTGGTTGAATATTTAGAAAATATGTATGGAGTGTCATAAATTTAAGGTGGAACACCAACATCCTATTGGGTTATTAAATCCCTCAGATATTCTCAATCGGAAATGGGAAACTATCTCCTTAGATTATAGTATAGGATTATTGGTGCGATCCTAATATCGATTTATGGATTCAGTCCCTTCTTTAAATTTATTTTCAACCTCGGGTTCGCTTGGTTATTTAAATTTTATCATGAAAGGTCTATGTTTGCTAGAATTTACCTACCCAACATTGATTAATTATGAAATCCAAAGTCGTGGGCCGAAAAAAATTCTAAATAAATCCAACAGAAATTAACATTCGAATAACAAAAATCCTAAATAACTTTAATTCTAAGTAACAACAATGGAAATAAACAAAAATCACAGTAACAATAATTATGAATAACAACAAAGAAATAAACAACAATGATGAAACATTAACGATACAAGTAAAATACATACCTAAACCACAAGAAATATATTCCAACAACACTCGATGGAAATTGTGGGCCAAACACTTTGATCAGGGCCGTGGCTGAATATTATAGATCACATCAAGTTAACAATATGTCAGTACTCTTATTAATTCATAAAAATATTACAAGTTGAAGTTCTATTATTATAATTGAAAGGAATATTATTCAATATATGATATGCTCTATAAGTACTATCTCTATTTTTCTCTTTTATTTGTGTCTTTTAAATACATAAACAACGAATGGAAATTTACAAAAAAATGATTACACAATTATTTCCCTTACAATTTAGATTCATTAGAGAATATCAATTAGAAAGAAGAGATCTGAAATATATTTCCATCATGATTCAGTTGGAACAAGTCAAAGCTAGTATTGCAATTGGGGAAATTTGGAAAACGACCACAACAACAAATATACGAAAATTTCCTTCGAAGAACCTTGATTTTATCTCAATCGAAACAAAATTTTGGAAAACTAATCTCATTGTTATGAAACCAGCTCCAAAAATAGAAGAGAAGAGATATCAACGCCTTAGAAATCAACATCGAGGGGGAAACCTCCAATACATTACATGAATGAACAATTCTTGGATGATACAAATGACAATAACTCCTTCTATATATAGGGGTCCATGGGATCACAATATAATCCTAGCTGACCTAACGATAATAATGTAAGGGAAAAATAATAAAAATATGGCAGTTACAAGGGCACAATAATAACAAGAAGGGGGCTACACTAAAAAAATAAGGGACTACACTAGTAATATGGGGACCTAACATGCCCCTCTCCTTAAAAAAAGTGTTTTCCTCAATGCTTGAGTAGCGCTGGATTCTTCTGTATAAAATTCTCATCCTCCCATATAGAATCCTCAGTGGGTAAGTTCTTCCACTAGATGAGATACTCTAAAATTGATTGTTTTCGTAGCTGTCGAATTCTTGTTTCCATGACTGTTTTAGGTTCCAGTATGATTTTTCCTTCCTCATCAAGTTCTCGCAATACTGTTTGAACTGGAAGTTTTTCACCTATAACCTTCTTTAATAATGAAACATGGAAAACTAGATGCACTCACAAATAAGAAGGAAGCTGCATTTTGTATGCCATAGTACCAATATTTTGCAACACCTTGTAAAGACCATAGTATTTTGGTGATAATTTATTATCTTTCTTAGCCTGCTTGAGGGAAATTTGTTTGTATGGTTGTAGCCATAAAAATACCCAGCCTCCTACATCAAAACTTCTCTCACTGTGATGTGGATCTACATGTTGTTTCATTCGATTTTGTGCCAAATTGAGGTTATCCTTCAAGTGTTGGAGAACTTGTTGTTGATGCTAGATGTGATCTTCCACTACTTGCACCTTAGATTTTTCTCTTAAAGATGATGTGATGGATGGTGGATGATATCCATAAATGGGGTCATTTTTTCTACAGTATGGAAGGAAGTGTTATACCACCGTTTCGCCAGAGGTAACCACTTGACCCATTGTGTTTGTTTATCAGATACAAAACAACGAAGATATCCTTCCAAACATTTGTTCACTATATCAGTTTGACCATCAGATTAAGGATGATAAGATGATTTATGAGCTATTTGAGTACCCAAACAAGAAAATAATTCCGTCCAAAAATTTTCAGTAAAAATGGGATCTTTGTCGCTTACGATAATCTTTGGGTTTCCATGTAGCTTTTGAATTGTTTCCATAAAAGCAATAACAACTGTACTTGCTTTAAATGGATGAGATAATGCACAAAAGTGTGCATACTTGGTAAGTCTATCAACTACCACCATGATGATACTCTTTCCTTCAGACTTAGGTGAACCTGTGATAAAATCCATTGAAATATCCTCCCAACGTTGACTTGGAATGGATAAAGGCTATAGAAGACCCGGGGTCTTTATTGTCTCAACTTTATTTTGCTCGAAAACCAAACATTCTGCCACAAAATTTTGAATATCAGATTTAAGGCCATCCCAAAAAATTATTTCTTCATTCTATGGTAAGTTTTTAAAAATCCCGAGTCTCCTCCTAAAGGAGAAGTGTGAAATTCCAAAAGAATATTTTGTTTTATTTGGGAATTCTTACAAATATATAAGAGATATTTGTACCATAAGGAATCAATTCCCCAACGATATGTATCAGATGTACTAGGATATTTCTTCAACTTTTGAATGAGTGTCCACACTTCTACGACCTTCTTCCATTCATCTCTTGCTTCAGTTATCCAATCTGGATGGATAATAGAAATTGCACAAAGCAATGCTTCCACCTCTTCATCCTTTCTTGAGACTGCATCTGCAACAACATTTAGCTTCCCTTTCTTGTAGATGATTTCAAAGTCATAACCCAACACCTTTGTGACCCATTTTTTTTTCTCTTCTAAAGATAATCTTTGATTCAAAAAGTGTTTAAGACTATCATGATCAATTTTTACCTTGAAGTGCCTTCCCATTAGGTAAGGTCACCATTTCTTTAGTGCATGTAGTATTGCCAACATTTCCTTCTCATAAATAGATTTCTGTAAATAATTTCTTTTGACTGGATGACTTTCAAAAGAAATGGGTCTTCCTTCTTTCATTAACACAACACCAATTCGATTTCCTGAGGCATCACATTCCACAATAAAGGTTTTTGTGAAGTCTGGCATAGCTAAGACCGGTGCTAGGCACATTTTCTCTTTAAGATGTTCAAAGGCCTTAGTTGCTTTAGGATTCTATGAAAATTCATCTTTCTTCAATAATGTTGTTAGAGGTGCTGCTATTCTCCCATAATTCTTAACAAACTTGCGATAATACCTTGTTAACCTGAGAAACCCTCGCAAGTAATTTATGGTTGTGGGGACTTTCCATTCCTTAATGGATTTAATTTTATTAGGGTCTACCTTAACACCCTCGTGAGATAAAATATTACCTAGATATTCCACATATTGTACTCCAAAGAAACATTTGGATGTTTTTGCATATAATTGTTTCTCCTCCAATAGTTTGAGCACCCTGTCAATATGTTGAACATGATCCTTCCAAGGCCTGATGTAGATTAGTATGTCATGAAAAAAATACTATCACAAGTTTTCTAAGGAAGGGTTTGAAAATGGAATTCATCAACCCTTGAAATGTAGAAGGTGCATTGGTAAGGCCAAAAGGCATGACCAAAAATTCATAATGACCCTCATGAGTTTGAAATTTTGTTTTCAGACTATCTTCAGTCATCATTCTAATTTGATGTATCCTGAACGAAGATCCAACTTGGTAAAATAAATAGCTCCATGTAATTCATCCAATAATTCATCAATCATAGGGATGTGAAATCTATCTTTAATAGTGAGCATATTGAGTTCCCTATAATCTGGACACATGCGCCATGATCAATCCTTCTTGCGCACCAATACTACTGGAGCAGAGAAATAACTTTTACTCAGTTGAATTACACCATCTTCTAACATTTATGCAATCATATGTTCAATTTCTCTCTTTTGGACATAAGGATATCTGTTAGGCCTGATGTTTGGAGGAACACTTCCTGGAATCAAATGAATAGCATGATCATGATCACGAATATGTGGGCATCCTTTGGGAGTATCAAACACCTTAGAATAATTGTCCAAGAATTTATGGAGATCTAGAGAAATAGATGATTTTTATGTTGGAATTTCTAGTGAGCATAATGTTGCAATTACACCTCGTTGTTATTTCTAAAGAATATTTGTCATGACATTATAGCTTATTATCTTTCCCGAATTCCCTGCGATACACCATAATTTGATTTCCTCTCCTTTCTAAAAACATTTCAAGAAAAGTTCTTGAAAATTAAAAGCTACCATCCCCAAATATTGTAACCATTGTACACCTAGTACAACATTAGCACCTCCCATTGGAATGGAAAGAATTGAACTATTCAATACATATTCCCCCATGGTTAGCTTGATATTATGGCATTTTCCAGAGAAATTTATAGTTCCTCCATTTGTAGCCATGACTTGAAATTATTGTGCTGGGTTTAGTAAATAATTCAATTCCTTGGCTACCTTACAATGAATAAAATGATGGGTGCTACCTAAATCAATCAACACTATTACCTTTTTCTTCTTGATATATCTTTCTATCTTGAGAGTTTGAGTGGTAATTCCTAGCAATGCATTATACTATATGGTCAGACTCATCTCTTCTAATTCTGTGGTTGGTTCATGGTGTATATTCTCTTATTTTGAAGTTTATTTTTCATTTTATTCCTCTTCTTAACAATCTATGTAAAATAATTTCTTCCCAACACACTTATGACCTTTAGGGTATTTTCTCCAACAACCTTAGCAAAGCCCTTTTCCTCTTTTTTCTTCCAATTTTTGTGGTGTCAAACATGTAGGTTGTGGAATTCTAGGAGTAGCAATACTTCCATATTTATAGATGTCAGTGATAGGATTCCTTGTTTCCATAATTTTACATTCAATTTTTCTTGCCAACCTGAATGCCTTCTCGAATGAATCAGGTTCCCAAACACGAACTTCATGTTAGATGTTTTCCTTTATAGTCCCTATGAATAAATTGATCTTGTGTTCCCCTGGAATATCATTTACCCTTATATTCAATTTTTGTAAGTCCTCAATGCGCTCCATCGCTGAACCCTTTTGTTTGAGATTTCTCAATTTTCTAAAGAAGGTGTTTCTCTTTGTATTGTCATAATGTGCTATCATTTCCTCCGTAAAAATTGACCAAGTGACTTTTTTTTTTGCGGAAGCAAATCCATCGATACCATACAAACGTATTTTGTTCTAAATGTAAAGTTGCAATGAATACCTTTTGTGCATTTTGCACATTATTGAGATCAAAATATTGCTCCATCTGTAGTATCCATGTAACGGAATCCTTGCCATCAAACTTCCCCATATCCATATTTGGAATATGGTGGTTCTTCCATCCAACATTAGAGTTTATGAAATCACAATTAACATTTATTTTGTTCTCATCATGAGTTTCCTCTACTATATTTTTGGGATTAGGAAACATTTCTTGTATCAACTTTGTCAAACCTTCATTGTGTGCATTTAGATCATTATTCATGTTTTCCATGTTGTATTTCATGACATCCATCTTAGCTTCCATGCCATCCATATTAGCTTCCACGCCTTTCTTCAAAGCTTCAATTTCATTTTTTGTGGCTCTTTGCACGAAATTTGGTGCACTTTCTCTTGTAATTTTGATATGTCATGTTGCAATTCTTCATCTTCATGAGTAATAGTAGAGCCTTCTAAAGGCTTCATGGTTGTTGAATTATTTTTACGAGGCATTTTATAACCGAATACTGATATTGATTCTACAATATAACCTTGGAATCAATTCAAATTGATTTTTCACACAAGAATTATGCAATTTGAAAACAAAATACACATATTTTTATTGATTTTGAGGAGCTCAATATTGAAACTAAATTATATCTGTAATTTAGGATCTTCAATATCTGAAATTTGGTCCTATAGTAGCCCTCCAAAGCATCTTTCGATTCCCACAGGTTTCACCTGATTTGGATTCTTCAAGACAAGGTTATGCCCAATCTCCCACAATGACCTAATTATGGACACGTTCAGTAGAATGAATGTGTATGGAATGCCACATGTCATTGTTTCTTCCTTTGGCTATGAAATTGACACAAAGGAACCTAGATTCCATGTAATTTCAACCACTTTTTACAGAATTCCAATCTGAGTCCCATACTGAGAGTTATGAAAATTTTCCCAGGGTCCCTTCTTTGAGATGAAATTCAGAAGCCTGAAATAACACTAACTTCCACATGTCATATCTCTGAAAATATTGCGAACAAATATCTAAATTCTTTCCACGACATTCCTCAGGATTTTGGCTTGGCTCTGTAAAAATTTTAGCTTCCAAACCCTCGTAGATTTTTTTTTTTTTGCGAAAATGCCACGATGACCTACTTACGTTAAATTCAGGAGCCTATAAAAAGCCCTAACTTCCATAGATCATATCTCTGAAAATGTTACGAACCAAGATATAAAATTTTTCCACGATGTTCCTACAGATTTCGTTTTTACGCTCTAAAAATTTCAGCTATGGAACCTTCAAAGAAAAAACATTATAGAGGAAATTCCATGATGACCTGTTTGGAGTAGTAAAACCCTAGAATCCAAAGCTCTGATACCAAATGTTATGAAACTAGTTCCAAAAATAGAAGAGAAGAGAGATCAACGCCTTAGAAATAACCCACTTTGAGGGGGAAACCTCCAATACATTACATAAATAAAAAATTATTGGATGATACAAATGACAAAACCTCCTTCTATATAACAACAAAGTTCATTAACGATTTTCTCAAAAACTACAGATCAGATCTTGTTAAAATTTTGTAGTAAGATTTCTACAATATTAATTCCTCTCCACTCCTAAAATGAGAGCTATATGATCCACATATCTCAACATATAATAAAAATCATTGTAGGTTACAATGTATGATTTATGGAGTCTTACAAATTGGTTTAGCTTGAAAATTTATGGTTTTTTGTATTTTAATGATACCTCTTTGTTGTCCAAAAATCACAAGAATCCAATTGTTAGTTTTAAATATATATGAAAATTACCTTATGCACTATATAAAAATGAAATTGTATGCCTTAAATGATGAGGAAAGGAGAAAACATCCATCATGCATAGCAAATCCTCCCCCAAACTAAAGAATTAACATGAATTCATTCTACACTAGAAAACAAATTAAGGCGGTTGCTACAATCGTTGTCGACATATTTTCTTGGTGTATAACACCATGCAATAAGGGAGGTTTTGAGAATGAATAAAGAAATCATTGGATGACAATTAATATTAATGGCATGGTCATGATAAATAAATTAATGAAGGTAACACTCCATCGAATTGAAAAATTTTGCATCTATGAAAAATGGGAAGTGGTAAAGAAGGGGAAATATTGGTTAAAAAATATCAGTGAATAATACTCACTAGGTGTTAATGACATTCTCCTAAATATTTAATAAATAACAAACTTATGCTATTTTACCTCAAGTTTTACCTCCGTAAAAATGTGGAATCACATGTATGGACTGACATTTGTTGAAGCTGATGTAGGTTGAGCTGATGTTGAAAGTAATGTGGAAGGTGGAATCCATGTACAATGAAAGAAAGTAATAAGAAAATGTAGCACGGGTTCCTTCCCCCAGATTGATTAGTCTCCTTGTAATCAATATTTCTATAACACATCTCATGAGTAACCTCAATCAATAATTCATCACCTCAATTACCTCATTATACATAAAAGTGACATAATGATGTTGTGAATGTCACAGGATAATAATTTATAAGAAATGAAAATAAAAGAGGGTAAAATTATGAGAAAACATACATTCCCTAGACCCATAATATTTTGTTCTTATGAGCACAAAAATCGTGAGAATTAGTTATGTCAGTATTTTCTTCTAAAGATATAACCAATTACTGTGCATTCACAATTAGAATCAGATCTCTTTATTCTTCCCCAAAATAATAGTAGTGTTGTTAAGATACGAATAAATGGAGAATGATTGGGCAAAGCAACTATCTATGGTTAAAGATATGAAACTTATATAATAAAGTAATGATATATTAAATGATAAAAAATGTAAAAATATCAAATATCCTAAGATTTTTATCCCTCACATGTAAAGTGAATATTTATAACTTAATAATATATGTAAACCATAGCCATCACCATCTAAGAACTGATTAAATATTACCCTATGAACCATGAGTTCTAGAAAACCTTATATATGCAATAGTAGGCTTTATCGACAACTAGTTTTGAGAAAACATGTAACCAAGTAGATCATAGTATTGAATTAACTTCTATACCATAAGTATGACCATTGTTGCAAGCAAACATCTATAGCCTCGACAGAGATTCATTTTTAACCCATTGAGATACTGATGTCCCATCTATTATAAATAAGTACATAGTGACAAAAGAATTTCAATTTACTTATATGTATTACTGAAGATCATTATTCTGGCTTCGTAAGGAGTTAATAATAAATGGGAGATAAGAAAAGTGAAGAATTTGGCTTGTTATGAGACCTCTTGTCCTTCATCTTTACGACCGAAGGCCATCCCCCTGGCTTGGTGACCAGTAGTGGTAATGTCACTCTATTAGGACTCATGATGATTGTGGTTCGCCTCGTGATGAGACCTCCTATCCTCTAGTTGAATATGTATGTTTAAAATTAAACTATATTTATTGTTAATCAACAAAGGCTCACTTAATAGATGGGGTGGTAGGTCAGTTCCTTAAGAGCTAGGGATGGTGTAAAAAGTTTTGTAGTAACTATTTTCAACTTGGGTATTTTTTCTTCTCGAAAACTATTGTTAGAAAATTAAATATTACAGAGAAATGAAGCACATAAAATATGCGGAAAATACAAGCACACAAAACACATAAATCTAGAGAGACACAGATATACGTGGTTCACCCAGTTTGGGCTACGTCCACCCCGAACAGCCAGTCCTTCCTTTATATTATCCAACAAAAATTGAAGAGACAAAACCTACAGCAGATCCACTGTAATATCCTCTGTTCTCTCTCACAGTCTCCCTCTCTGCTTCTCGCTCCGAGAATACACTCATAATCCACAGCCGTCATATAATACCCTCATATATACAAGGGGTTGCCTTCTAGGGAAAAAAACCCTAATCTAAACATAACTTCTACCATCAGATCATTTTCCTAATGGCCGCCCCCCCTGGACCCCCCACGGCAGCGATTAAATTTCGGGCGGCGTTGCTGCCCATTTTTAAGGTACAGGAGTCCAATGCTGTGATACAAAGTAAACAAGATAATCAGGCTCCACTCCCAACAACTATTAACCTTCAAATGATTGTTGATAAATATATTTTGATTTGTTAATGTTCGGGTTGAGGAATATTTCAATATATAGTGACGAAAATATTTAAGTAAAACTTTGTCGTCATCATCATAAATTTACAAGATCACAGACTTGAGAAATTAGGAAAGTTGAAAGTAGGCAGGATGAAATAATATTTTCAAAATTATTATTTAAAAATAAGATTACATTTATAGATTAAAAAAAAAAAATTACTACCCAATGATTATGTAAAAGAGGACCTAGAACATTAAAGGTATTTCTAATTCACCAAAGAGAAAAAAAATGGAAATACCTACATGTGTTGAATAAAATTTGAAATTTGGCTAATAAAATTAGTTGTGAGTGAGGTAAAAACACCCATTAATTAGGTAATAACAATTGCGATAAAGGTAACAATAGTTGTGACTGAGGGAACAACATGGAAAGGGAAAAAACGGTGTTGTGACTGGAGTAGCAACATGGAAAGAGAAAAATGGCACTACGACTGGAGTAGCAGTAGGGAAAGGGAAAAAGGGATTTGTGACTAGAGTAGCAACGAGGAAAGGAAAAAAATGGCTCCACGACTAGGTTACCACCAGGGAGAGGAAAAAGGAAGTTGCGACTGGAGTAGCAGTGGGGAAAGGGGAAAAAGGGCGCCACGGCTGGAGTAGCAACATGGAAAGGGAAAAAGGGCGTTGCGACTGGAGTATTAGTAGGAAAATGGAAAAGGAAACAATAGCCATGACTTACAGAAAACCAAGTGTCAGTTAGAAAACAAAGTTGTGACTTAGGGAACAAGAGTTGTAACTAACGTAGAAAAAATTGTGGTTCGATATTTATTTATATAATAGTATCATTGTTGCATGTTACAACCTCAAAACTAACTGTACCATTTTAATCTTGTATACATGAATTATCACGTATGACTGTGGAAATCCATCCCAAAAATTAAGTCAATGGGAGATCCTAGCAAGGTGACATGGAGAAGGATTAGTCATCCAACACTCATAGTCACTTTACAAAATAATGAGGAATTAAGAGTGAATAATTCCTGGCAAGACTCACCATAAGATTTATTTATATGAGATATGAGGCAACCATATACTTGATAATAATAGGGAATAAAATTATAAATGTGGAGCACCAACATGAAACTTAAGAATTTCCCTCTTTTATTTCGATTAAAAAATAAAAGTTGTGGCTTTGATGTAAATAACACCTGAAACATAAAAAATAATAGAAATCAGAAAAGAAACAACACTTTATTGAAAATAAATAAATTAACTTAAGTTACAACGACTATGATTTTTGTTTCATCAATGATGTTTCCTAGGGGAACGTCAATCTGTTTCCAAGAACAACAATCTGTCAATGGTGAGTGAATCGGAAAAAGAAAAAAAAAATATTTCGGAAAAATGCTTTTGTGGAAATGACTTGGATATTCAAAGGTAAATTAGCACCCCATTTCTCATGATATAAATCCATTAATTAATGAAAAATTCTTCATGTTGTTCTCTCCATGTTGGTGAGCAATAGGGGCAAAAATTTTGTAACAAGATCTTATGATCCAATTTTTTAAGATCATGGCACCTAGAAAGACTTAAAATCATATGATATTATATTTATTAATAAAATTTTAGATTAAATTCTCTTATTTCATTAATAATTCCTTCAAGAATCACTCCTTCATAAATTGACCTCCTTCATTCTCCTAGGACCTACAAAAAATGAGATATACATACAATAAATCATGAAATCATGGAAGAAGAGAGGTGATACGGGTATCCTAATCCAATATATATATATATATATATATATATATATATATATATATATATATATATATAATAATAAGTAGTTACTATGTAAAAAAAATCTACAGAAATATAAACAAAGAAAAATTTATGTCACTTGCGGGAGAGCAATGGTCATCCATAAAAATGAGCATTATTTTAATCACAAATTCTTTATTCTTCATCCAATTTGAGTGATTCCAAAGCCAAATGAAAGAGAATTGATATTTGTATCTTCAATAGAAACAATTTTTAAAATTTCATGTGATGATATGTCAAATTTACTTAGAATAACCTGCATAACAAAGCCATTTTTTCTGCCAACTTAGACCAACAATCCATATTTTGCATGTAACTCTCTCGTTAAATAACAGATTGAATTGATTTAAATTTGGTATAAAAGTATATTTATTTATATATATCAAATATAAATATATTTTTAATACAAAAATAATTGATGGATAAAATTTACGAAGTAACGGGCGGAATTTCTTTTTTTTAAGAGTGTTGATTTACAATAGACCATCAATATTTTGGTCATAAATTTATCATAGGATATCGAAATTGATTCATTCAAATTTACTTGTAAAATAGACTCATAGTTAAATATCCCATGATTTTTTTTTTTTTTTCAAAATATAGTTGTGTAGGCCTCCAAAAACAGATTTTTTGAACTTTGTCTCTCAGCGGCCTACTAGACACCCTGTAAATGTTTTGCTCATAACGTTTTCATTCCAAATAAAAATTGAGTGATTCAAGTTGGATTAGAAAGTAAACATAAAGGGATAATTAAGATAGTAATTTTTTTTTAAAATATTCCCATTTGGTCCCTCAAAACATGATTGTCCCAACTGTTTTTCTAGAAATTTCATCAAGGTTGCATGCCATAAGAGATGATAAACAAGAAATTTTTATATTTTTTTAAAATTGGTGATAAAAATGGATATGATTATTTTTATAAATTTTATTTTCAATATAATACATATACATACATAAATAAATTCAAATATTTATCACTGATGTTAATTTTTAAAGTGTGTTGCAAGAGATATTTATTTGTTTATCTCCTTATTTATTTTATTTTCTAGAGTAACTTTAATTTGAAAAATAACATATACTTACGCATAGGAGTACTTCCAATCGATCAGATTTCAAAATAACGCCTCAAGTATGCACACACCAAATTAGGAAAATTCACATTAATAAATACTAGGGTAGGAGAGACCAAGTTCCCTTGAGAAGATGGTGCCAAAAATTGCTGAAGTATGGAGTGATGCTAAAATCAAATTATGGATTCAAGCCAATATTGAATATAGATTTTACTTTATTTATTTCCCATAGTTTGCGTATTTTGAATTTCTTATTGATCTTGACTAGGTACTAGATTGTGCTGATCATTCCTTCCTCGACCTCTACCACCTGCAAGATTTTGGGGAATCCCTCTGACCCTTGGCTTTGTTTCCCTTTTCATACAATTTAAGAGAAAAAAAATTAAATCAAAAAATTAAACAAAATACTAATTCTTGGGTCTTGGTGAAAGGGTTGGTGCAAAGATTGCCTGACCAGGATGAGAGAGTGGATACTACAGTCAATATTGGTTGTAATTTGGTGCCTTTGATATCTTCCCCATCAACGATGACAAAATGTTGGGATCCTAATATCGATTTATATATTTAGTCCCATTTTTGCATTTATTGTCAACCTAGGGTTTGTCTGGCTATTTCAAGGTCATCATGCAAGGTATATGCAGGCTACAGGTTCCCTACCCAATATTTATCAATCATGAAATCCAAATTCATTGGCCCAAAATAGTTCGAAATCAATCCAAAAGAAATTAACAATCAAATAATAAGAATGTTAAATGATATCAATTCTGAGTAACAATAATGGAAATATACATCAGTTGGAGTAACAATAATGAAATAAAAAACAATCATAAAGCATTAACGATACTAGTAAAAGACATACCTAAACCACAAAAGCTATATTCCAACAACACCTAATCGAAAGAGTGCCCCCAACTCTCTGATCAGGGTCACGACTGAAGACTATAGATCACACTAATTTAACGATATGTCAATTCTCTTATTAATTCATAAAAATATTACAAGATGAAGTTATGTTGCTATAAGAGAAAGAAAGATCCTTCAATATTTTATCTCCTCTATATCTGCTATCTGCCTTTTTCTCTCTAATTTGTGTCTTTTAAATACACAAAAAAAAATGGAAATTTACAAAAAACTAATTTAAAAATGATTTCCTTTACAATTTAGATTGATTAGAGAATATCAATAAGAAATATGAGATCTGAAATATATTTCCATCATGATTCAGTTGGAACAAGTCAAATATGGAATTGTAATTGGGTCAATTTAGAAAATGTCCACAACAGAAAATATACAAAAATTTCCTTCGAAGAACCTTTTTTTTCTCTCAATCCAAACTAAATTTTAGAAAATCACTCAACCGGAAACTAACATGGTACATTCTGCATAAAACCCATTTCTCATATTTTCAGTATTCATCGTCATTTGCTCAAAACGTCTAATGCAATAAATGTCACTTTTTAACCCAACAAATTTATGAGTTGGAATATTTGATTATGAACTGAAGATAAAATTATCAATATGGAAGAGATCTTGGAGGTTAAACAAGTGAGTGATGTTATAAAATTTTCATTAATAAACCATAATTAGCAGAATCATGCATAATAATCATCAATTTATTAAAAATAAAGGAGAACAAGTATTACTTATCCATAAGAGAAAAATAAATTATGAAATGGAATTATATGATATATTATGTGATAAAGAATGGTAGAAATGGATGAAATATGTCTAAAGAAATGGTAAAAATAATGGTAAATCAGTGGCCAAAAAATTACCCTCACGTAAATGACAACATTGTAATGACATATACTCATAGCAGCACACAGGCACCCACTTGCAGAAGGCTAGAACCTTCACTTGTTCTCAAGCTCCAACTAGAAGGGAGCTCCAACCCCCTGATCTCGTTTACCAGCCACCATGGGAAGGGAGCTTTGACCCCTTGCTCTCATTTACCAGCCATTGTTGGAAGCAGCTACAATCCCCTGATCTGATCACTAGATCCTATTGGGAGGAAGATTTGACTTCCTCACTGAAGGTTCCAATCCTCATCACCACCACAGACCATGTTTCATAAATTTTCACACTGGATCCATCTACTTGAACACATCACAACTTGTAGGTCTCTTTTCATCAGATTTTCAGAGTGGACACACAACACTCGTTTAAGCCCAATACCATACATAAAACTAAAACATATAATTGTACCAAATCATTCAATGAATAATCAATCAACCAATCAATCACTATTATTTTAATCACAATCAACCAAAAGAATAATAAATACTCAAACAACCCAAATCTATATGAAGACATCATTAACAGAAAAAAACAACACAATAGAAATGATCAGACATTTTCTTCAGCATCCTTCAGAAAAAACCTGGCTTCCATACGTGCCTTCCAGTAGAACTATTCGTGTGTGTACGCTCTTATCACGAAACCAACTTGCGTATAGATCTCAACATATTACTGAATATATATGTTATTATACATAACCAAACTCATGTGTGTACACGCTTTCCTCATGTCAAACCCGCATATAGATATGTAAATAATTTAGGATTGTGCAACACCTCAAAACTTGGAACCTACTCAGATCATACCCTGCACTGCAACAAACATGTACCATACAAGATACCTAAACATATCATAAACAGATCATGCAAATACATAGTCATTTAATGTCTAGATATCCTAATCCATCATTGTATTCATGGGTGCATCATTATTTCAGATCTCTTAATCAACTATCTCCCATACCATACAAATATATGTCATATTGAAATATTCATTCATTAACCTCACTCATGCACACTTATCAGTTGTATCTTCACCTCCTTATATAGTTTGTGCCATAGCTAATACCATGAGACAAAACCACACAAGTGTCGATGGTATTCTTCGACGGGATCAAATAACCATTATTGCGCTCAATATTGTGATCTAATACCATGGTAAAGACCCCTGGTATTATAAAATTAGTGCGCCAGCATATACGAAATATTTTTTCTTCATATCCATGTGTATACATTAATTTTCCTTCAATAACCCACACACACACACACACACACACACACATATATATATATATATATATTGAAATATTTACCTTTAATAATCTTATGATTCTGACCTATAAACCTATGTATCATCATTCTGTCATTTTGTTCCATCACTTTGACAACTCTGCGCTGAAATGTGAAATTTGTTACAAGTAGACTGTCATCAAGGACAACACCTTTATCATAATGCCAACAATCTCATCTTTTGGTCTTGATAGAAACCATATTAGTTTTTAATCACCATAAATTGAAGATACGTGTTAGACACTGTCAGACCAGGAGTTAACTCCACAAAACTCAATGTATATTGGATGGATATTGTGTGTGTATTTATACATGGAGGTGAGGCTATTGGGATTCACTTTCCAATGACTATTGGCCTTCCTTATTTACTAAATTACAATAATATACAATCTCACCCAATCCCTTAGGATTAGGTGTCAACATTCCCCCCTTTAGTTTGAAGGGATGTTGGTGAGTCCAAGCATCGTTGTGAACTTTTCAAACTTTTCTCTTCCAAGTGCTTTGGTGAAGATGTGTGTGGTCTGCTCATTTGTGGAACAATGATGTATATGGATGGTTTTGGCCTGAACATGATGTCTAATCAAATGGTATTCTGTATTGATGTGCATTTTTCGATCATGGAACTTCAGGTTCTTGGCCAACTTTATTTCAGAATTGTTGTCGATCATGAGTGGTGTTGAATGCATTTGTTTCATCTGTAAATCTTCAAGGATTTTCCTGAGCCACACAATTTCCTTTGTTGCTTCAACTGCTACCACATATTCTGCCTCAGTTG
This sequence comes from Pinus albicaulis, assembly GCA_034641835.2. Classification (NCBI taxonomy): domain Eukaryota; kingdom Viridiplantae; phylum Streptophyta; class Pinopsida; order Pinales; family Pinaceae; genus Pinus; species Pinus albicaulis. The sequence continues at coordinate 315,438,088 of CM076581.1, read as the reverse complement.
TGGAATCTGCTGGAACTGACTATTTGCGTGATCTCCATGAGACAGCTCCGATACCATGTTAGACCAGGAGGTAACTCCACAAAACTTAGTGTATATTGGATGGATATTGTGTGTGTATTTATACATGGAGGTGACGCTATTTGGATTCACTTCCCAATGAATCTTGGCCTTCCTTATTTACTAAATTACAATAATATACAATCACACCCAACCCCTTAGGATTAGGTGTCAACAGACACATCAATATAAGAATTATTCAAACACCAAGTTACTCTCCCCCTTTGACATTAAGGGAAAATGGTCGACCAATGGTGAAACAAGATCTTTGTAGATCTGATCTGCACTATATTCACCATGATCCCTCTGAGCACATGTTGAATATTTAAAAATATTTTCAAGGAACTACAGGACTCTATAACTCATTAGAGTATGACATTTCCTATCACCAAGGACTCATACTTACATGAATCACCCAACCAAGTCGGGTTACATATTTGACAAAATCACCTAAGCAATTGGGTTTACATATTTGACATGACCTCAAAAGTCCATACATGACTGAATATGACAATATTTTACATCATTGGTCTGAACATAACCTTTAGAGATATGAATTTTATAACCAAGACCAAAGGACCTCAATAGAGAGAGATCATCGAACATAATTCAACAACCATTATAAACATAATTCTAACAATGTATTATACTCAACAAGGCTAATGCTCCCCCAAAACATGTGCTACTTGTTCACTATCAAATATGACCACAAAAACACATTCATCAAAGCATATTTGTAAATTATATAATCATAACTTAATACCATATCAAAAAACTGAAACCATCAACATCAGACCAAGAAAATTAAATCATAATTGTCAACATCATGTCATAATATGTTCTTGAGTCTCCCTCACTATTTTTCAATCATAGAAGACCATACACAATGGTCTGCAAAGGAACTCAGCGTAAATACGCAAATTTCTTTCATCGAATCCGCGTACAGAATGTGAAATACCGAAATTTTCATTGCTTCAACTCCCCCTGAGCTTGTACAATCTCTAACTATCTTTTTTTGGCACATTAGATGCACTGTCAGGAATATAAGCAACCAGAATAACCAAAACAACCATGGGAATCACCATATATTGCTCACATCACCTGTGATGATACATTACTATTTTTGTTAATGTATCTCACACCAATCATGCAGTAACTAAGAGAAGTAAACTTTAGAAATAGATGATTGCAGTAGGGTCAACATTCCCTACGTTTTTTACTGGAGTTTATTATTTTTTAGCTTTTCTTGGAATTTCTCATTGTGTGTTGGAACCTATCCAAACTCTCAGTTATATTCAACATACTTAACCTGAAATCAGTGGCCTTATGCCAAAATTAGTAACAATAGAAACAACATCCATGAATCCATCCTTTCATCCTTTATCTATGTGATTCATCAATAAAAATATTCTTCTCTTTTAGGGCATTATCATCATTCATAGTAAATTCCATGAGTACTTGTAAATACTGTTCAATATATTCATGTGTATAAATGATTTTTCTATTTTGAAACCATTTCCTTTTGTCATGATTTTCTTTATAAGGACACTTAGCAGCATAACGACTAACTCTCCCATAAGAAAAACACTTGAAGGGAATCTTACTTCTAAACCTCCCAGTACCCGGTTGAATTTTCCTCACAAAATTTGCCTCATCTTCTTCTGATATATAACTTGATTCCTTGAGAACTTCCCTTTCTTCTCCTTTTGCACAAGCCTTAAATGTGGCTTCTCTGACTTATGAGGGACCTCCTTCTATCATTTCAAAAGTATTCATAATCTCGTGAAGTTGAAGAACAGTAAGAGTATGCAGATCCTACTTTTCTTCAATGGAAGACACTTTTGAATCGAATTTTGGGGTTGGAGTTCTCTATATTTTCTCTACTAAAGTTTAATATTTTATATCTTCACCTATATTTCTAATAGAATTCATAATCTCATCTATTCCTAGAAATAAACTTGCAATACTTCCATCATCATGTCTTCAGATATTTTCATATTCTAAGAGTTTGAAGTTTAACACATTTTACCTTGGAATCACCTTCATAGATCTGAATGATATTGTCCCATATTTCATTTTTTCAATTTAGTTGCATGACTTCGAAAAATTATGATTCTTTCAAGCTTCCCAACAAGGCATTGAAAACTTTTTCATTGGATTCATATCTCTTCTTTTCTGCTACATCTATAGGAATGCCTGCTAGATATTGATAACCTCCTTCCATGATTCCCGATACATTTTCTCCAAGGATTTGCAGATAAATTCTTGTTCATATATTCAAGAACAATAAATTACTTCAATTTAACAGTGGTGGCTTGATATAAAATACTCCTTCATGAATTCCCATTGCGATGGATCCCCTTCAAGTGACGAAGCTTTTTCAGAAGGACCTTCTCTAATTCCAATTTTTGGGACAAATAATGAGAGGGGTGGTGAATCAGTATTTAAATCTCACACAAAGTTTTAATTTTCTTTACTGAATTCTATACGTGAGTTTACTTAAGCTAAGTAGCGTATGTACGCGACTTTCATTAATGAAACTAACGTATGCCCAGTAAATTTATAATTCAGACAAATCTTCAAAACTTTACATAGACTAGTGCATCATTGATTCATAAGATATTTAGTAAGCTGTAAACATGTTCCGTAAGAAAATAATAAATCATCACACATAAGCAACACACATGAACACCAGGATTTAAGGTGGAAACCCAATGTGGGAAAAAATCACTGTTGTTCTCATCTTTGTCTTCAATATTTATTATATATAAAATTGCTTACAATCTTGTAATGGTGTAAAATCATACCAACACGCAGGCACTGACCTGTAGAAGGATAAAACCTTCACTTGTTCTCCATCTCCGAATGGAAGGGAGCACCAACCCCCTGAACTCATTTACCGACCACCACTGGAAGGGAGCTTGAACCCCCTTCTCTCATTTACCAGCCATTACTGGAAGGGAGCTACAACCCCCTGATATGATCACAATCTCCTACTAGGTCAAGCTTAGACTTCCTCACTGAAGGTTCCAACCATCAACATCATCGCGGACAAAATTTCATAAATTTTCACACTGGATCAACTTTATTGAATGAATCACAAATTGTATGTCTCTTTTCATCTAATTTTTAGACTGGAACCACTACACACATTTAATCCCAATTCCATACATCAAACTGAAACATATAACTATACAATATCTTCAATTGAATCACAAATAAACCAGCCAATCACGGATATTTTAATCAAAATCAACTAGAAGCATAATCAATACTTAAACAACCCATATCTAAATGAATACATCATTGAAAGATATCAAAAACACCGCAAAAATGATCAGACATTTTCTTCATCAAAACCCTGGCTTACATACACGCCTTCAAGTAGACTTATTCACGTATGTACGCGCTTATCCCGAAACCAACTCGCGTACATATCTCAACATATTACTGAATATATATGTTATTTTGAAAAACAAAAATCGTGATTATACGTGACTTCCTCATGTCAAACTCGTGTGTATATCTGTAAATAATTAAATACTGTGCAATACTTCAAAAACTCAAACTTACTCAGATCATACCCTTCATTGCAGAAAACATGTGCCAGACCACACACCTAAACATATCATAAATAGATCATGCAAATATATAGTCATTTCAGGTCTAGAAATCCTAATCCATAATTGTATTCATGGGTGCATGATTATTTCAAATATATTAATCAACTATAGCCCATACCATGCAAATATACTTCAGATTGAAGTATTCATTCATTAACCTCACTCATGCACACTTAGCACTTTGATCCTAACCTCCTTATATATTTTGAGCCTTAGCTAATACCATGAGCCAAAACCACACAACTGTCAGTGGTATTCTTGTATGGTATCAAATAAGCATTACTACGCAAAATATTGTGGGCTAATACCATGGTAAAGATTCCTCGTATGATGAAATTTGTGCACCATCACATATGCGACTTTTTTTCTTCATATCCACGTGTGTAAGCGACTTTTCCTTCACTAGCCCGCATATAGATAGTAAAATATTTACCTTTAATAACCTTTTGATTTTGACCTTCAAACCTTTGTCTCATCATTATGTCATTCTGTTCGATCACTCTAACACCTCTAAACTGATCTATGAACTCTGTTACAAGTGGGTTGCGATCAAGGACAACACCTTTATCATAATGCCAACAAATATGATTTTATTGTGGTTGTAATTGATAAAATAAGTCAGGATTCCCATTTTATATTGGTGTGGTAAACATTCAAATTTTGTCACATAGCTGAGATACTTATGAAGGAAATATTTAGACTTCATAGGGTAAAAAAAACTATCATTTTTTATAGAGATGAAAAATTGAATTTCAGTATTTCTTACCAACCTCAAACTGAAGGAAAAAATAAAAGAACCAATTAGATCCTTAAATAAATGATTTTCATGTATGCAATGGATAAACCCACTAAATGGGATGATTAGTTACATCTGGTTGAATTTGTGTATAATAATAGTTATCATGCATATCTTAAGATGAGTCCTTTAAGTTTAGAAATGTCATACTCCATTGAGTTGGATTTAACCAGAGGGTAGTCTGGTTTTTGGAGTTGATCTCTTAGGAGATATGGAGTAGGTGGATATAAAGGTAAGATATAAATTAAAGTAGCTCAAGGAAGGAAAACAATTATTTGAATTAGAAAAGGATTCACATGGAATACAATGTGAGAGATAATTTTAATATCAAAATCAGACCAGACAAGAGCACACTAAGGCTGAGAACTTGCGCTAAATTGTGACCCAAGTTATTTTGACCATTTGAAATACTAGCTAGAGTAGGAATAGTGGCCTATAAACTAGCATTACTATCCAACATAATAGTGTAGAATGTATTTCATGTATCACTTTTGAAGATATATATTCATGATCTAACTCTTATCGTTGATTGGAATGTCGTACAAGTTGAATCGAAAGGAGAGTTCCAAGTCGATCTGCTAGTAATTTTAGACAGGAAGGAAACTTTACTCCAAATTTGTGGCATCGTCTAGGGTAAAGTGCAATAAAATCAATTTGACCTTTAGGAGGCCACCTAGGAAAAGGAATACAACATGTGAGAAGTATTCCCTTCACTCTTCCATAGGTGAGGAGTGTCATGAAATTACTGATAACGATGTTATAATTAAGGGCAAAATGAAATACCCCTATTGCAATCATTGTTATAAATCCTTATGAATTTACCTTCACCTATAAATATTTAAGCTGGAAAAAATGGTCATGGGGCCAAGACTAAAGTTTAACACTTAAATAACAGGTGCAAATATTCATTTGTAATTATAAATCAAATATTATTTTATTTCATAAGCATTTGGGAACCAACACTGAGTAGTCAGGAAGCTCTATTTCCAGTAATTATTTAAGTGTTTGGATTCCCATGGAGTGGATATGTATAGGTGGAAACTATCACAGTTATAATCTCTATGATTCCCCCAGATTCTAGGATGAGTGATCACCACTAGAGAGAAAGTGTAACTATAGAGAAACACAGTGACTAAAACGGAATTCCATTAAAACCCTCACCATAATATTTACATAAAAAAAAAATGGTTTTTGAAGAAGAAATATCGTAGTGAAATTTATCTTGAGGGTCTCCTAGAAACTATATTTTTGAATGACTTGTTGGAAGCATATGGGTAGTTAGGAACCTCATAATGCATTTGAGTTTATAATATCTTAAACTAGTAAACACTCATGATTCCTTAATATAAAACCCTTTCCTCTACTACATGCATTCACCATAACCAGAAACCCTTTTTTTTATAGTATAGTTGGGTTCTCAGACCCGAGTACCAACATAATAATAATGGAGTGCAAGTGTCTACAATACCCTTTAATCCCTAAAATAGAGACATTGTTTCAAAAAGAGAAAATACTAGAATATTGGGAATAATATGAATACCCAAAAAACTGGCATCGAGATATTAGGAAGAGTCAAAAGAATATGGTTTCATTCATGGTCTTAAATTCTACATCCACTAAAAGCTTTGATGTCATGATGACAAGGGTTTTCCTTTATTCATGATGTATTCATTGAAACCAGGAAATGAATTCAAAGGAGAAACCCACACATCACCTCTAATTCAAAAATTGGGATGAAATTTGCAAGAGAAAACACCTTAACAATGAAAAATTGAATGCAACAGCCAAATCACATTAATTCCAAGATAAAAGATAAGAAAAAATAAGGTAATAATGGATAACAAGGAATTTTTGAAATGTTTCTTGAAGGACCTGCAAAAACCCCAAAGAAATTTTTGATCATAGTTTATTTTCCATGCACCTTAATAAATTGAAAATTTTAGCTTCAAATCTAGTAAACTCTCAACAGTATAAACATTAGAAGAATAGTGAATGATTTCCTACCAACTTCTTTCATATTGAGGTGATTACGCAACGTGAAATTGTTACATTTCTCGCTACCCTATGTTGATTAAATTTCTTTAACCCAATTCAAATATTTAATTAGTAATATTTCAAAAACAGCTAATACTTCAAATCATAAACATTAATTGAATATAGAATAGTAAATTCAACGAAAAAGGAGAAAATTAACACATCAATAAGAGACACTAGATTTTTAGTCAATGACTAGGGAAAAACCCACTACGAGGAAAACCCTTTGAAATTATTCTTCTATTATATTTTCATAAAATGTTCAACAAAGAGTAAAATGATACAATACAAAATCATTCAACAAAATTAACCTAAAAACATTCAAAAATATGTTCCCAACATTAATATTGATCAGAGATAAAATTTCTTGTCTTTGATCAACTACGGTCAAATGTCAAATTGTAACCCTAGATCCCAACCACATGGAGTAAGAGGTATGCATACGGTTGAAATATTCCAACCACATAAATGAGCCTAAATACTTTTGATTGTAACTAAAATTTTACTATCTCAATCCTGTGGCTGGAAACCAAAACCATAAAGACATGTGCGAGCTTCGGACCGTGCAATTTTGATCTTGTACATACCAATCTATATGACCCGGCCTCATATCTGTGCGAACCAATCGATGAGTAATAGAAGAATAATATTCTAGGTGATATAAAAATGAGCTTGAGGGCACTTATATTTATATGCTTCCAAGGATTTCCATTTTCCTGTTAGAGTCGACATGTGCTTTTGTGCACATGTGGGATTTTCTTAAAAAATTCACTTTTCCCTGTTCATATTGAGCACTTCAATAGTCAAAATTGGTCGTCTCAAAAAGAGGAATCTAGTCCCATGGTTGAACATTTTAACTGAGCTATGAAATGAGCACTCCCTCTCATCTAGGCATAAATTCAAATAGCATCATCATATGTACCTTTTCATCATGTCATGTCTCATATCTTCTCAAATCTATATGCTGAAATATTAATAAATCTAAAGAAGAAGTTCATAGGAGAATTAGCTACCATCCTATCGGGATGATAAGGAAGCTCTTATGGGACACTATAACCTCATGCCATATCATAGTTGAGCAAACATCCTCCACCTTATGTCAAGCAATAGGAGCCATAACATAAGGGACAAAATGTCGATCAATACAATACCTCATACATCCTATTTACCACTTATCTTCCCAAAAATTAACCTCAAGAGTCGTGTGGTAGAACACATACATAATAATTAGTTTGGCTGAGATAATCGATTAAGGATCACACACCCCCAATCTCTCTCTCAACTTGTTGGTCAAACAGGGAGCGATAATCCAAAGAAGCCCATCTTGTGGGTATGATTCCATCTGGGGTATACTCTGCATAGTCCAATATAGGGGGAAACTTCTTCCACCCTATGTATAACAACTAGGGGTGATACCCTAATGTCCAAATATCCCTCAAACCAAGTATCCCTCTATCTCAATTTGTCACCTTGGGAGCTTAGACAGGGGGGAAGATCTGGCTCGGTCTCTTTGATCGATGATGCCCATTATCAAGAGGGGTGACGTCCAACAGTCCAAGTTATTCTATGAAGCCTAAGAACTTCCATTTCGGTAAATCCTTAGTGAGAATATCTACAATGTTCTTATCTTTCAATATATGATGGAGCATAATAGATCCTCTCTCCACCATGTCTCAAATGTAATGATATATGATCTCTATGTGCTTGGAATTGTCAGGAAATACACGATTCTCTTCCAATTGGATCCCACTCTTTTTTACGCAATATATCACTGCAGCATCTAAGATATGCTAAAATAGTTCTCCAAAGAACTTCCTCAACCAAACCACTTTGCAACTATCCATGCTAGTGGAAATTTACTCTGCTTCGGTGATAATTAGTGCTACAGAATTCTACTTCTGGATCATCCAAAATATCATGGAAGATACAAGACTAAAACAACATCCAAACATACTCTTCCTATCGACAATGTTTCCTACACATTCAACATCGGTATATCCATGAATTCAAACTTATCTAGTAGAATATCTCAAACCAAGGTTGATTATCCCATGAAAATATCTCAAAATGTTTTTGGTAACAACCCAATATGCATGGAGAGGTTCGATCATAAATTGACTCGATATATTCCCTTCATAGCATATGTCCTGATAGGTTTCCACTAGGAACATCAGAGCCCCAATAAAAAAGTATATACTTGGATGGATTCACCAAATCAGGTCTTGCAACTTCTCCACATAGATTCTTGAAATTAATTTCCATTGGTGTGGGTAGGGACTTGCATTTTTTCCTCCCAAATCTCTCCAAAAACTTCACGAAATATTTCCCTTGTGAAAGGAAAATGTGACCGAGCCTTTGCCACACCTAAAGGCATAGAAAGTAGTGCATGAGTCCAAGGTCATTCATCTTGAATTTGGAGGCTAAGTGCCTCTTACACTCAATCATCAATGGCTCACAAGCTATAAATAATAGATCATCAACATATAAAACCAAAATAAAAAACATACCTTGGACAACCTTGAAATAGAGGTTGGGATCATCATTGATTTTTGTAAATCCAAGCTTCACCAAGTAACTATCTATGTAGGCATACCATGATCTAGGGATTTCTTCAAGGCATACAATGCCTTCGTAAACATACAAACTTATGTCTTTCGATCCTCTACTTCAAATCCTTGTGGTTGCTCAATGTAGAATCATTTCTATAACATGCCATGAAGGAATGATATATTCACATCCTTTTGATGAAGGGTCCATATTTCACTTGCAGCAAGAGAAAATATTGAATGAATGGTTGTATATTAGGCCAAAGGTTCAAATATATCTTCATAATATTTTCCCCCTTTCTAGGAGAATCCTCGGGCCACCAACCTTGCCTTACATTTTTCCAATGCTTCCATTGACTCCTTTGTTTGATCTTGAATAGAAATTTTTAAGTCAACCCAGATTTCGCCTTCGGTTTAGGCACAACATCCCATATGCCACTCTTCATAATTGATTAATATTATTTTGCAATAACATCCTTCTAAAAATTTTCTTTCACAGCTTATTCAAAGATGGAAGGTTCGACTTGAATCATAGTAAAAAATGTTGCAACATATCCATAGTACTTGCACGAGATCTTGATTTCTCTAAATGATCTTGTAATGGGAATAGTCATCTTATAATGTGTCACGAAGCCGAAGCAAACTCTTATAGGCAGGAAGATCATATGGATAAGGATCTAAGGGGTCCATGGGCTCCATCATATCATCAAAATTATCTCTCTCAGACTCAAACATGCAAGGATCCATAGCATCATTCTTCTTCTCATGTGGAGGAGGAGGAGGAAGGTTGCTTGATTTCCCGAGGGTAGAATCTCTATCAAAAGTTACATCCTTAAAATTTTGAACCTTCCATTTAACAAGAATATTTACTCTAAATGCCTTAGAATATTCACAATATCAAATAAAATTTCCTTTTCTTCCAATGGCTTCCATCATGTTTCTTTTGTGCTTTGGCACTTCAAAATATACAGGGTAGAAAAATATATGGACATGGGAACCATCGGGATTGACTCGTTTGAATACTTCATCAACGATATTTTTGTCCAACGCTTAATGAGGTGCCCTATTTTGAACATATACGAAAAAAGTCACTGCTTCTCCCTAAAGCAACTTAAAAAAATTTTGATGATGGAGAATGGAACGGGTGGATAAGAGAATAGACCTATCCTTTCTTTCACCCACTGCATTTTCTTCCAGATCATAGGGAAAAAAATTCTCTCTCTTGATACCTTCCTTCTTGCAAAAATCAATGAACTCATTCGAAATGTACTCTCCACTATTGTCAGACATGAAGATCTTAATTTTTTTCCTGGTTTGGTTTTTGACCAAAGCTTTAACTCCTTGAAAATATAGAAGGTTGAAAATATCATGAAATATTCCTATAGGTTTTGATGTTTTGAGATAGGTGGATCTAGTATGAAATATTATGAAACGATGTCCACAGAGGTGTTGAGGGTTGGAGCCTTCAGTAAGGGAGTCAAATATTCCTTCCAATGGTAGCTGATAAATGAGTTAAAGGGTAGGAGCTCCCTTCCGTTGGGTGTCAGTGAATGAGATCATGGGGTCGGAGCTCACTTCCAGTGGGTGCTGGAGAATGAGAGAAGGTTGTAGCCTTCTATATATGGGTTCCTGTGTACTGTTATCATTCTACTGTAGTACAATATTGTGAGATAGAGACAACAACAATGGTGGTTTTCTCCCACATTAGGTTTCCACCTAAAATCCCGATGTCAAAATGTGTTGTTTTGGTTCTTATTTGTGATGGATTATTCTGCCATTATTTATCATGGTTAATGTTTAATTAATTTCTAATGAATAAAGGTGCACTGGTTCAAATTAAACAAATGATGAAATAAATGAAAATTTAGTTAATTGGGTATAAATTGTTTTTATTTAGCAGAGTCGCGTACATACACGGGTTTGCTTAAGGAAATTAGGGTACATAAATATATTGTAGGCCATTTTGTCACATATGGTCAGTCGACCTAGAAACTGGATCAATCAACATACTTTTATGCCTTGAAATCATCATAGCAAAAAAATCTATGCATGACGCTCTTCCATGTTATGATTGCTTCCTCACAATATTTTTTATCTTTCAGTAGAAGGATGGAATTAGTAAAAAAAGAAGAAGTTTAATGTTGGAGTTGAATCATACCGTGAATGAAAAATAATTAAGACAAATCTTGGAGCTTAGAGTTCTCTTTTCAATATTACGAATCAATTAAATAGGATTACATTGGAAACATCAAGAATAAATGGATGTAGTGAAACTAAACCACAACTCAGCCAAACTGGACTAACTAAAACTAAACTAGGACACTTGGATGGTCTATCTCTCAGCTAGGCTTACAATTTAAAAAATGGACTTCAACTAGATTTCCTTTTCTTCTTCTCTTCTTCTAGATCTTGTATCTTATAAATTGTTTTATATTTTTCTTCTTGTTGTAACCTTCAAATCTTAGTTTGTTCATTTATTGGTGCAGGTCTTCCATCATTTTAGGTTGTCTAAGCATGTCCTAGAATTCGTAAAAAATGACTTGTGTGTTGGTTGTGGCCAGATATTATCTTTTGTAGTGGGCTTTTTATCATCAATTTGTTGCAACATAAGATGAAAATACATTTTTATCTCTTCAAAACTGCAATACATGAAAATTCCATTAGTGTGTTCATCATGTATGTTGCCTTCAACATTCATTTCTACAACTTCTATGCATACTTTATCAAGATATACTATTGCAAGCCATGCTTTGAGGAAATTTAACTCTTTTTCATAATCGTTCTATGTACCTGCACACTGGAAATCAATGTTAGAATTAAAAATATTTGCAGAACCACATTGGTTTTTCTCCTTCTTCTCTACAATGAGATATTTTTCATGTTACCTTCCTTATCTGCCTATGATTCTATATTTGTCTCTGGAATTATTTACCAACCTATGTTGTTGCAAATATTTTTTCTTCCACTTTTCTTTTAGACTCAATTGGGATTATCTCGCCAAATAGCATCAAATCGATATCATGCTTTTGTTGCATCATCTGCAACCATTCATCATTAGCCAACAAATATTGATCAAATTTTACATAAACATTGACTGCTCCAATTGAAGCTTCATTGTCCTCAACAATTATTTTTGTTGGATTTACCAAATTTTCATGAGCGAGTTCTATTTCTGGACTTATCAAATTGTCATTAGTAAGATTTTTTACTAGATTCACCAATTTTTCATCAGAAAGCTCTGTTGTTGGATTCACCAAATTGTCATTAGCAAGAATTATTTTTGGATTCACCAAATTTTCATCAACAAGATCTGTTGTTGGATTCACCAAAATTTTAATTTTCAACCTGATCACTTGCCCATAAGTGAAAACTATTTTTCATTTCCAAATGTTCAAAAGAAAATGCAAAGATATCATGTTGCTGACTTTCTTAACCTCTTTTATTTTCCCATTTGATGAATGGTGGCTCACTATGACTCAACAAGCCAATCAAGCTGAAAACATAGTGGTTTCTCTGTTGCCAAATTTTCGACAAAAGTGATGCTTTCAAAACTCCCTCTTATATTATTTCGATATATATAAAACAATATTCTCATAACAAAGCCCATTATACAATATTTAATGCATCTTAAGAGTCTGAAAACACAATCCTTGTTTTCCTTCTCTCATATGTCGGATACATGACGCATACACACATGGACATACAAAAGATGCCGAGGACGCAATAGCCCTAGGAATTTCGTGTCGCCTCTGCCTTATGGCCACCGCCACCATCAGATAATCGGAATTCTAGGATATAAATTACAAGATAGACAATGTACACATTTAATGGAAATACTAGTTTGAATTTGTTTGAAAAACCGCCATAAAAAATTTAATATCTATAACTGTGACAGCCTGGAGGGTGCAACGAAACGCTAGCAATCCGACTCGCTGTAGGGTGCATCAAAAGGTGGTATGGCGGTGGCAGTGGTGGTCATGGAGGAGCTGAAGGTGATGGAAAGTTCTCAAGTCCTCAATGTGGTGGCAGCACTGCTTTAGAGATGTAGCAGACTTCTCAGGTATTACGCTCATGACTTGAGTGTGGGATGCTAGCATTGTGTGGCGGAGTGCCCATGCTCACAGGTAAGAGTTACACACAATTTTTAGTCATGTAATGGAGAAAATTTATTGTTATTTACCTCTCCCGTCGAAGTATTTAAGGCCTCACTCGCACCTTGTGTTGCAGGTCGGTCATTTATTCATTCACAGAGTTTTAAATAATTTGTTTTATTGAGAGAGCAATATTTTTAGATAAATCAGTGTCGATGAATGCACTAGTGAGCACACGGTGGATGGAAATTTCTCCGGCGAGGATAATATTATGCTCATAGAATCAGCGGACTCTCTGAGAAGAAAGCAGTTGGACACAATTGCGGAGGAACGCACTCTCACCAACAAGGAGCTCTTGGTCGACCTTCAGTCTAGTTTTGATAATGTCAGTAACTTGGAGGTCATGGACAGTAAAAATGGAATGATTACACAAAGAGAGCTTTAAATTTTCATTGAATCTTGATCTTCTAATTTTATATTTGTAAGTAACTCGAATCCAAGGTAGAATTGTACAAAATATGTTGCCAATACGAGACAATTTGTGTATATATTCAAAATTGCAGTACAATGTATTTAATGGTTGGATTAAAGTTAAAATTTCTACTTCTTCCATTTTCGAATGTTGATTTTGCACAGAGAAAAATTCAGCCATGTTTCCAGCGACAACTACGAATCTATTTAGCCCAAACACGTCCAACTTGGGCGAGCAAGTTGATGGTTGAGTTATTTTTCCTTTTTTTTTTAATTTCCAAAGTTATGTTTTAAGTTTAGAATTTAATCATTTTCCAAAGTTATGTTTTAAGTTTCAAATTTAATCTATGGTTATTTATTGTAGATTGCTTTTAATAGAAATTTTGGATAAATATTTATAATTTTCAAAATAATTATTTTTTAATAGATTTGATTGATTTATCCAAGTTTTAAAATGATAAAAATAATTATTTGGATTTCATTAAAATTTTATTTTTATATTTCATATAAAATCTTAAAAGGTTAGAGTTTTAGAACTTAAAATGAAATTTAAAAATAAGCACAATATTTTAAATATAATATTTTCATCTTGAATCAACCTATATTTCGACCACATGGAATTATTATGAATAAATACTTAACAAATTTATAAAAATATATATTTTATAAAATTTCTAAAATTGTAAAAATATATCTTAACAAAATCTATTAAAAAAATTTACTATATTAAAAACTAATAGTATATTCATGAAATTTTAAAGTATTATAATAAACAAAAATAAAAAATGTGATAATGTTTAGAATTTGGAGAATTTCTAGGTTAAAAGTAAATCAATTTTAAAATAATCAATAATATTTAACATTATGATATTCTCTTAATAAAAGAAACTAAGAAAACCCACATAAAAGGATTACTTGAAAATACCAAATACCATTAAAAATTTAATTTTCTTTATTTGAACTATTATTTATTATTTATCTTAGAAAACTAATTTTAGATGTTAAAATTCTTATATATCTATCTATCTATATATATATATAATCAAAAAATTTCTTTTAAATGTAGAAACTAAATTTCTAAAATAAATGTAATATTTAAATTTACCTTGTTAAATGATTAAAGTGGATTAAGGTTTTGTAAATCTAGTAAAAAACTAGTTTGTTTTGGGTTGGGGTTAGAAATTTTAGATAAGTAAAACATTTATTTATAATGGATGTTTTTTTTTTTTCTAAGTTAGAGTAATCTATTAATAGTGAAAAATATAGTACATCAGGCAAAGGCCATAACAGTGCCTTCGTGGAGGCAATTTGAACTGACAGAGACTAGTTTTTGGCTGCCCTGCTAGAGGGAAACTAGCCTGAAGAACTTTCAACTGAAAAAATCCCATGCAGGGGATCGGACCTGGATGTCTTTGACTGAAAACTAAGAACATAGACATTATATAGCAGTTATACTGGACCATAACAAAACTGGACCGCTGTAAAAACTGAGACTGGTCGCTGACAAAAATTGGACCATAGCTGAAGGAAACATTAAAACAACAAGACACTCCCTCAGAGAGGGCAGAGCAAAAGCATGAGAAACAAGAAAAGAGGGCCAAGTTACTCATCAGGAGCGACCTCCTCGATCCTGCAACCGTAATCTGCTGGTTCGCCACGATCATGAGAGAGTTCTGCGTTGGGGTGGACCGCTGAAGGAGTTTCCATCAAATGTGCCTGACCTCGAGCCGAGTCCTCCTGCATAACCTCCCTTCTCTCGCTAGGCTGTCCCCACGAGTCATGCTGCACTACTTCCATGTTGGCGCCATTGACAGGAACGGATTCTTCCGGTGGATTCTTACGCAGGGGCTCCTCCAGGAAGACAATAGAGATGGCCACAGTTACTCTTGGTCTATTGAGTGCACAATCAAACGAAAAGAGAGCCATATGGGACTAAGCAGGCAATGCATCCCCAGAGGGCGAGTCGAGCCTGCGTCCTGAGCGAAACTGGCGTCCATGGAAGAGGCGAGGAAGGTTGTCAGAGGGCAATGAGATTTCTGAAGGAGAAGTGGATGTGGAGGGCGAGCGCCTCCTGGCAGTGCGAGAGGACCCCCGCCTACAACACATCCTTTGCCTTAGCCGGGGCATGTTTGCAGCAGAATTGGAGCTGTAGCTATGGAGCGATGGCGAATTGACAAGGTTTGGCTCAGGAGGAATGCCCAGAACCAAAGAAGCAAACTTGCAAGAACCTGCAATGGAAATATGAAGACTTTTGGCAGGCTCCAAGCAACAGGTATGGCGACTGCGCTTCCCTGTGGTGGTACGCTTGCTGGCTCTGTCCTCAACAGAATTGCACCACGAATTCATCGGCGCAGGGGAGAGCGCATCCATTGCATATAACACCCTGTTCCTGCAACAATCAATCCTCAACATTGAATGACCAGACCTGTTAACCCGATGCGAAACGCTGTTGCGACAGTCGATACTGCCTCGATCCTCAACATTCTTATTGAGAGGCGCCTCCATAACGAATGCCATTAAGAGCAGGCGGGTGGTAATAACTATGATCAGGTGGGTTCGATGGTCTCGTATGGGATGGCATGTGGCCTCCCGTCCTATTGACCTCTGTCCCATCGCCCACATTAACTGTGCTTGCACCCGCATCCGGGGTATTTATAGTGGATGTTATAATTGGGATTGTGAATCAATTTCCTTAAAATTGCTTTCCATTCTCACACTCTCTTTATCAAGTTTCTTTATCAGGTTTGAATCTAAAGGTTAGTGCACGACTAATCCTCACTCAAATTCCTCAGTCAAATTAACTAGTTTACACCTCATAACTTAGTTTTTATTAATGTTACATCACTCATTTTTTTAATTTAACTTGAATAATTTTTCTCTATACTAACCACTTTAAGAATACATATTTTTTGTTTCCCAAAATTATAAGTTTGAATTTAGTATAGGTAATTACATTAAAAAATATGTACACTATAACTTTAAAATTACAATAATAGTAATAATAATAATATTAATACACAGTCCGAATGCTTAGCCCAATTGGTTGATTTTTCTAATGGCAGGTCATGGGTCAATTATACTCAACCCTCTTGAGCTAGGCTCACAATATGATCATAAAAGAATAATATTTGAAGTAAAAAAAAAAACATATAAAAAATATTTAATATATTAAAATAATTTATTATTTTAAATAGGAAAAAACTTTATAATTATTGTAAAACAATTAAACTAGTTATTATGTAATTAATTGAAAATTATACAAATATATGTAATTTAAATATTGTTGTCCCAAGGGGTAGCTCAACTAGTGATTGAAGTAATGTGAAATCTATGAAAATTGAGAGATCTAAGGTTCAAATCACCCTCTTTGTAACCCGATTTACAAAGATGAGGACAGGTCATAAACCCCTAGAGGTTTACTAGTAGCTATGTGTCAACTATGTCTCAGACGTGTTTGTGTGCCAAGGTTAGGTACTTTATACTACTTTCAAAAAGATGTACATATCAAATATTCATTAGCTACTAGTGTGTGGCTTGAGAAACTAAACCACCTTTTTTATCCAACCTATCCATTTTCTCTATCATTTCAACGATACACACAAGAATTTGTCGATGAGTATTTGCAAGATCTGTAAGGATTCTACCATTGCAATTTTGATGTGCCAATACAAGATGATAGTCTGCATGTATGAATATTTATGAGCCCAACTGAAATTTCATATTTCAGGGATCTAATTCTTGGTGTGTTGGACAATCTATCTAAAATATATTTACAAGTATGATGAAATTAATTTTATACCTCAAATATAGTTTTGCAAACTTATTTAGGGATAAATTCCATATACATGGTAACGGAACTATGTGTTGTAGTGTGCACATGAGGTTGAGTAAATGACTGAAAATGAGAGTTAGGGTTGGAAAGAGAAGTGAATCTTCGTCTTATGCACCCTCTATAGTGAGTATAGATCCCCCACTAAACCATGGAGAGTAAATAGCATGAGAGGAGGATATTGGGAGAAGAACCATAGAGAGAAAAACACGAGCCAAAATCTATGGGAAATAACCCAATAGAGAAAGGGGAGGTGCTAAGGAATATTCCAACCCACCATGAAAAAGAGAAGAATCTGAGGAGAAACCTCTCGGATAATTTCTTAGACTCGGAGAAAACCCTAATAAATAGGGAGAGATTGAGAGCAACAAAATAAACAACATTTAGGAGGTTGAATCGAGAAAAATAATGGAAAAATAACTTGAATAAAACAAATAGACCTGAACAAAGAAAGAAAAATCAAATGATGATGAAACAAAGATGCATGCAAATGAAAAAAAAAGGGGAAATCATAGTTGAAAAACTAGAAAACATTGAAAAAACTAAAAAACCAAACGTGAGACGCAATCAGGGAGATTTCTAGGATCCAAAGGTCATGGGGATAAAGCTTTCTATATTCCAACTGAGAGCCACCACCACGCCTAAACGTATGGGAACTGTTATTGAGAGTGTTGCATCATGTTGAGCACCTCTCTCGTCCATCCAGAGCTCGAAATAAAGGTAATGACCACAAAGGAACCAAAAATACTAGAGACGAGTTTCTCTAAACAAAAAAAAAAATTGTGTGAAGACAACATATCAACCAAACATACAAAAGCATTCGACAAGCTTGAAGCCAAACTATATCCCAGTTGTTTCATCCTATGTCATGATAAGGCACAATCACACCAATAGTTTCCATTATTAATCTTGAATCTAGCTTGAATGCAGAAAATAAGACTACGTGTCTTTTTGAGGAGTTCCCACACAATAATCTCCATCATTTTTGTAGCCTCACATGATTCAACCACAACCAACCTCAATTGTTTGTGTATCTTCATGCATGCAAACCAACAAATGGACATTGTATTTCTACCATGAAGAATTATCTCTACACACATATCAAGACATAGAAATCCTCCATCGGAGAAAATATAAAATATCACATTTAGATAAATTAAAGTGATTAAAATAATGTCCATTAATTTTTAATTTATAAAAAAAATAAAATTATTACAATATTTAAAACTATTGTCTATTTAAAAAAATATTACAATATTTATACTATCATTTATTTATTATTAATAGCATTAGTAAATATTTACTATGATTTAGAAACCTTACACATAAAAAATATATCTTAAAAATGTTATAAATAACAAAATCCACCTTAATTAAAATCAATTTTATATGAATTATCTCTCTCTTTGTATATTCCATAAAAGGAATAATATTTCTCAACGTAATCATTATATATTTGTGTTTGTGGATGGATTATAAAAAATGGCTCATTTCATACTGTCCGCAAAAAAAATCGATGTAACCATAAGTGCAAATCTATTTTTCAAAGAAGTTGTAATATTGCATCGGTTGTCAAGAACCATTGTTTCAAACCGAGATATCGGATTCATGGGTAATTTCTGGAGGATGTTATGGAAGAAAATCAAAATATTTCTCAAGTACAATTCAACTTACCACCCACAAACATATGGAGAAACAAAGGTTGTGAATAGGAGTTTTGGAAACATCTTGAGATGCTTGATCTTCAGATGTTTGTAAGTCTGTTTATTTTTTTAGATTAATTCCTTAATAAAAGTCACAATCCTCAAATGTAAAACAAGTTTTTTTGTTGTTTTTTTTAATAGCAATATTGAAGTGGTTTTGTATTTTTTGAAATTAAATGATTTTATAAATTAAGTAATTTTTTCATTAAAAAAAATATTGAACTAGCATATATTAATTTAATTTTTTTTTTTTTTTTTTAAATATCGTAATTGAAAGTTAAAATATAAATTATTATAATAATAATTTTTCATTTTCGATTTATGTGAGGAGTGTATGATCATGGTGATATTTGGGATGGAGAAGGGGGGCTTATCCCCTCTCGTAATTTGAACCAGGGCACATGTGGCATAATGGCGAAATGTATAACATAATACATGGAAATTTCTATATCTTGGGTTGTAGGTTTATATTCAAGTTGGTGAGATTAGTCTTGGTGTTTGTGAGCTTCATTATGGGTAGTCATGGGGGTGGTGTAAGTCATGAGATGTGATTTAGGTAATGTTCCTTATCAGCATGCATACAAAATCTAGGGGCTAAATATAATGTCAATACATCTTCAAAAAACATTACAATGGAAGCTTGGTCGATAAAACATCCCATTTTTTACAACCAACTGATGGTGCATGAGGATCTAGCTTTCGTTTGAGTACAAACCATTTTTCAACATATTTTTCCTAGATGCGCTTCTCCTTTTTGAAAATACTTTATCTATCATATAATTTTTTAATATGCATATGATATATTTTCTTCTTCAATTATGACTCACCTTCCATACGTACCATATTATTTCAAATTATTCCCATATTCTATAAATTGTATCCTCGTATAGTGATTTGGCGGTATAGGATAACATGTAATATTGATTGTTTGTAGGAGGGATAGTTTTATGTGAGCATTAATAGAACGTTTAATAGCTGAAAGTGTAAAATATTATTCGTATATGTGCATATATTATGTATATGCACAACTTTCATATATGCACATATATTTTTTTTATGTGAAACTTTCATATAAGTGCAACTTACGTAAATTCACAACTTTCATATACGTGCAGGTATTCCATATATACACAACTTCCTCATATGTGCATATATTCCATATTTACACAACTTTTGTATATAAACATATACGAAAGTTTTGCACATACTAAAGATATGTGCATATATGGAAGATATGTAATATAAAATATGCACATATATAGAAGTTTTTTTACTTCCTTATATACATATCTTTTGTATATTCACATGTCTTGTGTATATGCACAATTTTTATATATGCACATCTTTCTAATATGCACATATCTTCCATACATGCACATATATGGAAGTTATTCACATATCTTCCAGACATGAACATATATGGAAGTTATGCATATATGATAGATGTGCATATACAAAAAATGCCTGTATGTGGAAGTTACACATATATGGAAGAGACACGCATATACAGAAGTTGAATACTTCATTTTTATATTTGCAATGTTTTTATATGTTCCTATACGGAAGTTATGCATGTAAGTAATATATGCACATATACAGAAGTTACACATATACAAAAGATATGTGGATCTATAGAACTTGTGCATATACATAATATATGCGCATATAAGAAAGCTATGTAGAACTTCAATCTCTGTGTAAGTGTAGCTTCTATATATTCACATATCTTTCATATATGTGCAAACTAATATGCACATATACAAAAGTTACACATATCCAAAAATTGTGCATATACAGAGGCTGCACATATACAGTGGCTGAAGTTGTGCATACATTATGCATATGTGTATCTTCCATATATGTGCAATTTTTGTATATGTGCATCTACTTCTGTATATACATATATTTTGTATATGCATATGTATTTTGTATATGCTCATATCTTTTGTATATGTGCATATGTTCCTTATATGAACATATATGAAAGTTGCACATATACCATAGATGCACATATACAAAAATTACGCATATAAAAAGCGTATACACATATATGAGAGTTTCATATATATAGAAAATATGCAAATATAAAAAAGTTGTGCATATACAGAGACTGTCATATATGCATATTATGGAAGTTGCGCACAACTTCTGTATATGTGAATAAATGAAATTTTCACATATACATAAGATATGTGCATATACGAAAGTTGAACATATATAGAAAATATGTATCTGTGTGTGTGTGTGTACGGAAGATATGCACATATATAGAAGTTGTTCATATACAAAAGATTTGTGCATCTTCTGTATATGCACAACTTTCATATATGCACAGTTTATGTATATTTTCATCTACTATTTATGCACAAATTCCATTTAAGTGCATATATAAAAGTTTTGCACAACTTTAACCTCTGTATATATGCAACCTTCATATTTGTGAAATTTCCATATATTTGCAACTTCTGTATATGGACAAATTCCATATATGTGCATATAAAAAATATATAAAATATAAAATATGTGGATATGTAGAAGTTATGTGAATATTTTATATTCACAACTTCTACATAAGTGTAGGTCTCGTATATGTGCATATCCTCTATATGTGCACATCTTTTATGTATGCGCATCTATTGATATCCACAACTTCCATATATATATCGTCATGGAAGAATAGTTATATTAACTCTCTTAAATGGAAGCCTTTGCTTATAATACATTGGATTTCTCCCCTAAATTACAAACATTTTTTTGGAGGATTTGGCTATCTAACAAAAATACCACTTTTCATACCTCTCAAAACTAGCATGCAATAGTTATAATAGAGTGTGTCACATCATCGTTGATTGAGCATACTTTCTCTATAAATCCAAACTATCCTAGCCAAAATAAATATGGTTTTCACAATTCAAACGCAAACCTATGCCTTATAGTTCATCTCCACATAAGAAGAGATGGAAAAATTCCTTCTCCAAAAAGGAATTTCGTTAATGGTTAAATTCTTAATATACATATGTAATGTGCTACAATAGGGCATCTAACGAAAACTGAAGGCTAGAAATCATATGGGTTTAGGTTGGTTTGGAGGGGGAGAGGTGGTTTTCAATTTCACCCAAAGGACAAAGTGAATTAACATCCTCCTCGAGTCTAGATACAACTTATAACAACCAAGTGGATCTTTATGCATTGTTCAAAGGGATCTAACTTTCCAAAAATCGGCGTATTTGAAAAGTCATCATTATAGGGGACTCTAATAATATCATATGATATATGTACATGTCCACTTCCCCTATGGATCTGAAGCTCCAATCCATATTTAAGATAATTCAAACTAGAATAGCTTCATTCCGTGAAATTTATTCCTTCCATATGCAACACACTCATAATGGTCGATTAGAGTAGATATAAGGTTCCATTAACAATAAAAAATAGATACATCCATAAGGTCCATACCTATAGAGTGATGTGATAGCTCTAGGCCCATTCTCCTTGTGGTTGAATTCTCTTAAATGGTATTATATTCACTAATACTCTTCTCTTCAAACATGCATAAACTAATTGGGCTAATGAAATGAAGTATGCACATTGGGAAGCTTTATTATTGTATAAACGAGATTCATAATAGCCACTTGTTGGGTCACTAATTTTTTAGCATTACTATAATCTAAATACATATATTTCATCACTTTTTATTCCTCTTACAATTATTTTATCACTTCATTTACCACAATATCTCATACAATACCATATCATACTTAAGATTTAGTGATTAATAAATTCTCATTATTATTTTTTAAAAAATAAATATTATTATGCATAATTTTGTTGACGATGGTTTATGAAGATATTTATTCTAATATAAACCATGGTTAAAACCTCAAATTCTTCACTCAGGTCACAAAATCTAAGCTCCATCTCATTTTCAAATGTTTCAAGTCAGAATCTGTTAGATAAGAAGAGACAATTTTGCATTGTAATATTCCATCAAAGATCACAACTTTGAGAAGTTTGATGAACATGCAACCATTTTCCCATTATGCGTACGTAGAAAAATATTTATAGGTTTATGACTTCAAGGAGGTGTTTTTTTAGATTCATAGCTAGATTTGTGTGCATTATGGTGAAAACACAGTTGACTAGCTTCTCCACAATGGGTTACTCCACGTAAACACGACTTGGACAATTCTCCCAACTGACCCTCACATATTGCCTGAGTGAATCCTAGTAGGGATTTGATATGCTACATTTGTATATATGTCCATGGATGAAAGTTTAAACTATGTAGCAACTACATTCCCACAAGTTTGAATATCAAGGTCCAAAACATCCCCACCAATCTTATATCTCTATCCAACACAATTTTCAGTGGAAGACCCCAATATTTCACCAAATTCCAGAAAAAATCCACTAACTCTTTTGCATTGCATGGTACATTTTTAGGTAAGAAAATGACATATAGAATCATTTCACAATGGATAAAACTCCATTATACCCTTGCACCACTAGAAACTAGGAGATACCCTTGCACCAATATACTTAGTGGAATATCATAACCCTTCAATATAATGTAGGTAAATATTATCGTTGCTTGTAATTGAGGTAATTTCCATTCCTCAATCATTCACATCATTTTTAATAAAAATTACACATGCACAAATGCATATGAAATGACCATTTTACGTTATCCTTTTATAATGATCATAAGTTTACATCAACTCAAGACAATGGCTCAATCACAATGAAGTACAATGCCAACATCCTTATTCAACCCAAGGATAAAGATAATCACCTAAAATCACCCTATGTGGGTCACCCTTCCACCTAGATCAATTCATTTCGGATTCAGTTATCCTCCTATTCTTGGAATATACATGACCATAGCCCCACTAAAATATGTTTCCTTCCCTTTAATATCAACCTTCTGCTTGGATTTTGTACTTGCTCTTGTGACCTTGATTCTCCTCTTTGTTATCTCTTACGACTTGCTCGAAATCTTCGTTTTTGTGTTACTCCCTCATGTGCTTTACTTCATTTATATGGCACTCAGTTCATCATATGACTCCTAATGGCCCTTCACGTAAATTAGAGTTGGCTACATTGTTAATATAATGTTGTTTTGATTGTGGGATGGGTTTACTCCTCCTGGCCCTATAAATTATATTAGGGTTGGCTCATTACACGCCATGATCTTGGGTTATGATAACCTATTATCATACCACAAGGGCTAATCTTATGCATCAATCATTTGGGTCATCACACCCCATGTTTTCCCATTGTTTGGTCCTTGGCACACATTTTCCAACTACTTCGACCCACGGTGCCTCAGGTTGACAGAAGCCCCCAATTATTCACCACTTCACCCGACTCATCTCGGCGCACATGTCTTGGTCGTGCCACACCTGTGTGGAGTATGGAGTAGCTCAAAATTTTATAATACAAAATAATAAATTGTTGAAAACTAAAATTTTATTCCATAGAAAATTTCCATGTCATCTAAAACATTTTGATTTGACAAAGTTGACAATTATTTCTGGTTTCAAGCCATGTCAATATGCAAGTCTTCTGAGTTGGTCACATTGAATTATTATCATTACTGATATGTTATTCTAATGTGATAACTTCAGGCAAGTATTGCATGATAGTTCTATCTATTTGAAAAATGGTTTGATCAACCTACTTTCATATAACATTTGCTTCATCCAAAAAGCATGAAGAATTTATGCTTTTCTTTGTTCTTGTAGAGTTTGACAATTTTTTCTAAATCCACTTATCACGTCGTGAATAATGACAACGATACTGATTATAATCGTTATTAATCTAATTTTTTTGTTGGTGCTCCCATGACTGGGGTGATTGAACCTTTTGATCCTAACATCTCGACTTCTACTCTGATTCATGTTACCATCATTATTGGGGAATAAGTAGTGCATATATAAAAGCATGAGTGTGGATGTAGGATATAAAGCCTTATTTATGTATTTTTTATCCTTATATACTAGAAATGATGGTAGAAAGGGTTGCAATATAGATGGTGGGATTAGAATTTCAATGGCCCTAATGAAGGGAGTAGTAGAAAAATATTAAGATCAATAACAAGTGTAATTAGAGTTGCTATCATTATTGACAATGGGATAAGAAAAGTAAGGAAAATCACGTTTGAGTTATCATGTGTTCAAATAAACTACATTAAATCAAAATATCATGGACAAATATATGGATCGTTGAAACCTCAAGCCTCTAAACCGTCATGGATGATGACCATATAAAATTGAATCCATGACCAAGGATATTTTTTTTTATGCCAGGGGATAATTATATTCTCAAATGTGACATGTTAAACTCATAATGAGCATTAATGGCATCAAGCCTAATTGTCTCAATCCCGTGAAAAATATTATTCCTTGTACAAAATACTCAAAGAGAGAGATAATTGATATAAAAATGATTTTAATTAAGGTGGATTTTTGTTATTTGTAGTATTTTTGAAGATGTATTTTTTATGTGTAAGGTTTTTAAATCATAGTAAATATTTACTAATGTTATTTCTAATAAATAATTGATAGTTTTAAATATTGTAATATTTTTTTAAATAGATGATAGTTTTAAGTATTGTAATATTTTTTTTTTTAAATATATAAATTAAAAATTAATACACATTATTTCAATTAGTTCAATTTATTTAAATATCTTATTTTTCATTTTCTCTTATGGAGAGCACCCATGTCTTCATATGTGTGTAGAGAAAACAATTCGTGGCAACAATACAACATCCATTTGGTGGTTTGCATGCATGAAGGATACACATAAAATTGAGGATGGTTATGGTTGAATCTTGTGAGGATACAAAAATGATGGAGATTATTGCGTGGAACCCATGCGAAAGACACTTAGTATTATTTTCTACCCTCAACCTAGATTCAAGATTAATAATGGAAAATATTGAGGTTATTGTGGCTTATCATGACATAGGATGGCACAACTCGGATATAGTTTGGCTTCCAACTTGTCGAATGCATCTGTATGTTGGGTTTATATATTGTTTTCATACAATTATTTTTTTTTTAGCAAAACTCCTCTACATTTTTTTAGCTCATTTGAGGTCATTACCTTTATTTGGAGCTCTGGATGGATACGAGAGGTGGTCAACATGATGCAACACTCTCAATATCAATTCCCATACTTTCAGTCTTGGTGGTGGATCTCAGTTGGAAGATATAAATATTTAGCCTCAGGGACTTTGGCTTCTATATTGCTCCTTGATTGCATCTCAGGTTTAGTTTATTACTTTTTTCAATATTTTCCAGTTTTTCAACTATGATTTCCCTTATTTTTTTCGTTTGCATATGCCTTTGTTTCATCATAATTTGATTTGTATTTCCTTATCTTGGTCTATTTGTTTTATTCAGGTTGGTTTTCCATTCTTTTTCTTGATTCAACCTCCTCAATGTTTTATATTGTGTTTCTCTCAATCCCTCCCCATTTATTGGTGTTTTCTCTGAGTTTAAGAAAATATACTATAGGTTTCTCCTTAATTTTTTTTTGTGGTGGGTTGGTAGATTCCTTAGAATCCACCCCTATCTCTATTGGGTGTTTTCCCATGGATTTTGGCTCATGTTTTTCTCTCTATGGTTCTTCTTCTAATATCCTCCTCTAACGCCTTTCCTCTCCATGTCTTAGCGGGGGATTTATACTCACCATAGAGGGAACATAAGAGGAATATTCACTTCTCCTCCCAACCCTAACTCTCCTTTTCCATCATTTATTCAACCTCATGGGCATGCTACAACACATAGTTCCATGACCATATATATGGAATTTATCCCTAAAGAAGTTTGCAAAACTACCTTTGAGGTATAAAATTAATTTCATCATACATGCAAATATATTTTAGATAGATTAAACAAGACACCAAGAATTAAATCCCTAAAATAGGAAATTTCACTTGGGCTCATCAATATTCATACATGCAAACTATCATCTTGTATTGTAACATCAAAATAGTTATGGTAGAGTCCTTACAGTTAGTGCATATACTCATCAATAAATTATTGTGTGTATCATTGAAACGATAGAGAAAATATATAGGTTGGATAAAAAAGGTGGTTTGGTTTCTCAAGCCATGGATTAGTAGCTAATTAAGATTTGATATGTACATATTTTTTAATGTAGTATAAAGTACCTCACCTTGACACCCATGCACGCCTGAAACATAGTTGACACATAACTACTAGTAAACATTTGGGGGTCTATGACCTGTCCTCCTCTCTCCAAACCGGGTTAGAAACAAGGTGATTTGAACCCTAGATCACCACCTCAGTGACACAAATATTTAAATTAATTATATAATAACTAGTTTTATTTATTTACAATAATTATAAAGTTTTTTCCTATTTAAAATAATAAATTACTTTAATATATTAAATATTATTTACATTATTTTTTTCTTATTATTATTATTATTTTATGATCCTATTGCTGGGGTTGAGGATAATTCACCCATGGCCTCCCATTAGAAAATTCAATCAACTGGGCTAAGCCTTAGGACTATTTATTATTATTATTATTATTATTATTCTAATTTTAATTTTATAGGGTACGTATTTTCTAATGTAATTATTGGAATGAGGTGTATATTCTCTACCCTATACTAAATTTAAACTTATAATTTTGGAAAAGAAATTATGCTTATTCTTAACCAAGTAGTTCAGTAGTTAGTTTGGAGAAAAATATTTTAAGTTAAGTTAAAAAAATGAGTGACCTAGCATTAATAAAAACTAAGTTACGAGGTGTAAAAAAATTAATTTGAGTGAGGATTAGTCTCTCACTAAGTTTTAGATTCAAACATCGTAAAGAGAGAGTCAGAATGGAAATAAATTTTGTGGAAATTAATCCACAATCCCAATTATAACATCCACTATAAGTAAATTGTTCAGTTATCCAAATTTAGTAATCCCAACCCAAAAAAATTAGTTTTTTTACTACATTTTCCTTAGCTTAATCCACTTTAATGATTTAACATAATAGCTAAGTCATTTAACTAAGTAAATTTAAATATTACATTTATTTTAGAAATTTAGTTTCAACATTTAAAAACAAAGTTTTGATTATATATATATATATATATATATATTAAGAAAATTTTAACATTTAAAATTAGTTTTCGAAAATAAATAATAAATAATAGTTAAAATAAAGAAAATTAAAATTTTAATGGTATTTTGTATTTTAAAATAATCCCCTTATATGGTTTTTCTTAGTTTTCCTTATTAAGATGATATCATAATATTCAATTTTAATGATTTTAAAATTACATGAATATGCTAATAGTTTTTAATATAGTAAACTATTTTAATAGGTTTTGTTAAATTATACGTATACAATTTTAGGAATTTTCAAAAATATATATATTTTTAAAATTTGTTAAGTATTTACTAATAATAATTTCATGTGTTGAAAAGATAGGTTGATTCAAGATGAAAACATTATATTTAGAATATTGTGTTTATTTTTAAATTTCATTTTAATTTCTAAAACTTTAACCTTTTAACTCATTAAAATTATGCTCATTTTATAT
The DNA here is from genome assembly GCA_034641835.2 of Pinus albicaulis. NCBI lineage: Eukaryota > Viridiplantae > Streptophyta > Pinopsida > Pinales > Pinaceae > Pinus > Pinus albicaulis. The sequence continues at coordinate 315,409,361 of CM076581.1, read as the reverse complement.
GAAATTAAAAATAAAATTTTAATGAAAATTAAAAATAAAATTTTAATGAAATTTAATTAACCTTTTTATCTTTTTAAAACTCGGATAAATCAAATCAAATCTATTAAAAAATCATTGTTTTGAAAATTATAAATATTTATCCAAATTTTCTATTAAAAACAACCTACAATAAATAATAACCATGAGTTGAAACTTAAAACATAACTTTGGAAAATGATTAAATTCGAAACTTAAAACATAACTTTTAGAAATAAAAAATGCGGAAAAAACAACTCAACCATAAACTTGCTCGCACATGTTGGAAGTGCTTGGACTAAATAGATCCGTAATTGTAGCTAGAAACATGGGTGAATTTTTCTTTGCACAAAATCAACATTCGAAAATAGAAGCGGTACAAATTTTAACTTTAATCCAAACGTTAAATACATTGTACTGCAATCATGTACATATTCACAAAATGTGTGGTATTGGCCACATATTTTGTACAAATCTTCCTTGGACTCGAGTTATTTACAAAGCCTAAATCAGAAGATTGGGATTCAATGAAAATTTAAAGCTATCTTTGCATAATCATTCCATTTTTACCGTCCATGACCTCGAGGTTACTGACATTATCAAAGTGAGACTGAAGGTCGACCAATATATCCTTGTTCGTGAGAGTGTGTTCCTCCGCAATTGTGTCTAGCAGTTTCCTGCAGAAAGAGTTCCGCCGAGTCTATGAACATAACATTATCCTCGCCGGAGATATTTCCATCCACCGCGTTCTCACCGCTGCTTCAACGAGATTGATTTATCTAAAAAGATTGCTCCCTGAATTACAAAAAATTCTTTAAAACTCTGTGAATGAATAAATGACATACCTACAACATAAGGTGCGAGCGAGGCCTTAAAAAATTCGACGGGAGAGGTAAATAACAATACCTTTTCTCCTTTACAAGACTTCAAATTTCCTGTAACTCTTACATGTAAGCATGGGCACTCCACCTACAATGCTAGCATCCCACATTCTAGCCGTGAATGCAATGCCTGAGAAGTCTGTTGCGTCTCAAAAGCAGTGATGCCACCACATTAAGGACTTGAGAACTTGGCATCACCTTCACCTCCGCCATGACCGCCACTACCACCTCCAAACCACCTTTTGCTGCACCCTCCAGAGACTGACAGTGTTTCGCTACACCCTCTAGGCAGACAGGGTTATAGAAATTGAAATTTTGATGGCAGGTTTTCAAATTCAAATTCAAACTAGTATTTCTATTAACTGTGTATATTGTATATCTTGTATCATATATCCCAAATTTCCGACGGTCTAGTGGTGGCGGTGGCGATAAGGCGGAGGCGACACAAAATTCCTAGGGCTGTTTAGTCCCCAACATATTATTGCGCCGAGAGGCGCATTCTACAGCCCAGTATGACCCGATGTGTAAGTATGTCGGAAGCCAAAAAAAAATGTCGGATTGAACAATAGCTTACATAAACATATAAATAAACAATAAAAAATTTATTAAAAATAAATTTAAACAATATAAACTTAAAATATGAAGAGTTTCGTAACACTCAAAAAAAAGATATGGTAAATAAATAAAATATGGTAAATACGTAAAAATATAAATAAACCATAGGTATGGTAAATAAATAAAACCAATTTTTATATTTACTCAATCATAACTACTTTATATTTACAAAAACTCAAAAACACGTTTTATTTAGGTGAAGCCTATGGGACAAATTATTATTAATACCATGGACCAAATACCATGGGCAAATACCATGGGCCAAATAATATATTTATAAAATAGGTATGGTAAATAAGTAAATATAAAAAAGGTATAAAGAGGTAAGGTAAATAAATAAAAATATATCAAATGCGATTAGAAATCAAGATCTAATTATATATGAAGTATAAGGGTCAAATACCATGGACCAAATTATTACTAATACCATGCAAAAAAAAACATTATTAACCCTAACATTAATATTGAAATATTAATATTATTAAATTTAATATGTTTAGATTAATAGAATATTAAATTTATTATATTGTAATATATATTAATATATCATGATATAAGATAGAGGTGGAGAAATAGGGGGAGTGACAAGGGAGATATGGAGATAAATTGAAGGAGAAGGGAGAAGAGGAATGAAGAGAGAGAGAGTGAGAAGAGTGAGAGAGTTATAGAAGGGTAAGAGAGGGAGAGGGAGACATAAAGATGGAGGTGGGAGAGAGATAAGGAGAGAGGGAGGGAGAAGGAGAGAGGATTGGAGGGTAGAGAGTGAGAGAGAGAGAAAGAAGGGGGAAGGGAGAGGGAGGTAGGAGAGAAAGGGAGAGAGAGAAAGGATGAGAGATGGAGGAGAGAAGGAGGGATAGAGAGATGGAGCTGGAGGCGGAGTGAGGAAAGGAAGAAGAAATACATAGAGAGGGAGTGACAAGGGAGAGATGGAGAGAGAGTGTGTATGCTTATGAGTGGGATAAAGATACATAGGAGTGATGGAGACAAGGGGGAGAGAAAGAGAAAGGAGGAGTGATGGAGACAAGGGGGGAGAGAAGGATTAAGGGATAGAAATAGTATGATAGTTGGAGAGTGAGATAGAGTGATGGAGGAAGAGAGAGGATTGAAGGATAGAGAGAGAGAAAAAGAAAGAGAGTTAGAGTGAGAGAGAGTGAGAGAGAGTGTGTGTATGGTGGGGTGAGATAAAGAGAAAAAGAAGGAGAGATGGATGGATATATAGATATATATGGGGGAGAGAGGGAAGAAGGTTTCCTACAGTAGATGCATTGATTTCGGTGTAGATGGTGATTTCTAATCCTATTTGATTTCTTGCACTAGATGAATTGATTTTGGTGTAGATGTTGATTTCTAATGATATTTGATTACTTACACTAGATGGATTGATTTTAATGTAGATGATTTCTAATCCTATTTGATTGCTTGAATTAAATGCATTAATTTCAGTGTAGATGATGATTTCTAATCCTATTTGAATGATTTCACTCGATGCATTAATTTTAATGTAGATTTTGATTCTTGGTTATATTTGATTTCTTTCACTAGATCAATTGATTTTAATGTAGACTATTTTTAATCCTATTTGATTGCTTGCACTAAGTGGATTGATTTCAATGTAGATGGTGATTTCTAATACATAAGAGTGATAGAGACAAAGGGGAGAGAAAGAGAAAGGAGGAGTGATGGAGACAAGGGGGAAGAGAAGAATTAAGGGATAGAAATAGTAAGATAGTTGGAGAGTGAGATAGAGTGATGGAGGAAGAGAGAGGATTGGAGGACAGAGAGAGAGAAAAAGAAAGAGATTTGGGGGTCAAATAGAAGGAGGTGAGAGAGGAATGATGAGAGAGAGGAAGAGAGTGATGGGGGAAGAGAGGATTATAGGGGGGAGAGAGAGAGAGAGAGATGGGGGAAGATAAAGGGAGGTAGGAGATAAAGGGATAGAGAGGAAGGAAAAGTTAGGGGACTTGAAAGAGAGGAGGAGAGAGGGAGGGATAGAAATATGGATGTGGGGAGAGAGGGAGGGATTGAGAGATGGAGAGAGAGAGAGATCGGGGAAGAGAAAGGGAGGTAGGAGAGAAAGGGAGAGAGAGGAAGGAAGGGAGAGGGGACTTGAAAGAGAGGAGGAGAGAGGGAGGGATAGAAATATGGATTTGGAGGGGGAGAGAGGGAGGGATTGAGAGATGGAGCTAGATGAGGAGAGAGGGAGGGAAGAATAAATACATAGAGAGTGAGTAGTGGAGAGAGAGGGGGAGTAACAAGGGGGAGATGAAGAGGGAGTGTGTACGTTTTGGGGTGAGATAAATAGACAAATAAGGAGATATGGAGAGAAGAGGGGAAGAGAAGGAGAGAGAGAGGAATATGGTAACAAAGTTGGAAGGTGAAGATAGAGAGAGATAGGGGGGGGAGAGAAAGGAACATAGAGAGTGAAGAGAGGTATGGAAAGAGATATGAAGATGGAGAGGGAGAGAGGGGGAGGTAAGAATAAAGACATAGAGGATGAAAGGTGGAGAGAGAGAGAGGGGGAGTGATAAAGAAGATGGAGAGAGAGGGAGAAAGGGTAGCAGGAAGGAAGAGAGATAGAAGCAAGAGAGAGAGAGAGAGAGAAATGGAGAGAGATAGAGAGAGGAGGAGGAGGAGGAGGGAGTGATAGATAGATAGATTGATTGGAGAAAGAGAGTTTATGTTTTGGATTTGATATAGAGAGATAGAGTGAGATATAGATATATATGTAAGGTGAAGAGAAAAAAAGATAGATGGAGAGAAGGAGGTAGGGACAAGGAAATTGATAGATATGGAGTGAGAGAGAGTGTGTGTATGGTGGGGTGAGATAAAGAGAAAAAGAATGAGAGATGGATGGATATATAGATATATATGGGGGAGAGAGGGAAGAAGGTTTCCTGCAGTAGATGCATTGATTTTAGTGTAGACGGTGATTTCTAATCCTATTTGATTTCTTGCACTAGATGAATTGATTTTGGTGTAGATGTTGATTTCTAATGATATTTGATTACTTACACTAGATGGGTTGATTTTAACGTAGATGATTTCTAATCCTATTTGATTGCTTCCATTAAATGCATTAATTTTAGTGTAGATGATGATTTCTAATCCTATTTGAATGATTTCACTCGATGCATTAATTTTAATGTAGATTTTGATTTTTGGTTATATTTGATTTCTTTCACTAGATGAATTGATTTTAATGTAGATTATTTTTAATCCTATTTGATTTCTTGCACTGAATGGATTGATTTCAAAGTAGATGGTGATTTCTAATCCTATTTGATTGCTTTCACTAAATTTCTTGATTTCAGTGTAGATGGTGATTTCTAATCTTATTTGATTGCTTGCACTAGATGCATTAATTTCAATGTTGATGTTGATTTATAATTATATTTGATTGCTTGCACTAAATGCATTGATTTAAATGTAGATGATTTAACTAAATGCATTGATTTAAATGTAGATGATTTATAATCCTTTTTTATTCCTTGCACTAAATGCGTTTATTTCAGTGTAGATGGTGATTTCTAATTCTATTTGATTGCATGCACTAGATGCATTGATTTCAGTGTAGATGTTCGCTTTAAATCCTATTTTCCTACTTGCACTAGACTCATTTATTTGAGTGTAGATGTTGATTTCTAATCATATTTCATTACTTGCATTAGATGCATTGATTTTAGTGTAGATGTTGTTTTCTATTATTATTTGATTTCTTGCGTTAGTTGCATTGATTTTAGTGTATATGTTGATTTCTAATTTGATGTAATTGGATGTATGATGGTACATTAATTTTAAAGTCATTGGATTAATAGTGTGTGTGCAATGATTTCAGTGTAAGAACAAAAAATTATTGATAATGTACATTGATTTTTGTGTTATAGTAATTCAACCTATTAATATTGGAGAGCAAGAGAGACAAGGTATGATGTTTACTACAATAACTCGAGCTAAATATTTAAATGGTTTACGATTCCAAGTGTCGTTTTCAAATAATCAATATGAAAATATGACAAAACTAACATGGGTGAAAATAAGAATAGTAGAAGAAAATAGTTTGAAATCGATCACAATGAAGACTATTCGTAATTGACTACATTTCACAGTTTCTATCATTCAATATTATTACATTGTCACTTTGCATTCAAAATTTTATTTCATCATTAAATTTATTTTACAATATTTATCATCTCAGCAAAATGAGTTAAGTAATCAAATTTAAAATTAAAATGAGTCAATAAATCTCAGACATATTTAACATATTTAAAATGGTCATGTTAATATTAGATGTATTTACATGTTATTGATAAAATTAAGGATATGTTCCTCATATTATCGATAGATTTTCCTTGATCGCACACGACTGAAACCAGCCTAGATCCATCTTAACTCCGGATCTATCAAGCGCCGAGAGGGATCAAATCTCTCGAGGTGAAAACCTTTCCTCAAGTTTTGCACTCAAAAAAGAGGTTTTCACCCAGAGAGATTTGATCCCTCTCGGCGCTTGATAGATCCGGAGTTAAGATGGATCTAGGCTGGTTGCGCTGAGAGGCGCATTCTACAGCCCAGTATGACCCCGATGTGTAAGTATGTCGGAAGCCAAAAAAAAATGTCAGCTTGAACAATAGCTTACATAAACATATAAATAAACAATCAAAAATTTATTTAAAATAAATTTAAACAATATAAACTTAAAATATGAAGAGTTTATTAACACTCAAAAAAAAGATATGGTAAAATAATAAAATATGGTAAATACGTAAAAATATAAATAAACCATAGGTATGGTAAATAAATAAAACCAATTTTTATATTTACTCAATCATAACCACTTTATATTTACAAAAACTCAAAAACATGTTTTATTTAGGTGAAGCCTATGGGACAAATTATTATTAATACCATGGGCCAAATAATATATTTATAAAATAGGTATGGTAAATAAGTAAATATAAAAGAGGTATAAAGAGGTAAGGTATAAAAATATATCAAATGCGATTATAAATCAAGATCTAATTATATATGAAGTATAAGGGTCAAATACCATGGACCAAATTATTACTAATACCATGCAAAAAAAAACATTATCAACCCTAACATTAATATTGAAATATTAATATTATTAAATTTAATATGTTTAGATTAATAGAATATTAAATTTATTATATTGTAATATATATTAATATATCATGATATATGATAGAGGTGGAGAAATAGGGGGAGTGACAAGGGAGATATGGAGATAAATTGAAGGAGAAGGGAGAAGAGGAATGAAGAGAGAGTGTGTGAGAAGAGTGAGAGAGTTAGAGAAGGGTAAGAGAGAGAGAGGGAGACATAAAGATGGAGATGGGAGAGAGATAAGGAGAGAGGGAGGGAGAAGGAGAGAGGATTGGAGGGTAAAGAGCGAGAGAGAGAGAAAGAAGGGGGAAGGGAGAGGGAGGTAAGAGAGAAAGGGAGAGAGAGAAAAGGATGAGAGGAGGAGGAGAGAAGGAGGGATAGAGAGATGGAGCTGGAGGCGGAGCGAGGAAAGGAAGAATAAATACATAGAGAAGGAGTGACAAGGGAGAGATGGAGAGAGAGTGTGTATGCTTATGGGTGGGATAAAGATACATAGGAGTGATGGAGACAAGGGGGGAGAGAAGGAGAAAGGAGGAGTGATGGAGACAAGGGGGGAGAGAAGGATAAAGGGATAGAAATAGTAAGATAGTTGGAGATTGAGATACAATGATGGGGGAAGAGAGAGGATTGGAGGATAGAGAGAGAGAGAGAAAGAGAGTTGGAGTGAGAGAAAGAGAGTGAGAGAGTGAGAGAGGGAGTGTGTGTGGTGGGGTGAGATAAAGAGAAAAAGAAGGAGAGATGGATGGATATATAGATATATATGGGGGAGAGAGGGAAGAAGGTTTCCTACAGTAGATGCATTGATTTCGGTGTAGATGGTGATTTCTAATCCTATTTGATTTCTTGCACTAGATGAATTGATTTTGGTGTAGATGTTGATTTCTAATGATATTTGATTACTTACACTATATGCATTGATTTTAATGTATATGATTTCTAATCCTATTTGATTGATTTCACTCGATGCATTAATTTTAATGTAGATTTTGATTTTTCGTTATATTTGATTTCTTTCACTAGATGAATTGATTTCAATGTAGATTATCTTTAATCCTATTTGATTGCTTGCACTGAATGGATTGATTTCAATGTAGATGGTGATTTCTAATCCTATTTGATTATGCACTAAGTGGATTGATTTCAATGTAGATGGTGATTTCTAATACATGAGTGATGGAGAAGGAGAGAAAGAAAGGAGGAGTGATGATGTAAGAGGAGACAAGAAGAGAAGGATAAAGGGATAGAAATAGTAAGATAGTTGGAGAGTGTGATAGAGTGATGGGGGAAGAGAGAGGATTGGAGGACAGAGAGAGAGAGAAAGAAAGAGAGCTGGGGGGTCAAATAGAAGGAGGTGAGAGAGGAATGATGAGATAGAGGAAGAGAGTGATGGGGGAAGAGAGGATTGTAGGAGAGAGAGAGAGAGAAAGAGAGAGAGAGATGGGGGAAGATAAAGGGAGGTTGGAGATAAAGGGATAGAGAGGAAGGAAAAGGGAGGGGACTTGAAAGAGAGGAGGAGAGGAGGAGGGATAGAAATATGGATTTGGAGGGGGAGAGAGGGAGGGATTGAGAGATGGATAGAGAAAGAGATTGGGGAAGAGAAAGGGAGGTAGGAGAGAAAGGAGAGAGGGGAAGGAAAGGAGAGGGGACTTGAAAGAGAGGAGGAGAGAGGGAGGGATATAAATATGGATTTGGAGGGGGAGAGAGGGAGGGATTGAGAGATGGAGCTGGATGATGAGAGAGGGAGGGAAGAATAAATACATGGAAAGTGAGTAGTGGAGAGAGAGGGGGCGTGACAAAGAAGAGATGAAGAGGGAGTGTGTATGTTTTAGGGTGAGACAAAGAGACAAATAAGGAGATATGGAGAGAAGGGGGGAGATAAGGAGAGAGAGAGGCATATCGTAACAAAGTTGGAAGGTGAAGATAGAGAGAGAGAGAGGGGGGGGAGAGAAAGGAAGAGAGAGAGTGAAGAGAGGTTGGGAAAGAGATATGAAGATGGAGAGGGAGAGAGGGAGGTAAGAATAAAGACATAGAGGATGAAAGGTGGAGAGAGAGAGAGAGAGTGATAAAGAATATGGAGAGAGAGAGAGGGTAGCGAGGGAGAGGAAGAGAGATAGAGAGAGAGAGAGAGAGAGAGAGAGAGAGAAAGGGAGAGAGATAGAGAGAGATGAGGAGGAGGAGAGGGAGTGATAGATATATAGATATATTGGAGAAAGAGAGTTTATGTTTTGGAGTTGATATAGAGAGATAGAGTGAGATATAGATATAGATGTAAGGTGAAGAGGAAAAAAGATAGATGGAGAGGAGGAGGGACAAGGAAATTGATAGATATGGAGTGAGAGAGAGTGTGTGTATGGTGGGGGAAAGTGTGTGTATGGTGGGGTGAGATAAAGAGAAAAAGAAGGAGAGATGGATGGATATATAGATATATATGGGGGAGAGAGGGAAGAAGGTTTCCTGCAGTAGATGCATTGATTTCAGTGTAGATGGTGATTTCTTATCCTATTTGATTTCTTGCACTAGATGAATTGTTTTGGTGTAGATGTTGATTTCTAATGATATTTGATTACTTACACTAGATGGATTGATTTTAATGTAGATGATTTCTAATTCTATTTGATTGCTTGCACTAAATGCATTAATTTTAGTGTAGATGATGATTTCTAATCCTATTTGATTGATTTCACTTGATGCATTAATTTTTAATGTAGATTTTGATTTTTGGTTATATTTGATTTCTTTCACTAGATGAATTGATTTCAATGTAGATTATTTTTAATCCTATTTGATTACTTGCACTGAATGGATTGATTTCAATGTAGATGGTGATTTCTAATCCTATTTGATTGCTTTCGCTAAATGCCTTGATTTCAATGTAGATGGTGATTGCTAATCTTATTTGATTGCTTGCACTAGATGCATTAATTTCAATGTAGATGTTGATTTATAATTATATTTGATTGCTTTCACTAAATGCATTGATTTAAATGTAGATTATTTATAATCTGTTGATTCCTTTGCACTAAATGCATTTATTTGATGTAGATGGTGATTTCTAATCCTATTTGATTGCATGCACTAGATGCATTGATTTCAGTGTAAATGTTGGCTTTAAATCCTATTTTCCTACTTGCACTAGACTCATTTATTTGAGCGTAGATGTTGATTTCTAATCATATTTCATTACTTGCATTAGATGCATTGATTTTAGTGTAGATGTTTTTTTCTATTATTATTTGATTTCTTGTATTAGTTGCATTGATTTCAGTGTATATGTAGATCTCTAATTTTATGTAATTGGATGTATGATGGTACATTAATTTTAAAGTCATTGGATTAATAGTGTGTGTGCAATGATTTCAGTGTAAGCACAAAAAATTATTAACAATGTACATTGTTTTTTGTGTTATAGTAATTCAACCTATTAATATTGGAGAGCAAGAGAGACAAGGTATGATGTTTACTACAACAACTCGAGTTAAATATTTAAATGTTTTATGATTCCAACTGTCCTTTTCAAATAATCAATATGAAAATATGACAAAACTAACATGGGTGAAAATAAGAATAGTAGAAGAAAATAGTTTGAAATCGATCACAATGAAGACTATTCGTAATTGACTACATTTCACAGTTTCTATCATTCAATATTATTACATTGTCACTTTGCATTCAAAATTTTATTTCATCATTAAATTTATTTTACAATATTTATCATCTGAGCAAACTGAGGTAAGTAATCAAATTTAAAATAAAAATGAGTCAATAAATCTTAGACATATTTAACATATTTAAAATGGTCATGTTAATATTATATGTATTTACATGTTATTGATAAAATTAAGGATATGTTCCTCATATTATCGATAGATTTTCCTTGATCGCACACGACTGAAACCAGCCTAGATCCATCTTAACTCCGGATCTATCAAGCGCCGAGAGGGATCAAATCTCTCGAGGTGAAAACCTTTCCTCAAGTTTTGCACTCAAAAAAGAGGTTTTCACCCAGAGAGATTTGATCCCTCTCGGCGCTTGATAGATCCAGAGTTAAGATGGATCTAGGCTGGTGTATATCCATGTATGTATGCGGCATTTATATGACCTTTGAGAGAATGACAACAAGGGTTTTCCTATCTGTCTCTTAGCTCTTAAAGTGCATTAAATATAGTATAGCCTTTAAAATATTGTTTGCCTTAACTATGTGACCTAAAATAGAGGGCAGAATTTACACGTTTGAATCAGACCATGAGTACGGTTGTGGTGTGTTTCTCAGTATCTTCCTAGGATCCTAAATCAAAAGGTTTAGATGCAACATTATTCAGGGAATATAGAAAGTTATATTCCAATGTTTGATGTTGAATTTCTTAGAAATTCCAATCATTAATCATAATTTCGATTGTCCAAATCCATCCAATTCGAGGAAATATGGTACCTATGATTCCATTCAGATTGAGGGAAATCCCCAAAGATATTATACCATTTTATACCCAATAACAATTTTGTTGGTGTCCATTTTCTGTTAAAATAGCTAATTAACTCCCATATGGAGATTTAACTATATTTAGAGAGTCAGTTAAGTGAGTATTAAGTAAGACAATTTATGTGATAGATAATCTAGTAAGTGTGTGCATGTCAAGCGAGTCGTTAGTCAAAAAGGATAAATACCCTTTCTCGGGTTCATTATATTCAGAGATTGAAGAATCACGTTCGTGTGATTAATAGAAGAGCCATAACTCATGTGTGTTTCGTGTGTGAATTATTTATTTTAATTTGTGTTTATATCCTTTGCCTTTCCAAAAAATGGGTATCAAAGTTGTGTAAGGATCACAAGATCCGTGGAGCCTGCAGAGCGGGTGAGAATAGGGCCAAGAGTAGAAGGCCGAAAATTTGTTTTTTCTAAATCGTGGGATTGTTAAGGAGTGCGTAGATTTGAAGTTTATAGTACATAAAATTTGCAATTTCCACACCTTTTTAGTTGAAAAACTACGCAACAATCTCAAAACTTACTATTTTTCAAAAATCTAATTTATTGCAGGAGTTTTTCTATGTATTGGGTACATAATCGGGTCTTAAGTTTAAAAATTTTACAATGGATTATTAGGTCCCTATATTACTAGTGTAGTCCCTTATTGTTGTTAGTGTAGTCCCCTTATTGTTATTATTGTACCCCTGTAACCCCCATATTGTTATTATTGTTCCCTTACATTATTATTGTTAGGTCGGCTATTATTATATTTTGACCCCATGGACTCCTATATATAGAAAGGAGGTTTTGTCATTTGTATCGTCCAATAATTGTTCATTTATGCAATGTAGAGGAGGTTACCGCCTCGAATTGGCTTATTTCTAAGGCATTGATATCTCTTTTCTTCTATTTTTGAAGATGGTTTCATAACATTTGGTATGAGAGCTTTGGATTCTAGGGTTTCGCTACTCCAAAAAGGTCATCGGGGAATTTGCGTTATAATTTTTTTTCTACAATGGGTCAGAAGCTTAATGTTTTACCACAAGAAGCCTAAATATTTAGGAATGTCATGAAAAAATTTCGGATCTTGGTTTGCAATATTTTCGAAGATATGATCTGTGGCAGTTAGGGTTTTTGCAGGCTCTGGAATTTCATCTAAAAGAGGTGACCTTGGAAAAATATTTATAACGCTCTCTTTGAGCATCGGATTTGAATTCTGTAAAAAGTAACCGAAGGTACACAGATTTTAGTTTCTTTTTTATGAATTTCAGAGACGAAGGAGGAAACAATGACACGTGGCACAACATACAAGTTGACTCTCCTGAACTAGTCAATAATTAGGTCACTGTGGGAGATTGGGCATAATGTTGTCTTGAAGAATCCAAATCAGGTCTAACATATAGCATTTCAAATAAGATTTAGAAGGCTGTCACGAGACCAAATTCAGATATTTAAGATCTGAAATCACAAATGTAATTCAAGTTTAATATCGACCTCCTAAAAAGCAAGAAAAAGGTGTGTATTTGTTTTTTAAAATTGCATAAAATTTGTTCGAAAAAGGAGTTTTAAGTGTTTAGAAGGGCATATTGAAGCATTTTTATCAGTATTAGGTTCTATAATTCCTCCCAAAAATAATTCCACGCCCATTAAGCCCTCAAAGATCTCTACTATGACACATGAAGAGGAAGAAATGCAGTATGAGATATCAAAATTATGGTACCAAGTGAAACACATTTCGATCTTACAAAGAGAAACATAAGATTCCATAGATGGTTTAAAATAAAAATGGAGGCTAAGTTGGATGGTTTGAAGGATGAAAGGAAAGCTAATATGGATGATAATGTAGTGGAATATCACATCAAGTATCAACAACAAGTTCTCCAACTCTCAAAGGATAACCTAACTTTGGTGCAAAACTGAATGAAACAACAAGAAGCTCAACATTGGAATGAAAGAAGTTTTGAAGCAGTCACAAAAACAAGAATTTTGCAACTACCAAATCAATCAATTTCAGAGAATCTCAAAAAGTGGAAGAACTTACCCATTGACGATTTCACATGGGAGGATGAGAATTTTATATAGAAGCATCCCGAAATAATGAAGCATTGAAGGCAACACTTGTTTGAAGCAGAGGGGCATGTTAGGTCCCTATATTAATAATGTAGTCCCTTATTGTTCTTAGTGTAGCCCCCTTGTTGTTATTGTTGTACCCCTATAGCCCCCATATTGTTATTGTTGTGCCATTACATTATTATTTTTAGGTCAGCTAGGATTATATTGTGACCCCATGGACTCCTATATATAGAAATGAGTTTTTTTCATTTGCATCATCCAAGAATTGTTCATTTATGTAATGTAAAGGAGCTTTCCCCCTCGAAGTGGCTTATTTATAAGTTGTTGATCTCTCTTTTCTTCTATTTTTGGAGTTGGTTTCATAACACAGATTTACAAAGTCAAACAGAGGTTAAAAAGGTTTAATACCTTTTAAACCTAAGCGGTCACGTCATTATAAAATGACTTCTTTTAAGGAGGTATGAGGCAATTTTTACAAAAATGTTTTCATAGTAAGGACTTTATTTAAGTATTTATTTAAGTATTTTTCACAATATCTTTCTAAAAATGGATTTTTTAAAGGTTTTTGAAAAGTGAAATATTATCATAAGATTTTTTTTAAAGAGCTTATTATATAATTTTTTTTATATAAAAATAAACAAGATTTTTTTGAAAAGAGTTATTTTTTTATCAAAAAATAGCTTTTACAAAGTTTCTAAAAGGAGAAATTTATGGTTTTATAAGAGAAGATTTTTTGGAAGAAAGATGGCAACATCAAGTTTCCAGCCACAAATTTCTTCTTTCATAAGGAAATATTATGATGTTTGGGCCATTAAAATGGAGACCATGTTAAAATTGCATGATGTTTGGGATCATGTCAAGTTTGGGTTTGCAAAACCTCAGAATGATGCAGAAGAACAAGCTCTCACTAATCTAGAGAGGGAACAATGGAAGTAAGAAAAAAGGAAGAATTCACAAGCATTTCTTCTTATACAACAACAAGTGTACCAATCATTGTTCTAGAAGATTATGATCATGCCTTCATCAAAGGAAGCATTGGAAACTTTGGTGACAATCTATCAAGGCATGGCCAAAGTCAATATTGTTAAATTGCATAATACTAGGAGAGATTTTGAAAGTCTGCAGATGAATGAGACAGAAGAGATCGATTCTTTCATGAATCGAGTCATGTCTGTCATAAATCAATTAAAAATTTATCGTGAAGAAATTAAATATCGAACAGTGATTGAGAAGTTCCTTAGATATTTGTCTAATAAGTTTGATATTATGGTAGCAGCCATAGAAGAAGATAAGGATTTAGAAAAATTGACAGTTTCTAAGTTGATGGGATCACTTCAATCATATGAGTCAAGGTTAGACATAAATAAGGATTCCACTTTAGAAACTTCTTTCAAAAGTCACATTTATATTTCAAGAGGTCGAGGCAGAGGTAGATCGACAGGTAGAGGATGATGTGGACTATATGGTGGTCAAAGAGATGGCTGAGAAGAGGATGAATATGAAAGTGGAAGCAACAACAGAGTCTTCAAAAATAACCAAAGGTTTGACAAAAAAAGGCAAGACATTATTATTGCAATAAATTTGGTCACTATGCTTGTTATTGGAGGAAGAAGATAGTTGATCAAGGAAACCTCAGTGTTAGTATAGAGAATACTAGCTCCATGTTCCTAGCTTGCAACACCATTTATTAACCGTCCAATAATGTGTGCCTATTAGACATTGGTTGCAATAGCCACGTGACATGAAAAATAATATTTGTTGCAAATTTGGATTAATTTTTGAAGATAGAGGTAAAGTTGGGGACTGATATGGAAAATGAGTGGTCACCATTTTGAACAAATAGGAGGAGCCAAAAAAATTCTCATAGGTATATTATTTTCCTAGTCGCAAACACAATTTTGTAAGTGTTGGTCAATTGATGCAGAAAGGATACAAAGTTATCTTTTAGGGACAAGAGTGTGTTATTTATGAAAAACCCCCAAGAAAGAAGCTGATAGCAAAGGTGCAAATTATGAGGAACATACTATTTCCTCTAATTATGAATTACAATGATAATGTTATTTATTTTACAGTTGCATGTTCTAATGATTATTGGTTATGGAACTTTCAATTTGGAAACTTGCACTTTTTTGGATTAAGATTATTGCGGTAGAAACAGATGGTCAGAGGATTACCTCCCATCAAAGAACTTGCTAGTAACTGTGAGTTTTGCATCTTCAGAAAGAAACAACGTGAAATTTTTCCAAAGGGAGTTGCATACGGAGCAAGAAAACTTATTGAGATGGTGCATACTGACTTGTGTGGACCTATGAGGACACTGTCAATTGGTGGAATTTGTTGCTTTCTCACTTTTATTTATGACTATAGCAGAAATACCGAGGCTTAATTTTTGAAGCAAAAGTCTGAAACTTTTGCAAAGTTGGAAGAGTTCAAAGCCTTAACAGAGAACGAAACTAATTGACAGATCAAGGTATTGAGTGTATATAGTGGTGGAGAATATGATTTGAAGGAATTCCATGAGTAGTGCAAACAACATGAAATCATAAGACAATTTACAACTAGGTACACACCGCAACAGAAGGGTATAACAAAGAGAAAGAACATAAAAATCATGAACATGAAAAGGGGATTCTTGAAAGGAAGAAAATTTTCTAATGAGTATTGGGCAGAAGAAGTTGCATGTGTTTTTTATGTGATAAATAGGTCACATGAAAAGAGTGTGATGAATAGAGTATCAAAAGAAGCATGGTCAGGTTTGTCATGAAGCGTATCTCATCTCATAATTTTTGGATGTGTAGCCTATGCACATGTACCTAAGAAGATAAGAGGGAAATTGGATGATAAAAGTGAAAAATGCATATTTACTGGTTATAGTGAGCAGTCGGAAGCTTAAAAACTTTATAACCCTATCGCAAATGAGACCATAACAAAAAAATATGTTGTGTTCAAGTAAAATGAGTCATGGAATGGGACTATAGACAAAACAGTTGATGCACAAGCACCATTGATGGAAGAGGATGACGTAGCAGAAAAGGAGCAGTAAGAATCCAAAGACCAGGCACCAAACATAGTCACACCAGCAAGGACTCCAAGATTTTTAGAGCAACATGGATCTTCAAGCATATCAATAAACAATAATTCTCCTAGCAACCAACCAGGTGATGAATCAAGCAATGGTAAGAGAAAGGTGAGAAGTTTGAAATATATTTATGATGATTTGGATGTTAGTTCAAATTTTTCATTGTTGTCGTTCCAAACTTCTTCGTATGAAGAATAAATAAGAGATGAAAATTGTGTGCAAGCCATGGATGAAGAAATTTAAGCTATTGAAAATAATGATACATGGGATTTGCTAAATTTACCAAAGGATAAAACCCCATTGGTGTGAAGTGGGTATGAAAGAAAATGTGAATGAGAAAGGTGAAATTGACAGATTTAAAGCAAGACTTGTAGTGAAAGGAATGTCACAACAACTGGATATAGACTTTGGAGAAACATTTGTTCTGGTAGCTAGATTGGATACTGTAAGAGTAGTTGTAACCACAATATCTTAGATCAAGTGCAAATTATATAAGATGGATATCAAATTAGCCTTATTGAATGGAATTATAGAAGAAGAAATTTATGTGTAGCAACCTCTAGGTTATGAAGTTTAAGGTAAATAAGATAAAGTTTACAGGTTGAAGAAAGCTCTATATGGACCTAAGTAAGCATTGTAGAGCATGGTGTAGAAGAATCGACACCTACATGATCAAGAATGGTTTTTGGAGAAGTAGCATTGATTCTACCTTGTGTTAGTGTCAATTTAGTCATAATGCCATCAGTGATCAAAATTTATATTTTGCATTTGTATATTAGGGTCCCATACCATAAGTTTTCACCATTCCACTAGGTCATGGTTTCATTGATGGCAGTGATTTTTCATCAGTTTTCCCTCATGTGAAACTTGCTAATTCTCCTCTTTATGGTATTTATTCATGAGTCACTTTCACTCTCTAAATCATGTCATTAGGTCATAGGATGGGCCTCATTAGGTTCTAGGATCTCATCATTGTCAAATTAATGATTCAAGTGTCAATAAATATCAGCAAGGTCATGAGGAAGTCAATAAACTCAAAGTCACAGCACTTGGAAAATCAAAGAAATATTTTATTCAGTTTGATGTAATTTTCACCTCAAAACCATTTTTTGAGGTGAAAACATGATACTTTACCTTTATGATCATTTATTATGTAATTTTATGTCATCATATGTAATAAATCAAATTTCATAAGCTGTTATATCCATAAAATCATCACCCTTATTTTAAGAGAAAATTTTCATATAATTTTCAGCATCAGATCATGTTCTATGTAGATTCATCATAAGGAGGCCGGAAAGAGCTTTCCAACGATATACTACACTCTCAAAACTGACTCCTTGATTGAAATTTATGCCTAAGTGAAGAAATCCTCTATACCCTAACCCTTCTCCTTTTTCCTACCTTTCCCTTAAACTTTTTGTTATTAAAGTTCAATATTTATTTTTATAAACCCCTTTTTTCCCATTCCGTTTACACAATCGCAATGAAAATTTCGAATGAAATTAAGCCACTTCCCCTCCATACTCCTTTGAAACTTTATAATAAACATTTTAAAGTTATTTATTATAAAGTCTCTTTTCCTTTTCCCGATTCTGATTTCACAATCACACCTTTATTATAAATCCCATTTGAATTAATAAAAAACTTCCCCTTCACGTATTTAAACTTTATAATAAAGTTTAAAGTTTTATAAATAATCCCCACTGATTCTATTCCCTTAAATTTCCCATCGCATCACAACATTTGATATGTGCACTCCGATTGGCCCTCGTGTCCAACAAAACTCCGATGCGATTGAAGAGTCCTCGATTGTCATGCCCTCGATTGAAAGCTCCCGATTGTATATCTCCAATGGAAATCCACCCGACGTACATCGTGACCATCGATCTCATCATTCGATTCGACGGCCCACAGCCAATCGGACCATCCCAGCCAGTGTTGTTAAATAAAATCTTTCCTCTGCCCTCCTCCGACCTCCCGATGTCGATGGACCTTTGGGTCCCACCACATTATCCTCCACCATTCATAATAAAAGGCCTTTCCGTTTGTTAAACTCTAATTTTTTATTATTTCATTTATACAAAGGACCTCCCCAATCGCATCAGCAAATCCATTGGCACATTATATTTTGCCCTGCCCAATCTCCTAATTCCAATTGCGATTCCTTCAGGTCCCACAATAATAATTCCGCCCCATTCATAGTAAAATGGCCCTCCCCTTTGTAAAAATCAAATCTTATTTTATTTCATTTTATAAAAGGCCTTCCCCCTCATTGACTTTTCCCATCACATCGGAAAATCTTGTTGTGTGATACACTTGGTCCCACTCCCAAGCCTGATTCCGATTGCAATTTATACCCCGGTCCCACCTTGCCAGCCCTCTGCTCTTTCAATATAAATCATTTTACCCCTTTGTGAAAGCGCCCAACTATTTTTAATTTATTTTAAAAGAAAATATCCTTGTGGCCTATCTTTTATCCCTATTCCCAATATGCCAATCACATCAGAAGTTTTGATAACATCCTCCCCATTCCTCCGATCGCCGATTGCGATGGCACCGTCACATAAACATATTATAATGTTTTATTATATTATATTACCTTTGCCCCATCGATCCAGATTTCGATTGGGATGCGGACCCCACCTCCTCTCCCTTCGCTCCTATTCACTCAAAAGGTATAAAATTTCATTTTTAATAACTTCAAAGGAATTTTCTTCAAAGTCGATTTTCTTCAAAAGAATAAAATAGTGAGAAGCAGTCAAAGGCCGAGATGCTAATATAAAACAGGGATTTCTATAGCAGCATAAAAATAGGGATTTGTCCCTCAAATTTCCTATTTTTCATTCAACAGTGTAACTGTGAAATCTTCCCAAGTAGTCAAATGTAATGCTATTCCTTCTTTAGGGAAGATTGTTGGTTCTCCTTTCTATCTTCAGATTTCAGTTCTGAGTCGTTAAAACATCTCCCTCTTTTTGTGGATCTATGTTCCCACATTTCAGACTATTTAATGTAATTGTAAATCATTTGTAAAGTAGTCTGTAACTCAGACGTAGGGGAATATTGTGGAAAAGAATGCTCTGCACTCCATTTTAACAGTTTTGGACAGGGAATTAATAAAGAGATGCGGCTCTTATTTGTGGGATCCATGTGGTATGAAATTTAGCATCTGTTTTCTCCTTTGTTTCATATGTAAATTTGTTATGTTTCACCTTTCATCCATAAACATTTCCGGTTGAATGCTTTCAAGATAGAAAGGTAGAATCCATTTTTATGCTCTGCCTTGGGAAATCATTCAATATTCTATGTTTTTCTTCTGTTTGAAAGGGATCCATTTCTTATGCCCTTTTCACTCCTCACCAGTCTTTCCATTCCATCATTATTTAAACTAAATCACTAAAATTTCCTGTCTACCTTGCACCATGAAATACCCTATATCCTGATTTAATTCCCCAGTTTCAAACTGTCCCATTTGTTCCATACATCCTTGAAAATCCATTTATTTATTAAAAACTTTTCCCATTCTTATACCTAGCCTAAAATCAATCCATATTTGCACTTTATTAAATATGATTTCATGGAGAGAGCCCTCTCCTGACCTTGTTGGGCTAGCTACAAGGCTGAGCGTGGTTTAGATGTTATCCTATTTTTCCCTTTTTCAGCCTGGGGTCCAGATCAGGTGCTAACAATTCTTGCGACCATAGTGGGGAGCTATCTGACTATTTTCAAGCTTATATTCTTGGCACTTTGGATGTTTTATTATGTTCTCAAAGAAAATCATATTCAGGCTATGTGAAATGAAAAGTATTGAGAATTTTGTCTGAGGTTAAACTCGGGTTATATTAAACACGACGAAACCTTAGAAGTATCTGTTGTCAAAGTAAAAGTTTTATTCTTCTGCTGGTGGAGTAATATTAAGCGAGACCCAGCTGTTGGATTTTATCTCCAAACCACAGTTCAAAACCACAGTTAAGCGCGGTTCATTTACCACCAACGGGTTTTGGGAAACCATACCACCTATGTCGCACTGCTTTTGCCCCGGAGCAAAACCACTACAAAAAAATGAGATCCAGTAATATAAGGGCACGTCATCTCCCCAATACCACCCATATCATGCAAATTTTTGGTGTTAAGCCTCGGCCTTGGAAAAAAAACAATATTCACGAGGATGATTCGATTTGGAGAGCGTCAGATCCAATGGAAATCGCGCAGTGAAGTGCACGCGAAATAATTCAAGTTATTATCTGGCAGTTTTATGTTATTTAATTTTTATGTAATTCATAGAAAGATGAAATATAGGTGTGTGGGCCCCTGTTTAATGAAATATATGTCGCGTTAAAATGGTTTCATGATAAGAGTTCGAAGGTTGATGATTTTTAAAAATAATTGCGCCACTGTTATATCATTTTGATATTACGACTGGAGTAAGGTTTGCTCAAGTATTTTTAATGTGTTCCCCTATATCACACTAAATTTTAAAGATTTTCTTGAGAGCTTTGAATATCATTTCATGGCGAACATTGTCAAAGCACATTGGAAGGCAATATAATTTCAAGCACTTGTTCCAAAGTCATAATATATTTATGGTATCAGAGAATAAAGGATTAATCAGCCCATTAATATCTTCCTTGGTAAAGAATGATAGAGTATCATATCTGAATCTTGATGGTGAACAACAATCAGATGCATATCAAGGCTGAATTTTTCACCTGGCAACTCCAACTTAATGTAAAGACTCTGCTGAAGGATCGACTCTTTCTGTAGGAAAATGGAAGGATCTTACACAAATTTCAGGTATTCAAAGTGGAATGGTATTCAAGATCTAATCTGCTTTCTTGTAAATTACTACTTAACTTTTCCTGAATTTTTCACGAATGTTTTATAGAATTTGCTGCATGATAAAGGTGACCAAAATCTTGGTTCTACATATTCAAAAAGTATAAATACTGAGGTTTCTTTTGATCTTGGCCTCCATCCTTTTTCCAAATCTTATGATGAATCTCTTTGAAATGATGATCCTAAAGAGACCAAGACTCATCCTCTACCTCCTCTATATACTCCTAGACCTTCTATAATCCCAGATAGATATTAACCTCTCATCCTACCTCCTATACTCCATGCTTTCCTTGAAAATTACTACCTTTATTTGCCAAGGTTTTATGGTGAATGTGACAACATCAATGCTGAGAAACATGTGTAGAATGTTGAGACTTTCCTAGACCTTTTTGAATTTGATGAAGAGGATGTCAATATTATGATTTTTTCTCTTTCTTTGTAAGGCAAAGTCAAGAGTTGGTTCAAAACCCTGCCTGATGCGAGCATCTCAGATTTCCAGTAGTTCGTCAAAGTATTACTCAATAGATGGTTGGTCAAAAAAAACCCTTTCCTAATTTTAGAAGAGTATGCCCAGGGGAGACAGTACAACAATTTTCTACCAGGTTCAATCGAGTCTATTATTCGATACTTTCCGATATAAGACCTCCTCCTAGCTCATCTCTCTTACATTACCTAGGTGCTTTTGATCCAAAAATGGAGTTTCAGCTGAGAGAAAGGAACTTAGAAAAACTTGAAGAGATACATAACATTGTAGTAGATGTAGAAGCTAATCTATTGATCAGAAGAGCAAAGTTGAAGGAAGAAGAAAAGAAGAATGTTGCAGAGCACTTGACACCTTTAGAGGTAAATCTTGACCTTTTGGTAAGCATAGTGGAAAGGATAATGCAAAAAATCACTACAAGGAATGAAAATGACGTTCAAGAACAAATGGCTTATCCAAAACATTCTCTTTGTTATCCCAGTTTTCATCGATCTAACAATGACTGTGTTATAGAACATCTTGGAGAAGAGAGATCCGTTGATATGACATGTATGTTTGATGATATTTTTATGTTGATTATTTGCCAAAGTTTGATAAATAAAATGATGATGATTATGTTTTCGAAACAAAAGCTAATCTTGCAGGGAAATCGACAATTCGTTTATGGGAGGAAGTTCAATTTCAACAACTTGAAAACAGTAATCATCTGATCCATATCATCTAGGACAGTGATGAAGGAAGTCTGGAAAATAGGTAAGTATGTGGGGGATCTCTACCTCTTTATTTCACTTCAATTCAGTTCATAAAAGATAAATTTCATGGAATTAGAAATCAACAGTATCTCATTTTTAATGTTGAGGTTGAGACAGATAGTGAAATTCCTAGGCAAGTCGTCAATGAGAAATCTTCTGCTGAAACGATTGATGAAATCATTTGCGATATAAAACCCTCCCTAGCTTTAGATTTGCAACCACCAAACACGATTGAAGGTCATATTACAGATAAAGGCTTGGAAGCTGAAACATATGATCTAATGATGCAAGATGATTCTGTACCCTTATGTTTTGAAGCATTTCAATTCTTAAAGCAAAACTTTAAGAACATAAGGGTAACTCTGAAATCTCTAAAGAAAAAGATGAGCAGTCTGTAGAGTTTCATGAAATCTCATTAAAATCAATACATACGCCACAACAACCTTTTCAAGTTTTTTATGACCCTATAGCTCATGTGTTAAATGATGTTTGCTGTAAAAGTCCTTCTCCATTGGCTAGCCATGTGTCAGAAAAGAGTGTTGACAGTAACTTTATTCGAAAGCCGACTTCATTGTCTTGTTCAGCAGGCATTTCATTACTAAGCTCATATCAAGGTTTGCAGTCATATGAGGAGACTAATGAAGAAGATTTTTTTTTTTTTTTGGGATCATCAACAGAGATTGGTTGTTCACGAATTTCATGATCCTTTTGTCAAATTGCTGAAATCATCAAAGAAAGACAACACAGATGTTAGGAAAATTTTAATATCAAGGTATGAAGATTACTTGGAGCAGAGTAGTGATGTATTAATGGAAATCAATAGCTATTTTTATGAAGACCCTTTCGCAGCATTCTTGAGGTCATCCAGTCAACCCATGCTTTGCAAGTTTATCAAGATTCAACTTGATTCCAAGTTTCCATGGGAGTTTCCTTTCAGTTCTTCTCTCTACTTGCTAATTATAAAGCACTTGGGGAGAATTCAAATAGTAGCCAGGATTCTTACATGGTTGCATTGGTTGTCCCATTTCACTTGATCAGGTGGTGAATAGAACAATTAGAGTAGGTTTGATGAATAAGATCAATTATGAGCATCTTTGAAGTTTGTCAATTGGGTTTTAGTCATGTATTAAGTTAGTTTGGTGTTATTATGGTTCTCAGTCTTAGCCTTGAGTCAGAGTCAGTTTGTAGTATTTTTGACTCCATGCCCAATGGATAAGGCTACTTGGTCTACGGTGTTCTTGGCACCTCCAAGGAGCTACCATCCCCATTGGAGCCAATGTTAGTGTTAGTTTAGTCATACTGCCATCAATGATCAAAATTTCTCGTTTGCATTTGCATATTAGGAGTCCCATACCATAAATTTTCACCATTCCGCTAGGTCATGGTTTCATTGATGGCAATGATTTTTCATCAGTTTTCCCTCATGTGAAACTTGCTGATTCTCCTCTCTATGGTCTTTAGTCATGAGTCACTTTCACTCTCTGAATCATGTCAAAAGGTCACAGTATGTGTCTTATTAGGTTCTAGGATCTCATCATGGTCAAATTAATGAGTCAAGTGTCAATAAATATCAGCAAGGTCATGAGGAAGTCAATAAACTCAAAGTCACAGCACCTGGAAAATCAAAGAAATATTTTATTCATTTTGATGTAATTTTCACCTCAAAACCATGTTTTGAGGTGAAAACATGATACTTTTCCTTAATTTTCATTTATTATGTAATTTTATGTCATCATATGTAATAAGTCACATTTCAGAAGCTGCTATCTACACAAAGTCATCACCCTACTTTTCAGAGAAATTTTCCATAGCATTTTCAGCGTTTAATCATGTTCTATGTAGATACATCAAAAAAAGCCCGGAAAGAGCTTTCCAACGATATACTACACTCTCAAAAATGACTCCTGGATTGAAATTTATGCCTAAGTGAAGAAATCCTCTATACCCTAACCCTTCTCCTTTTTCCCACCTTTCCCTTAAAATTTATGTTATTAAAGTTCAATATTTCATTTTATAAACCCCTTTTTTCCCCTTCCAATTACACAATCGCAATGCAAAGTTCTGATGCGATTAAACCACTACCCCTCCATACTCCTTTGAAACTCTACAATAAAAATTTTAAAGTTCTTTATTATAAAGTCCCTTTTCCTTTTCCCGATTCTGATTTCATAATCGTGTCTTTATTATAAATCCCATTTGACTTAATAAACTACTTCCCCTTCATGCCTTTAAAATTTATAATAAAGTTTAAAGTTTTATAAATAATCCCTGCCGATTCTATTCCCTTACCTTTCCCATCGCATCGTTACATTTGATATGCGTGCTCCGATTGGCCCTCATGTCCAACAAAAATCCGATGTGATTGAAGAGTCCCGAATTTTCATGCCCCCGATTGAAAGCTCCCGATTGTATATCTCCGATGGAAATCTGCCTGATGTACATCCTGACCATCGATCTCATCATTTGATCCGACAGCCCACAGCTAATCGGACCATCCCAATCGGCATTGTGAAATAAAATCTTTCCTTTGCCCTCCTCCGACCTCCCGATGCCGATGGACCTTCGGGTCCCACCACATTATCCTCCACCATTCATAATAAAAGGCCTTTTCAATTTTTAAACTCGGATTTTGTTTTATTTCATTTATACAAATGACCTCCCCAATCGAATCGACAAATCCATTGGCGCATTATATTTTTCCCTGCCTGATCTCCCGATTTCAATTGTGACTCCTTCAGGTCCCACCATAATACCTCCACCCCATTCATAGTAAAATGGCCCTCCCCTTTGTAAAAATGAAATCGTATTTTATTTCATTTTATCAAATTCCTTCCCCCTCATTTCCTTTTCCCATCGCATAGGAAAATCATGTTGTGTGATACACTTGGCCCCGCTCCCAAGCCCGATTCCAATTGCAATTTATACCCCAGTCCCACCTTGTTAGCCCTCCGCTCTTTCAATATAAATCATTTTACCACTTTGTGAAAGTGCCCAACTATTTTTAATGTGTTTTGGAAGAAAACATCCTTGTGGCCTATCTTTTATCCCTATTCCCAATATGCCAATCGCATCAGAAGTTTTGATAACATCCTCCCCATTCCTCCGATCGCCGATTGCGATGGCACCATCGCATAAGCATATTATAATGTTTTATTATATTATATTCCCTCTGCCCCATCGATCCTGATTTTGATTGTGATGCAGACCCCGCCTCCTCTCCCTTCGCTCCTATTCACTCAAAATGAGTCTTTCCTTCAGTAAAGGCATAAAATTTCATTTTTAATAACTTCAAAGGAATTTTCTTCAAAGTCGATTTTCTTCAAAAGAATAAAATAGTGAGCAACAGTCAAAAGCCGAGATGCTAATATAAAACATGGATTTCTACAGCAGCATAAAAATAGGGATTTTCCCCTCAAATTGCCTATTTTTCATTCAACAACGTAACTGTGAAATATGCCCAAGTAGTCAAATGTAATGTTATTCCTTCTTTAGGGTAGATTGTTGGTTCTCTTTTCTATCTTCAGATTTCAGTTCTGAGTTGTTAAAACAACTCCCTATTTTTTTGGATCTATGTTCCCACATTTCAACCTATTTAATGTAATTGTAAATCGTTTTTAAAGTAGTCTGTAACTCAGAAGTAGGGGAATAGTGTGGAAAAAAATGCTCTGCGCTCCATTGTAATAGTTTTGGACAGGGAATTAATAAAGAGATGCAGCTCTGATTTGTGGGATCCATGTGGTATGAAATTTAGCATCTTTTTTCTCCTTTGTTTCATATGTAAATTTTGTATGTTTAACCTTTCATCCATAAACATTTCCGGTTGAATGCTTCCAAGATAAAAAGGTAGAATCCATTTTTATGCTCTGCCTTGGGAAATCATTCAATATTCTGTGTTTTTCTTCTGTTTGAAAGGGATCCATTTCTTATGCCCTTTTCAGCTCCTCACAAGTCTTTCCATTCCATCATTATTTAAACTTAATCACTAAAATTTCCTTCCTACCTTTCCCCATGAAATACCCTGTATCCTGATTTAATTCCCCAGTTTCAAACTGTCACATTTGTTCCATACATCCCTGAAAAATTCATTTATTTATTAAAAACTTTTCCCATTCTTATACATATCCTAAAATTAGTCCATATTTGCACTTCGTTGAATATCCTTTCACACAGAGAGCCCTCTCTTGACCTTGTAGGGCTAGCTACAATGCTGAGCATGGTTTAGATGTTACCTTGTTTTGCCCTTTTTTAGCCTGGGGTTGATATCAGGTGCTAATACCTTGTACGCAAAGGTAAATGAGCATGGGAAAATTTTATTATTTTCTTATATGTTGATGACATGATTTTTACATGTGATATGAGTTAGGTGAATTTAAAATAGCCATGATGAAAGAATTTGAGATTACAGATCTTGGTCTCGTGAAATATTTTCTTGGCATAGAAGATGAGAAATATGAAAAAGGATTTTATAATTGTAAAAATAAATATCCAAAATATTTTTTGAAAATTTTCAGGATGGACAATTGCAAACTTGTACCTACACTAGTTTCAATAGTATAAAGTTAAGCAAGGATGATGAAGGATCATATGCCAATCCAACTCTATTCAAACGATTAGTTGGAAACCTCATGTATCTCAAAACTAGAAGACGAGATATTATTAAAGGATTAAGTTTGATTTCCATATTTATGGAGGCTCGAAAAGACACACATTGGAGTTCTAGAAAAATAATTCTGAGATACATAGCAGGAACTAGAGATTGTGGCAAAATGTATTCATGTAAAAAAAAGAAAGATTTGATTTTATTTACAAATAGCGATTTTGTAGGTAGCTCCGATGATAGGAAGAACACTTCTGGTTATGTGTTCCATCTTGGTTCAGGTGTGATTTGATGGGAGCACTCCAAGAAAGAATCACATTGGTGAGGGGTGAAAATGGTCACCATAAGCTCATTGGTGAGGGTCAAAAGAGCCTTCGTCACCAAATACTGAACGTCACCAAAGGTGGCATCGTCAAAAGTATAGGTGTTGTGGTGACATTCAAGGTCCATCACCAATGATGATTTATATTGACGAATAGTGACAATCACCATTTCATATGAGTAATGGCGACAGACAATAGCCTCCGTCACCAAAATCCTGAACGTCACCAAAGGTGGTGTCACCGAAAGTATGTGTTGTGGTGACATTCAAGGTCTGTCACAAATATTGATTATAATGACGGATAGTGACCGTCACCATTTCATATGAAAAACAATGATTTTTTGTGATGGAACTTTAATGGCCATCACTATTGGTGCATATATATGGTGATGTTCATTGACCGTCACCATAAACTCATTGGTGACATCAAGGTCTGTCATGACTAATGACTATAATGATAAACAGTGACCCTCACCATTTCATATCAACAACAATGATTTGTGGTGACATGCCTTTAATGGTCATCATTATTGATGTGTATATATGGTGGCTTTCATTGACAGTAACCATTTCATATTTTGGTGAAGGTCGAAAAATGTCACCATAAGCTCATTGGTGATGGTAAAAAAAGCATCTGTCACCAAAAACTATTCTTCTTCATTCCCTATGAATATCAGGGCATGATGGAATCGAACCAGCAACCTCCTGCTTGTAAATTAGGTGCTCTTCCATTGAGCTAGCACCCTTTAAAGAATTAGACTTTAAACTATAAATTGCCCGTAAAGGTGAAAAGATACACCAAAGGAATAAGAACCAAGAAAACTGAAAGAATTCAGTATCCTTACTCCTATTTCTAATCTACAACACTCTATAAAGTATGATCTTGATCTATGACGTATTTGTTTCAATTAATTCTAATTTAATAGTAAATGTTTTATTCAGATAAACTAAATGAATAACTAAGAGGCCTTACGGCCTAATTTTTAATCCTTACACAAAAATATCCTAATATTCAACTCTATGGAACAACTCGTTCAATGTTCAAACTGATGTAGATTTTAAATGGAAAGCCTAAAACCAGCTAAGTAGTTTACAAGTTAACATTTTGGATATAACTTCTGTTCAATTTATATGACAAGTTATGTCATAACCTTGAAACTAGTTTCTTAGCTAAAAGCCTTTCTTAAGTCAACAATGACAAAGAAAGGTAGTCATGGTGAGCAAAATTCTCTTGTTTTTTCTAATGAGGATGCATGTAACTTGATAAAGGTTTAATGAGAGTATCAAGCCATAAACAGTTTCACTAAAACATAGAAATGACAAAGTCTTGCTAACGAACAAAAGTTTAGTTGAATCTATGAAAAGCATTGAGCTAAATGATATAATTAAACTAAAAGTAACTGTAAAAAAGTGAAATTTCCATCATATACCATCTAGTTTGGTTAGTTCTTTAGAAAGAGAAAATGCAATTGCATGATCCATCTCCTCATCTTTATTCTTTAATGGACCATCCTAAACAAAAATGTCCACATATGACAATCAATGTTATCGTATTGGTAAGACTTTTGATATAATCTATCAAAGCATGTACTATGTAGGAGAATAAATAGAAAGCAAAACTAGAAATTTGAATCACGACATAACAATATAAAAGAACATGCAACAGGAAAGGAACAACTCCATAGTTTGAGAAATATGAACAATCCATGAACCTGTTCTTATATATTGATATAGATAATGAAATAGAAATCAAGATTTATGAAATTAAAGTACCACACAACAAATATGCACAAGTATGAAAATGAATATGCACAAGTGCATGATCAACTATAATAACAACTCACTCCTTCCTCTATTTATATGATAGGTTAAGGGGCTTTACAATAACAAGTGGACCTAGTCCAATACAAGAAAACTTGAAAGACACATTTAGGTCCACCCAGGTGAAGCACTCTACTCTACGTGACATGTGTTAGCATCAAAGGTGCGATTAACAAGCAAGCCCTCCATGGCATGATCACTACTTCCCAAGTTCCAACAATCCTCCAAAGGTCCTAAGCTCCAATGCATCTCCTAGGTCATGTGTCTCCTTAAGGACAATGCATATCCAATGTAATGTGTCACTTTAATGCTCCAACACCTACATGTCCACTCCCTCAACCCAAGAGTTCATATGTAAAGGGATTATGTGTGCTCATGTTGATTTTGTGATGTTTTTTTCATGGTGAAATACCCAACTCTAATCCAAGCACACAAACTCCCTTCATGCATCAACAACATGAAGTCACCAAGCTCCATACTAATCCAACACTTCAAGGAAGAATGTCTTTCAAACATCTAAACAAGGTCTAGCAGCAAATGGTAAACCACCTCCAATGTCCATGTCCATTAATGTAAAATTCATGCTATTATTATTTCAAGAATATTTATATTTTATCCAACATGATGACCCACTATGTGCACTATTTGTAGGGAATCTTCTGGATTTTTCTGGTTCAATGTGTTGATCCACTATGTGCATTGGTCAACAACTCCATTTAGTGAAGGAGCTCTTCTAAAGTTATTTCCAAATTTCATTTCTCTTTCCTGTCATCAAGCAAATTGGAGCAACTAGAAAGAATTCCATTAACTGTTGTCCATCCAGTTGTTTCCTAAAAAAGTGCCTATTGCTTAAAGAAAGTAGGAAACGATCATGAAACATGACTATAGCCACATATTTTCAGTAGCTATAATCTGACAATGTTATTGAAAACAATGTTGGATTTGTTTCATAAAAGAGCACCTAGTCCCAAACAATAGAAAACGTTCATGGAGAATGGCTTGTTTCATTATTGCTGAGCTTGACTATAAACACTAACAGGTTTTTGAGCCAATAAAGTCCCTAGAGAAAAAAAATTATGGTTTCTCTCTAAAACATATGCAGATAAAGATACAAGATTCAAGTGGAGGACTTAAGTAGTTTCATGACTACCGCTCGACTTGTAACTGCTTGGTTTTTTGGTCTGCTTTACTTTTTATATTTCAGATCTAGTTTCGGAATTTTTGGATTTCAAATTTTAGTTATAATAGTAGAATTCTGGGTTGACTGACATCATTGGTATTAGAACCTCAATTAATAGCAAATTAATATCATATTTTTTTCTATAGTTCAGATTAGTTATACTTATGTTCACCAATCTGTTTACCTTTCAAGGAATCCTTGTAAGGATGACAGAGCAAGGCACAACTCAAATATGTTGTCACCAACATATACATCAACTCAGATATATTGTCACCAAGAGAGAGAGAGTAGCACTGATCTTACATCCCTAACCCAAGCTTCAAAGGAATATGCACAAGTGCATGATTGGCTATAATAACAACTCACTCCTTCCTCTTTTTATATGAGAGGTAAAGGGGCTTTAGTGGACCTAGTCCACTAGAAGAAAACTTGCAAGACACATGTAGGTACACCCATGTGAAGCACCATACTTTACGTTACATGCATCAGCATCAAAGGTGGTAGTGATTAACAAGAAAGCTCTCCATGGCATGATTACTACTCCCAAGTTCCAACAATCCTCCAAAGGTCCTAAGCTCCAATGCATCTCCTAGGTCATGTGTCTCCTTAAGGAAAATGCATATCCAAGGTAATGTGACACCTTAAGGACTCCCACACCTACATATCCACTCCCTCAATGCAAGAGTTCACATTTCAAGGGATTTTATGTGCTCATGTTGATTTTGGGATGTTTTTTTCATGGTGAAATACCCAACTCTACTCCAGGCACACAAACTCCCTTCATGCATCAACAATATGAAGTCACCAAGATCCATACTAATCCAAAATTTTGATGAAGAATGACTTTCAAACATCCAAACAAGGTATAGCAGCAAATAGTAAACCACCTCTAATGTCCAAGTCCATCAATGTAAAATTAATGCTATTATTATTTCAAGAATATTTATATTTTATCCAACTTGATGACCCAGTATGTGCACTATTTGTAGGAAATATTCTGGATTTTTCTGCTTCAACGTGTTGATCCATTATGTGCATTGGTAAGAAACTCCATTTAGTCAAAGAACTCTTCTAAATTTCTTTCCAAGTTTCATTTCTCTTTCCTGACATCAAGCAAATTCGAGCAACTAGAAAGAATTCCAGTAACTGTTGTCCATCCAGTTTTTTCCTAAATAAGTGCCTATTGCTTAAAGAAAGTAGGAAACCATCATGAAACATGACTATAGCCACATAGTTTTAGTAGCTATAATCTAACAATGTTATTGAAAACACTATTAGATTTGTTTCATAAAAGAGCAGCTAGTCCCAAACAACAGAAAATGTTTGTGGAGAATGGCTTGTTTCATTATCGTTGAGCTTGGCTATAAACACTAACAGGTTTTTGAGCCAATAAAGTCCCCAGAGAAAAAAAATTATGGTTTCTCTCTAAAACATATGCAGATAAAGATACAAGATTCGAGTGGAGGACTTTTAGTAGTTTCATGACTACTGCTCGACTTGTAACTGTTTGGTTTTTTGGTCTGCTTTATTTTTTATATTTCAGAACTAGTTCTGGAATTTTTGGATTTCAAATTTTAGTTATAATAGCAAAATTCTGGGTTGGATGACATCATTGGTATTAGAACCTCAATTAATAGTAGATTCATATCATATTTTTTGCTACAGCTCAGATTAGTTACTTATGTTCACCAATCTATTTATCTTTCAAGGAATCCTTGTAAGGAAGATAGAGAAAATCACAACTCAGATATATTGTCACCGAGAGAGAGAGACAGTAGCACTGATCTTACATCCCTAACCCAAGATTGAAAGGAATATGCACAAGTGCATGATCTAATATAATAACAAATCACTCCTTCCTCTTTTTATATGAGAGGTAAAAGGGGCTTTAGTCGACCTAGTCCACTAGAAGAAAACTTGCAAGACACAAGTAGGTCAACCCATGTGAAGCACTCTACTCTACGTGACATGTGTTAGCATCAAAGGTGACAGTGATTAACAAGCAAGCCCTCTATGGCATGAGCACTACTCCTGAAGGTCAAACAATCCTCCAAAGGTCCTAGGCTCCAATGCATCTACAAGGTCATGTGTCTCCTTATTGCTACTGTGCTTTATACCTATTATTTCTATAGTGCCAAAATATCCACTTGCATTAAAAACTTCATGTCATGTACATAAATAGAAAACCTGATGGATGATAAGGAAAAAGGGCTATCTTATATGCCATGGAACATCATATTAGATACTTAGAATGCACCCCAAGGTGTCAAAATTGCATGCCAAGTGGCAAATTTGCATTTCTCAGGTTAAATTCTGTGTTACAACTTACAACCTGACCTGATTGCACACAGCCTCCTGCAGATGTACCTATGGAAAAGTCATAAAATACAGTGCTACAGTACTTCTTCCTGTGAATCTTCCTACACTTCCATAATTCTAATGTACAAATTCAAGTGTGATTATTAGGTCTACAAAATAGTTTCAGTGATTTACATGTCTCTTGCTAAGTGCAAGTGGTCTTTAATAGCATGCATGTCCAGGGCTCACTAAAGATCAAAATTGTGATTTTCAAATTTCTCTGTTGTTATTAGAAAATTATTGATATTTTTACATCGTTATAGTTTCACTTCCAATCAAGGAAACCACTACTATGCAAAAATATTCTGAAACTGCCAAATTTCACAACATGACAAATCAGGCTGTGGTGCCTTCAGAATTTTATATGCTAGAACGTAGAGCACATATGGTGAAAAATATCTTTGGACCTTGTTCGGGCACAAGGAATTACGAATTTCCTTGAATTCAGGATTCCAGCACTATGTCTTTAAGTAGAGACAAAAGTTATGAGGATGATTTTCTTCCTATGACAAGGGCTCAACCTTGTCCTACAACACTTGAATTAAATTTGAGGCAAGAAAACCAGTATTGTATGCTCCCAAATAATTGCAAGGAAAGCATTTCAGTTTTGGAGAGATATTGATGGGCTAGAAGTCTTTATGATGGACATTTGCAAAAATGTGCACTGATAACTTATCAAATTTTTGGAAGTATGATGGAATTTGTGTTGGGTTGCACACCCATCAATGTGGGGTGTGGCAAAGATCTATGGACCCTATTCATGAATAGGGAATTTAGGATGTCCTCGAATTGGCGATTCCAACATTATGTTTTCATGCAGAGAAAAAAATTATGAGGATGATTTCATTCCTATGACAAAGGCTCGACTTTATCCTGCAACACTTGAATTAAATTTGAGGCAATAGAACCAATAATGCATGCTCCCAGATAGTTGCAACGGAAGAATTTTAGTTTTGGAGAGATATTCATGGGATGGAAGTTTTATAATGGCCATTTCCAAAAATGTGCACTCAGAAGCTCCCTCAGATTTGAAGGATGATGGAGTTTGTGTTGGGTTGCACACCCATCAATGTGGGGTGTGACAAAGATATCTCAACCCTGTTCGTGCATAGGGAATTAAATATGTCCCTGAATTGAGGATTCCAACACTATGTGCTCTTAGACATTATCTCAGTTTTGAAGTATGAGGGAATTTTTGCTGGGTTCCACAACCATCAATATGGGGTGTGAAAAATATCTCTGGACCCTATTCATGCATAGGGAATTGAGGATGTCCTTGAATTGAGGATTCTAGAAAAAATGTGCACTCATAAGTTATCTCAGTTTTGAAGTATGATGGAATTTGTGTTGGGTTGCACACCCATCAATGTGGGGTGTGACAAATATCTTTTGACCCTATTCGTGCACAAGAAATTAAGGATGTCCTTGAATTCAGGATTCCAGCACTATGTTTTCAAGTAGAGACAAAATTTATGAGGATGGGTTTCTTCCTATGACAAAGGCTCAACCTTATCCTACAACACCTAAATTAAATTTGAGGCAATAGAACCAGTATTGTATGCTCCCAAATAATTGCGAGGAAAGCATTTCAGCTTTGGAGAGATATTCATGGGCTAGAAGTCTTTATGATGGAAATTTGCAAAAATGTGCACTCATAATTTATCTAAGTTTCGAAGTATGATGGAATTTGTGCTGGGTTTCACACCCATCAATTTGGGGTGTGGTAAATACCTATGGACCCTATTCGTGAACAGGAAATTTAGGATGTCCTTGAATTGACGATTCCAACATTATGTTTTCATGCAGAGACAAAAGTTATGGGAACGAGTTTTTTCCTATCACAAAGGCTCGACCTTATCCTCCAACACTTGAATTAAATTTCAGGCAATAGAACCAATAATGTATGTTCCCAGATAGTTGCAAGGGAAGAATTTTAGTTTTGGAGAGATATTCATGGGCTGGAAGTCTTTATGATGGAAATTTTCAAAAATGTGCACTAAGAAGCTATCTCAGATTTGAAGGATGATGGAGTTTGTGTTCGGTTGCACACCCAGCAATGTGGGATGTGACAAAGATCTATGGACCCTGTTCGTGTAAAGGAAATTGAGGATGTTCTTAAATAAAGATCTGTATAATATGAACAATGGACCTGCAACATACTAACCATGAGGATGAAAGCATGGAGGAGAATATTACTATGCAGCAACAATTCTAGATTATGTATATAATAAATGCACTGAGGACAATTCATAAAACAAGGGGGAGGATGTAGCATCCCCTATTCAACCCCTATGTTGTATTCACCATGTATATGTGAGATTATTAGGTTGGTGAGTTGGGAAATAATTAATTAGGCTAGTGAGTTGGGGCTTGCATCTAGGGAAATATGCCCATGTGCATGTATTTAAGTGTTGGGGCCAATGTGTGTATGTGCTTTCTATGTTATGAGACTAGATATCATGATATGGTAAATAAGTTTAATTTATGCATATTAATAGATACTTAATGCTTATAAGCAGACCTAGACAAAAGAGTATGTGGGGTTGATGACTCCACGACTAGTAAAGGTGTATTGATGAAAAGGTAATGTTATAATATTATAATATAATATTAAATGAAGGAAAGATATGTTTATAAAAGGGGGGAGTTGGATACCTAGTAAGGGAGGCAAGTGGATTATTCTATGGTTCATGTTTATGGAAACCAGTGGGTGAACCATGTACTTGGGTTCTAGACTACTGAGGATTATTGTTTGTGAGTCTCATGCTCGGACTTTGGAAGTGAAAATTCTAGCAACTGGTTGGTGAACCCTGGAAGGTGGGCATTGTAGAGGAATTAGCCATCTCAGAGAAGGGTGTGCCACTTTGGTTTTGGACTAACCGACAAACCGAATTGGTTATGGCCTAGAGGGTGTCTAGAGCCCTGGAGCATCATAGTTGTTGGGTTGACACCTTGGTTTCTATGTTATCCTATGACCTCGATGTAATGAATTACCACGACTGAAAACTCTACTTGCTACAGGGCGGATATGTGAAACTGGGTTACACTTTTGTGAGAATCGGGGGCAGAAATGTTTTTTCAGCAATAGTTCAGCCGAACCTTTTATGAAGTTCGACCAAAGTCGTGCTTCCATTTAGATTGACGGCACACTAATGGCGTGGTTAAATAGAATTTTTTCCGGAGATGAGAAAAATGGCAACAAAATTTCAGCCGAACTTTGAGTTCAGTTGAACTTTTACTCTTAAAATAGTTCGGCTGAACTAGTTCTTATAAATATTATGCCCGTGAAGTTTATTTGTTTACTGCATTTTTCTGTGTCTATTTTTTCGCGCATTTTTCTGTGTCTGTGATGCTGCTGGTCTGGGGCTACTTCCGTCCGCGTTATTGGTGATTATCTGCGGTGACTTCAAGCAAGCGAATTACCAAGTATTTCTCCTCCTGCTCCTCCTCTATTTTTCACAAGGGAAAAATTCATAATGCAATGTGTTCTGTAATGTGTTCCGTAATGTAATGTGTTCTGTGTTAGCAAAGATTCTGACATTTAACACTTCTTAATTCAATCTGGCTAGAGTTCATATTATAGGTTTCTCATTTAGTCTTCAATTTTACTTTTTGATGTGTGTCTAGTTGAATATGATACCATCAACCATTTCCTTTAATGTGATTTTTTTTGGACTGGTTTTACAAGTATGCCATTCTCATCCAACCAGGTTTCTATATTCTATATTATATGATTCTATTGTAACATAGAAATTTGAATAAGCACCAAATTATCAGTATATAGATGATTATTATTCAATACACAAATTTGAATGAGATCAAATTAGCAAAATGCAAATTTTTGCAGCCCAATATATTCTTTGTCTGAATTTTTTGTAGCAGAGTTTTGTGCCCCAATGTTTCTATAATAATTTTGATTTTGAATGTAAGAGTTTTATTTGATTTTGATTTTTCAGTATAAGAATTTTTTAGCCCATGTTTTTATTAAACTCATCCCTACTGTCAGAGTGAGAGAGTCCACTTAAATTGCAAAGTTAAACCAATTTTTATACAATTAAATTAATTTATCAGGTATTGGAGCGTTGCTACAGATTTTTTTCTAATTTTTGTAGAAATTCTAAAATACAAATTATTTAAAAAGTACTTTCAATCTTTAGATCTTAGCCAACCTTGTAATAAAATCAATAATTACTAGCTTCATTTTCTTCCCCGCTCCCAGTTGTGTTGTTAATTACTTGCAATGTAACATAGCCCAATTTTGGTAATTGGACATGCGAGGTAATCATATATGAACCTTGCTATTATTGTTCGCTCCTATTAAGAAGTGTTGGGAAATAAAGAGAACCTTTGATGGGTGGAAAGTTCATTGAAAATATTGATCTACAAAATTTCTCTATGAAATATATACATCATACAATAATATATGAATATATGTTTATTCATGTACAGTGAAACATGTCAGATTGAGTAGCTCTTTTCAATTGTATGAGTATTATTTCCATATTGAATATTGACGTTGCTAAAAAATACTGAATTCTATTACTACAATGTTGAAACAAAATTTCTTGGCTGAGTTAGCCATGAAATCTTTGATATTATACCTTCTGATATACCTTAATATAACCTGAACTAATCAACTTGAACTTATACCTTCTGAGTTAGGCATGTTAACCTTAATATAACCTGAACTAATCAATGTGTTATTTTGTACCATGTGTTATTGTGTACCATGTAGCTAGAAATATTAAACTAGATATAAGTTTATGACAATTATGACAAGTGTATTGTTTTTTCATCCTTGTGTTCTTTTTCATTATTATGTCTTTAGGTTTGGAGTAGGTGACACGAGTCCCTTTATCCCTCTATTATAAGTGGGTTATGGTTTGCTTGACAATTATGACAAGTGTATTTTTTTTTCATCCTTATGTTATTTTTCATTATTATGTCTTTAGGTTTGGAGTAGGTGACACGAGTCCCTTTATCCCTCTATTATAAGTGGGTTATGGTTTTCTTTGTCTCATTGTTATGGTATAGTGATTTGTGATCCAGAGCAAACTTTTTAGTAATTTCAACTTTAAAATTTTGATTTTTAACTAAGAAGTTAACATCTTTATGCTCACACATATTTTTTATAACATATGTAATAGATATACCTTAATATAACCTGAACTAATCAACCTAAACTTATACCTTCTAAGTTAGCCATGTTAACCTTAATATAACCTGAACTAATCAATGTGTTATTTTGTACCATGTGTTATTGTGTACCATGTAGCTAGAAATATTAAACTAGATATAAGTTTATGACAATTATGACAAGTGTATTGTTTTTTCATCCTTATGTTCTTTTTCATTATTATGTCTTTAGGTTTGGAGTAGGTGACATGAGTCCCTTTATCCCTCTATTATAAGTGGGTTATGGTTTGCTTGACAATTATGACAAGTGTATTGTTTTTTCATCCTTATGTTCTTTTTCATTATTATGTCTTTAGG
Source organism: Pinus albicaulis (assembly GCA_034641835.2). Classification (NCBI taxonomy): domain Eukaryota; kingdom Viridiplantae; phylum Streptophyta; class Pinopsida; order Pinales; family Pinaceae; genus Pinus; species Pinus albicaulis. The sequence continues at coordinate 315,371,278 of CM076581.1, read as the reverse complement.
TTTGGAGTAGGTGACACGAGTCCCTTTATCCCTCTATTATAAGTGGGTTATGGTTTGCTTGACAATTATGACAAGTGTATTGTTTTTTCATCCTTATGTTCTTTTTCATTATTATGTCTTTAGGTTTGGAGTAGATGACACGAGTCCCTTTATCCCTCTATTATAAGTGGATTATGGTTTTCTTTGTCTCATTGTTATGGTATAGTGATTTGTGATCCAGAGCAAACTTTTTAGTAATTTCAACTTCAAAATTTTGATTTTTAACTAAGAAGTTAACATCTTTATGCTCACACATATTTTTTATAACATATGTAATAGATATACCTTAATATAACCCAGGAACTAATCAACCTGAACTTATACCTTCTAAGTTAGCCATGTTAACCTTAATATAACCTGAACTAATCAATGTGTTATTTTGTACCATGTGTTATTGTGTACCATGTAGCTAGAAATATTGAACTAGATATAAGTTTATGACAATTATGACAAGTATATTTTTTTTTCATCCTTATGTTCTTTTTCATTATTATGTATTTAGGTTTGGAGTACATGACACGAGTCCCCTTATCCCTCTATTATAACTGGGTTATGGTTTGCTTGAAAATTATGACAAGTGTATTGTTTTTTCATCCTTATGTTCTTTTTCATTATTATGTCTTTAATTTTGGAGTAGGTGACATGAGTCTCTTTATCCCTCTATTATAAGTGGGTTATGGTTTGCTTTGTCTCATTGTTATGGTATAGTGATTTGTGATCCAGAGAAAATTTTTTAGTAATTCCAACTTTAAAATTTTGATTTTTAACTAAGAAGTTAACATCTTTATGCTCACACACACACACACACACACACACACACACATATATATATATATATATTATTTTCTATAAATATATCCATCCATCTATTTTTATTTCTCCACATCTATATCTACACACCCATAAGCCACCTAGGTAATGTGATTACATGGCCTCTTTTAACATGCAAAAATTTCCAATTGGAATACATTTTTATCTAGGAATCATATTGAGATAAATTAAAATGCCTGAAGATAAACCACCGATCCAGTGTACAGGCCTCCTCTATAAGAGGAAAACAGCCCATAGATCAGTTCATATCCAGAAAAACAAGTATGTCCATATGTTCATAAAACAAAAACATTTTTTTTGTGTTAACCCAGGCCTCCTCAGAGAGGAAAACAACCCAGAAAAGATAAACAACAAAATAGAAGTCTAAAAATGAATGCAAGTAAGAGTAATTGTCTAGGGCATGTATATCAAACCAAAAAAAAAAACACTTTCTGATATAAAAATAGGGAGACAGCAAAATAAAGTTATACATATGGTGGCTGATCTGACACATGGATCACGCTCTGGTCCTCGTCCTCTATCCTCCAATAGCCCATATATTGTTGCAAACCCAGTTTAGAAAGTTGTTCTGCTGCATCATTGGTGCACACCTTTAGGGAATAAAATAACCCCCCTAAGGGAAAGACCCCTGTTGCTTTCTTAGATGTATTTAATCCCACGGGTGAAACTATCCTTGCCCTTATTGACTTTGTTGCTGTCTATGCTTATGCCATCTAGGACTATGTCCACGTGCGGGCTGTACTCCCAAAATAGTCCAAAAATTGGAAATCGATCTAGCCATGAGCAGGTTGAAGAGAGGTCCTTAAGGGCTTGGAGTCAGTAATTTGGGGAGGTCCCTGTATATATGGTTTAAAGAAAAAACATTAAAATTATGTTTTAATTTTTTTTTCTCTTCTAGTAAAGGAGATAATATATAATTCTGACAACTGCTCTCTCCATTGAACCATTTAAAAACATTCATAGAGTCCTTTTCTATGTTAACTTTGGACTGTTATTGCAAATGCGCCTTTTGGAATTCTTGGTTTTAATTTGAGTTGATTGGTGTCATGTAGAAGTCAAGGCACTCATTGGTATATAAATTTTGTCTTTACAACCAAGTGGGAACGAGAAACCCCAAAATTCCAAAAAAAGCATCTATGTTGTTAATTATGCTTTAAATTTCATTACCTTTTGCTGTAAGGTGTATGTTGAATTTATGGTAGTATGATATCCATTCAGTTGCTGCAGTTGTTACTATTCCTGTGGATCCATCAATTTCATCCGCTCTAGCTGATTCTCGCCTTGTGCATGGAAGTTTACTACCACTATTAAGCTTATGTCGTTACTAGGCCTTCTCTCGATTCCTAAATGTTGGAATGATTGAACTAGAATGATATACTGCTGTAATGTGACTACATATTGTCTTTTATACTATTGTAATGTATTTCTGTAATATGACTACATATTGTCTTTTATATGTGACTACATATTGTCTTTTATACTATTGTAATGTATTTCTATATGAGACATAATCTGATCTTTTATACCTGATAACCTGTTATGGGTATATCAAGAGGATTTTGTATATGAATTGTTATCAATATATGAAATAGGGTTTTTTCTCCTTTGAAAAAAGAGTTGAAATCATTCTAAATTCACATGTAATGTATTTCTGTAATGTGACTACATATTGTCTTTTATATTGCTATAATGTATTTCTGTATGAAACATAATCTGATCTTTTATACTTGATAACCTGTTATGGGTATATCAAGAGGATTTTGTATATGAACTGTTATCAATATATGAAACAGGGTTTTTTCTCCTTTGAAAAAAGAGTTGAAATCATTCTAAATTAACATATGTTCAGTGGTATCACTGTTTCACTTCCAATATTATGTTTCTTACCTTGATGAACAGGTGCAACTCTGCTAGGAGGCCTCTCTATTTTTTGACTGTATGCTCATACTATGAAAGGCCATTATGTGTTATATGGGCTAGACTATATAGTTATAGACTACATATATTCATACTATTCTACAAATAGTATGATGGAAACCAAACATAATAATGTATTAGGACATCACAACTTGCTAATTAGATATTAGAATACATATCTTCATATAGAACTTGCAAATAGCATGACGGAAATGTGAACCTGCAAATAGTATGATGGAAATGTGGATCTCAAAGAAAAGTCATGATTAATGCTTCTAGAAACCAAACATAATTTAATGTATTAGAAATGCCCTTTAACTTGGGATTAGTATGGTCAAAATGTGATCTAACGACTCTTCATGATTAATTCTTCTAGAAACCAAACATACCTAATGTATAAGGACATGTTGCTTTAGGCTTGCTAGAATTACCTTTGCTTTTTATTTCTCTCTCTTACACACACACATATATATGAAGATATGATCCTATTTTATTTTTTATTCATAGATCAAATGCCACATTTAAATACAAGATTTATCACAATGTACAATGATTCATTCCATATTATTTATAAACTTTCCTTATTAAAAATGAACCCTTTAAATGATGAACCTAGTTAATGCTTCTTCTTCATAAGGAAGACTACTTGATCTTTCACTTTGAATTTGATGATGGTCCTTTGTTATCTTTCTTGACTACTTCAAATTATTGACACAATCATATGCTTGGTCATATTCTTTTTTTATTCCTTCCTTATATTGTATTTCCCCCCAGATAATATTGTGTACTCTCCTTACAGATATTGCACTCAAATTTTATGGTCCTTTGTTATCTTTCTTTACTTCAAATTATTGACACTTGATCATATAGATATTTCACTCAATTTTGATGGTCCTTTGTTATCTTTCTTGACTACTTCAAATTATTGACACAATCATATGCTTTTACCTTAATATCTTGTAGAGCCCATTTCATCCAAAACACTCAAAAAGAAGTAACTACTATGTATTCCACTTCTACTCTAGATAGAGAAAGTAATGACTCTTTCTTGCTTAACCATTAAACCAAAGACTCTTCTAAGTATAATTATACATTGTCCACTTGTACTTTTCACAAGCCTAGTTGAATCTCTATATGTTGTCAATGTAAATTTCTCACAAGTAAATTTGTCAATGTAAATTTCTTAACTTCTACAAGTTTTATAGGCAGAGTCTGTAAAGGGCCAGGTAGCCTCTGGATCTCATCTTTTATGGAAGGTGACATATCTAGTAAATGCCCCTACAGTGAATCTATGAAGTAGATCTAAATAGAAGTTCTTCATTTCAATATCCATAAAACACAACCACTTTAAGGTAAACTGTTTACATGCACGTCATTTCTCCCACAAACTAAAGGCTTCCTCCCATTAATTTTAGATGTGAATTCTACCATAAAATTTTTAAGTCAAACTTTAAGATAAACCATGCACATGTCATTTTCAATAAGTGTCAATTTAATATCTAAATTCACATATGTTTAGTGGTGTCATTGTTTCACTTCCGATATTATGTTGCTTACCTTGATGAACAAGTGGAACTCTACTGGGAGGCCTCTATGTTTTTTGACTCTTTTCTCTTACTGTCAAAGGTCGTTATATGTTATATGGGCTATACTGTATGTTATATGGGCTATATTGTATAGTTATTAGACTACATATCTTCATATAGAACTTGCAAATAGTATGATGGAAACCAAACATAATAATGTATTAGGACATCACAACTTGCTAATTAGTTATTAGACTACATATATTCATATAGAACTTGCAAATAGCATGATGGAAATGTGAACTAATTAGTTATTAGACTACATATCTTCATATAGAACTTGCAAATAGCATGATGGAAATGTGAACTTGCAAATAGTATGATGGAAATGTGGATCTCAAAGAAAAGTCATGATTAATGCTTCTAGAAACCAAGCATAATAATGTATTAGGACATGCTCCTTTAACTTGAAAATAGTACATGGTCAAAATGTGGATCTCATGACTCTTCATGATTAATGCTTCTAGAAAACAAACATAATTTAATGTATTAGGACATGCTGCTTTAGGCTTGGTGGAATTACCTTTGCTTTCATGATTAATGCTTCTAGAAACCAAACATAATTTAATGTATTAGGACATGCTCCTTTAGGCTTGGTGGAATTACCTTTGCTTTTTATTTCTCTCTTACACACACACATATATATATTAAGAGATGATCCCATTTTATTTTTTATTCATAGATCAAATGTCATTTAAATACAATATTTATCATAATGTACAATGATTCATTCCATATTATTCATAAATTCATAATGTACAATGATTCATTCCATATTATTCATAAATTTTTTCATTAAAAAATGAACCCTTTAAATGATGAACCTAGTTAATGCTTATTCTTCATGAATAAGACTACTTGATCTTTCAATTTGAATTTGATGATGGTCCTTTGTTATCTTTCTTGACTACTTCAAATTATTGACACAATCATATGCTTCTTGTTACTATTTTTATTCCTTCCTTATATTGTATTCTCCCCCTTAGATATTGTGTACTCTCCCACATAGATATTTCACTCAATTTTGATGGTCCTTTGTTATCTTTCTTGACTACTTCAAATTATCAAATTATTGACACAATCATATAGATATTGCACTCAATTTTGATGGTCATTTGTTATATTTCTTTACTTCAAATTATTGACACTTGATCATATAGATATCATATAGATGTTTCACACAATTTTGATGGTCCTTTGTTATCTTTCTTGACTACTTCAAATTATTGACACTTGATCATATAGATATTGCACTCAATTTTGATGGTCCTTTGTTATCTTTCTTGACTACAAATTATTGACACAATCATATGCTTTTTGTTACTCTTTCTATTCCTTCCCACATAGATATTGCACTCAATTTCATAGGCTCTTCTTTTGAAGTCAAATATATTGTATTCTCCCCCTTAGATATTGTGTACTCTACCACATAGATATTGCACTCAATTTCATAGGCTCTTTTTTTGAAGTCAAATAAGTGACAATAATTTACAAGAAATATCCCTAATTTTTTTCTCACATGTTCAAATGGTTCTCTAACAAGATAATTAAGGACCTTCAAAGTACAGGAAAAGGTTGAAGATCATTAAACCAAAGGTTTAATAATACAACCTTGAGTGATTCCACGGGTCCTCCACACCCTTCACACAGTAAAATTGGGATAGGTCTAGTGTTTACTTTTACAAGTTCTATAGGCAGAGTCTGTAAAGGGCCAGGTAGGCTTTGGATCTCATCTTTTATGAAGTGTGACATATATAGTAAATGCCCCTATAGTTAATATCTGGAATGGATCTAAATAGAAGTTCTTAATTTTAATATCCATAAAACACAACCACTTTAAGGTAAACTATGTACATGTGTCATTTCTCCCTCAAACTAAAGGCTTCCTCTAATATCCATAAAACACAACCACTTTAAGGTAAACTGTGTACATGTGTCATTTCTCCCACAAACTAAAGGCTTCCTCCCATTAATTTTAGATGTGAACTCTACCATAAAAATTTTAAGTCAAACTTAAGATAAACAATTCACATGTCATTTACCTCATGATCTTGTGTCATTTCTCTCATGCATTTGCAATAAATGTCGATTTAATATATATATTTTTATTGAATTTGTTTTTTTTTTCAGGGATAAGAAAACCATTAATTATGGTTGAAAAATGGAAACTATGCATAGAATTTTCTTGCTATCCCAATCGAGGGAAAGCAGTGATTACATATGTACTTTCCAATATTGTCACTAGCAAAATCGTCCAAAGGAAAATGAATATACCAGGAAGAACAACAAACAATGAAACATATTATATTGGATTGATAGAAGGCTTAGGAACAATGATGGAGTATGGATCAAATGGAATTGTAGTTTTAACCAATTCTTAACTTGTGTGCAACCAAATGAATAGCATGTGCCAAGTTAAGAAGGAGAGGCTAAAGTAACTGCATGGAATAGCGAACAATATTGTAAGCCAATTTCAATCTTTTAGTATAAGGCATTGTAAAAATGTGAATAAGATGTCTGCTGATATATTATGTGGGGAAATGCCAATTCATGTTTCATCTATCAAAGATGAATTAGAATTATATAGAGCAATGCCAATGCAAGATTCATCTCTTAAAGATGAATTGGTTTTGAGATTTTCTTCTTGAAAAATTCAAGATTCATCTCTCAAAGATGAATTAGTGTTGAGATGCTCTCCTTCAAAATTTATTGATGGAAAATGTAACATATCTTGGATATGTTTGTGTTGTGTACTTATAAATGTGTATTTTTTAATGACTATGTGTTTTTTTCAATTATATACCAAGTTTGCTCCCACCACACCATGTAAAGCGCAACTTGGCTAACTTCACATTTTTATAAAATTAAAATGCGGGGACTTCAACAATTTTTTGTTTAAATGTAGTTTCAATTATTTTTTAATGACCATGTTTTTTTTTCAATTTTATACCAAGTGTGCTCCCACCATGTAAAGCACAATTTGGTGAAATTATCATTTTAATAATTTTCTTTTTTCTTAAATTGAGTTTTATACATCAAATATTGCTTTGAAAGTTATGTTCTACATAATTTGTGTACACTAAATTACAAATTGATTTAATGAAATCTATTTTGTGTAAATGTCCACCAATAGATATATATATCATGGAGGATGAACGACGAAGATCAACTAAATCCCATATGGGGGATCAGGAATCGGGGGATGTTCACGGTATTTAAATATAATCTTAAATATCCATACATGTGTGTACATATGGAATTGATTTTTTATTAACTTTGTGAGTTAAATTAGTTGTTAATAAGTTTCATTTTTTAATTTTTAGGAGCTAAGAAGAGAAGGGTCTCTACTCCATCCATGGAGCGTGCCCATGGGTCACCCAGTCATGGTATGGTTCATGAAATTTAATCAATGAATATGTATATGTATTTATATGTACACATGAATGCATTTTTAAATTGATTATAAATTTGTATTTGTTTATGAAGCTTCTCTCTCGTCTCAAGAGGTTGGTGGTGGTTCAAATCTCCTTAGAGGGCCATCAATGAGTGGTAGCAGGTTGCGTGAAGGGGGTGATATTTATTTCCCCGAAGGCCAATCAATGGCTAGTGGTGTTGGTTCTCAGTAGGGTTGTTTTGGGTCTAGTTCTTAGCAGCGTTGTTCTAGGTCTCAACAGTTTCATGGTGGAGAAGATGCTAACCAACCACGTCAAGGTTTCCATCAATTTCAATAATTTTTTCATTGAATTTGTACAAATGTTTTTACATGTGTTTTTTTCTAATATATGAAATTATATATATATATATTGATGCAGAGGCCGAAAATGTTCCAAATATTGGTCAAACTAGATGTAGGGTAGAATGCTACATTTAAGAACAAGGTTGTCTACCAAGCACAACTTATTCGGCTCACATTTCTGATATACCATGGGAAAAAAACATGGCACAATGCACCTTACAAAGGTGTGAAAAATTTCATGCAAAATTGTAGAGAGATCTCGTGGCTTTGACTCTACCTACTGAGAGTCGACAAAGCCTCAAAATAGTTACACATTCATTGGGCGAAATTGTAAATGTGTACAAAACTCTTGGTCCAACGACTGATACATTTGTAGAAGTGATGAGAAAGAGAAAGGAAACAGTAATGGGTCCAGATAAATGGGAGGATGTAAAAAAAAAGAGTTACAAAAGATGTGGTGAAGTCAATGTTTAATTTCAAGGAAGGGCCAAAAAGAAAAATACTGAAGGTGCAATATTTCAAGCACCCAAATATAGCTCTCTATTTGTATGATAGGCACCTTGCGGCCTATGGAAGGCTCCCATGGAATGACGAGGTTCCTTTTTATTTTGTACAAATGTTTTAAGAAGATGTTTTTTTGGGTATGAAAGCAAACTACAATGACCTTCGGTCAGAATTTTTTGGTCTAGGACAAGGTTGATTGTATGACCGTAAGGATGCTAAGAGAGATGTGGAGTTGCGTCGCCCTGAGCTGCCATTGGTGAGTCAACCTTTTCGGGTTGAAACTCTGCGGTCAAAGATGGATGTGACTTCTCAAATAAGTCGAGAAGCAAGGGATGTCATGATTGACAATGTTTTATAGTGGATTGGGTGGAGTCGATGTTTGTCTAAATCGACAAAGAGCACGTGAAAATGCACGTGCCAATTTTTTGTATTTTATAGATGAAGAGATTGACAACATGAATGTTGAAGATCTCTGAATATATGAAAAAAATTCTTGCAATGGTTTTCAAGACCTAATTCTTCATGATGAAGAGGGCATGGGAACAGTATGTGTTAATGACCTTAGGGTTTGAAATTATTTTAACATGCATATAAATGAAGTTATTTTAACATGCATATACATGAAATTATTTTACATGAAGTTATATATATATTCTAACTCATTTTTAAAACTTTAAATTTTAATGTTCAAGTACATGTGCATTGTGTATGTAGGTTTCCCATGCTTCACATGATAGTGCGTGGATTGAGACCCTAATAGGAAAGATGCTAGATCCATCTCTATTTGATGGACATGATTTGTAGATTTGATTTCAAGATTTAGATAGTCTTAAATTTTCATTTTTATATATTATCTAGATGCACTGTCATATATATATATATATATATATATATATATATATATATATATATATATATATATATATATATATATATATATATATATAACTTGATACAGTTTGATACTTGTGAGATCTACAATTTTTGGACGTATTTTATTACAGTGTTAATATAATTTGTTTTGTTCCAAAAAGTGAATTTTTGGATGGTTTTAGTACTTTTGGCATGTGAACGTGAAGTAATGTTGTAATCTATAATTTTTTGTTAAATTAAAAGTTAAAAGTTTTGGATGGTTTCAATCTACATTTCGCCTGTGATATTTAATGTTTTAATGTTGCACAATATATAATAAAAAAGTTTTTAAAACTTAAGTTTTGGATGGTTTCAATCTACATTTGGCACAGGTGGTATAATGTTAAATGTTTCTATTGGCTAGTTGAACTATAATTGGCATGGCATGTGAAGTAATGTTGTACGATATATAATCAAAAAGTTTTTAAAACTCAAGTTTTGGATGGTTCCAATCTACATTTGTTTTGCTTCTAAACTACATTTGGCATGTGAATTAATGTTGTAATCTATAATTTTTTGTTAAATTAAAAGTTAAAAGTTTTGGATGGTTTCAATCTACATTTGGCACATGTCGTATAATGTTAAATGTTTCTATTGAATAGTTTAACTATAATTGGCATGGCATGTGAAGTAATATTGCATGATGTATAATCAAAAAGTTTTTAAAACTTAAGTTTTGGATACCATTTTAATCTACATTTAATGTAAATCCATTTAATTTTGATTTAATGTTAAATGTTTTAAATGTTTTGATATAATGTTAAATGTTTTGATCTAAGTTTTTGATGGTTTCAATCTACATTTGGCCTATGGAAGACCCCATGTGTAGAAAACAGATGCATTGCAGAAGGGGAGGTAGGGGTAGGGATGGAGGGGGCATAAGTGCTGGCTCTCGCCCTCCTCTTTCCATCCACGACACCGGTAGCCACCCTCCTCCAACAAGCAATGAAGCACAATTTCACTTCATCAGTGTTATGGTCAGACCGCGAATTACGGTGACCATTTCCATCTCTTTTCAGGAGGAGCCACAAGATGAAGGTGCTTCTAGCTCCAGGAAGCAGTGGAGAAAGTCCACCATCCCAACCCATCATCCCCAGGACACCAGGAAGTCGGCAACTCTTCCAGTCAAATCCACCTAGACGAGTTCCAACAGTGATAACGCGAGCAACGACAACTCCTGCCAGCACTCCAAGGGAGTAGATGATGATCCAGAGGACTACGGTTCTCCAATTGTGGAGGAGAATCCTCCTACACACATCGATAGCTAGCCTGATGGTAGGTCCTCTTTATCTTTTTCCTAGTTATGGGCAGCCCCTTTTCTGTCTTTTTGATTCAGACCTCCTCTGGTGTTGGCTAGTTAGGCAACCCAGGAGATGGGTCTCGCTATGTACATTATGTTCATTATAGTTATATATATGTAAATCCTTTAATTTTTATTTAATGTTAAATGTTAAATGTTTTTAATATAATGTCAAATTTTTCGATCTAAGTTTTGGATGGTTTCAATCTACATTTGGCCTAGATGGAAGACTCCCATGTGAAGTATTGTTTTTATTGAATAAAAAAGAGTAAAGAAGTAGTTGTATATATGTAAATCCTTTTAAATTTGATTTAATGTTAAATGTTAAAATTTTTTGTCTATGTTTTGGATGGTTTCAATCTACATTTCGCCTAGATGGAAGATACTCCTATTTGAAGTATTGTTTTGATATATTCAAAAAGATTAAAGTAGTTATATGTAAATCCATTTAATTTTGATTTAATGTTAAATGTTAAATGTTTAAAGATATAAGATGTTAAATGTTTTGATTTAAGTTTTGGACGGTTTCAATATACGTTTGGCCTAGATGGAAGACTCCCATGTGAAGTATTGTTTTGATTTAATCAAAAAGAGTAAGAAGTAGTTATATGTAAATCCCTTTAATTTTGATCAATGTTAAATGTTAAATGTTTTGATCTAAGTTTTGGATGGTTTCAATCTACATTTGGCTTAGATATAAGACTCCTACGTGACTTTTATTGTTTTTATTTAATCAAAAGTTTTTAAAACTCAAGTTTTGGATGGTTGAGGTACATTTGGAATCTTAAGATTTCTTTTGATCTCTACATAGTCTTTTTTGAGTGAAAAATTTTCAATAGGAAGAACATAGCTTTTCAATGCAACTAACCATGTATCAATTGAGCTCTAATTGGAAAAAGAGTTTTAAAGAAGTATATATATGTACAAATTATCCCTTTAATTTTGATTGGAAATATAAGAAGTACATATATGTTTGTTGAATTTTGGTCAATGTCATTAATGAACTCAAATAGGTAGCCTTGTTGATTTAAAATTTGGTAAATTTATGACATTCATTTAATTTCATTCTAGAACATAGAACATATATCCAACCATTGGACAGACAAATTTTGTACTAGATTTTCAATCAGGAATAGAGATGTGGGTCAAATCCCACCAAAAGTCAGAGAAGTGCTCCGAGTCTCTTTTCTGAAAGGAATCTTCACACAAAACTATACTGTGGACAATTTATTTACATTGCATAGATACGTTTTACCAAAAAATCTCACAAGAAAAATTGGGCACATTCAGTTCTTGTATATATCCAATACGATTTTTCATCAATGCAGATAGAAAAACTACTTTTAGTTAAAATTTCATTCTAGAACATATATATTGAGTACATTTAAATCATTTTTCATTAATGCACATAGTAAAACTACTTGAACAATTAATTTCATTCTATAACATATATATCCAATATGTAAGTAACATTTTTCATCAATGCACATTGAACATATGTGACCATTGGAGAAAAAAATTTTGTCCTAGATTTTCAATCAGGAATAGAGATGTGGGTCAAATTCCACCAAAAGTCAGAGAAGTGCTCCAAGTCTCTTTTCTAAAAGGAATATTCATAAAAAAATATACTGCGGATGATTTATTTACATTATTGATAGTATTTACCAGAAAATCCAACTAGTTTTTCATCAATGCACATAGAAAAACTAGTTCCAGTTAATTGCATTCTAGAACATATATATTAAGTACGTGAATCATTTTTCATCGATGCACATAGTAAAGCTACTTGAACAATTAATTTCATTCTAGAACATATATATATATCCAATACATGTAACATTTTTTATGAATGCACATGTATAGAAAATCTACTTTCAGTTGATACTAGAGCACGTGCATGTACCAAAATAATTTGTACACGTGCAAACACTTGCACAAATAACATAAGTAGCTCAATTTTTAGTTGAGTGTACTGGAACTTCTAAAACATATTTAATCCAAAGAGAATAAATTTTTGGGCAATTCAATCAAAAAAATTCCAATGGAATTCCATCTTCAATAATCCGTTCATGATCGGATTTTGACATTTTCCATTTCTTAATTTTCATTTTTTTCTTTGATTGAACCTCTATCAGCTTTATGCATGCTGCACACACCAAGTGACTATATTGACAACTTATAGAATTAGGTTCATAGTCTTCAAAGTAAACAAAGTCCCCACTTTGATTAGTTTTTCTGAAAAAATAACCTTTCAGTATAATAGATCCTCTGTCATATTGAAATCCGTGATCATTATAGTTTTATAATAATTTCATTTTTCGTTCAGTGCAACACATCAAATAATTAACATTTTCATCATTGTCAATAGGTGCAATTACAGCAAAAACATCTCCTGCACAATAAAACGAACTTAACAAAATTAAATACATATTTAATTTATTTCTAGATCTTTAAATCATTAGAAAGCAATTCAAATGTTACCTTCTCTAACAAGATCAGAAACTCAATCACCATCGGATGATATTGTAGTTTCCTCTGATTGCATTTCTTCAAACATTTCAACAGACATTTTTCCCTTTGTATTTAGCTCTGTATGTTTCCAATCTTTTACATACATTTTTCTTTCACAAACGCCATTGGATTTTGTGTTGTCTATGCAAACATCACAAAAACAAGAATATTTTCTTTTATCCAATGCAAACACATTTCTGGACAACTTTGTTTTAATTGAATGCAATTTTCAAGTTCCTTTTATTGTTTCAACATCATTTCCAATTGATCTATCTACGTCTTCGATCCCAATATGCCAAAAAAACCTTTATATGGAAAATTAAAAGAAGAATTTGTAAATATGATATCAAAATACAATCAAAGATAATCATTGCACGATAAATGTACAATGTTTAAAATCAGATTTCCAATAAAAATTAAATTGAATGTACATCCGCACTTCCCTTGATGGGTTAGTCTCATGGCTTAGAGCAGTGATGCACCATTGAAAAACTTCTTTAGCATTCACAAGTCAGCTTGCAAAGGGGTTCATTTGATATCTTCGAAGTGCTAATTTTATGCATGCTCCTGCACCATCATGTTCTCCTTTTCCATGGCCAGTCTCAAAGAAATTCCAACAATGCTTAATGCATCTTTTCTTATGAAGATAACATAACCAAAAGAATTATCATGCAGATTTGAATTGACTTGCGCATCCGTCTGACCATATCCAGTGTTCATTGAATGTTATTCCACAATTTTTCATGGAATCATAAAATTTTCCAAAACAATGTTGTACAAAATATGTATCATGTGTACGATCGTCACTGATATAAAAGTGATATTCTTTAATGATATGTCAATTATCACTCATGATTTCTATATGACCGACGTTTTTTTCAGCATGTCTATATAGAATATGGATGAGCATGTAGACTTGGTCAGAATGATAGTATTCACTCTCAATTTCTTTTTGTGGAACAAACGTGTAGTTTTCTGCAAAATCAGTCACTGAAAAAATGGTCCCTGGTGGAAAAAAATCATGATATTTTTTGAATTGCAAGTCTTTCCATCGAGCTCTATTGGAATGCTTGGTGTATTTGTAAATTTCTGCTTCAAACTTTCTCAAAAAGTCTATCACAAAAATTTCTTCTCCTAATAATTCAATTCCTTTAACGCTATGTGTACCTTCAATCGATGTATCGATATATTAATATCTCTTCCATTTCACTTTCATGTTGGAAAATGATTGATCATTTATATCAGTACGATATTTGTTTTTAAATTTAGTCAAATTTCCACAATCATCGCATTTTTTACCACCAACACATTTCTTTTTGTAAAATAGTTCATCACTTTCTCTTTCACATAGAATTTGAGATATGAAATCACAGATATTGGAAGAAGGAGGTGAATCCTAAAATAATGTTCTACCAAAATCAAGGAATGTGTCATAATATAACTCAAATTCCACATGATAATCGCAACAACAAGTGTCGTGTACGGTGATAGGTTTTACATACCATGGTTTTTGTTGAACAAAAGCACTGATTGAAACATGAATTTGACGATTCTCTTCTTTGAACTTGTTGAATAACTCTATCTGAGTGGTTTCCAAGAAATATTTTTCATGTTCTTCGTACTAATTTCGTGCTATTCTTCTTCGCATCACATGCCTTGCAGTTGAAGAAGCACGCAAATTGTTCTTCCAATATTCATATATTATTTTTTTAACATTATCTCCAAGTCTATATTTGTATGGTTGCCTACAAATAGCTCTCCAACAAGTGAGTTCATCATTTACATCTACTTGCAGCCAGAATTTCCGATGTTTGCGCAAACTTTTTCGCGAGTCTCCTAATGCTCATGCCATAGATGTTACCAAACTATTCTCTTTAGTACTTAATGAAACCATTACCATATTTATTCCTCTACGTACAATTGAATTTTTTTTATCTCTAGATCTCTTAATTGAATTTATAGTACTACTTATATTTTGTATCAGATCTTCCTTCATTTTTTTTTATCTTTGGTTGATTTTCGAATACCCAGTAGTTTCGTAGCTTCTTTTAATTTCCTTAATGATAAGAGACCTTTCAATATTTGAGCTTGAACTGTCACCCACTCATTTAAGAAATACTTTTAAAAAATGCAGTTAACAGGATATCGTATAACATGGTAAGTTTTTTTTATCTCCATATGTGTGAATGTCAACATTTTCTAACATCTCATCATCGACACAGATTTCATCCATACATATTCGAAAAAATAGTACATAATAAGTTTACATATGAACAATAAATAACTAAATTAATAAATATATGTATAATTTCAATAATATATATATATATATATATATATATATATATATATATATATATATATCTTGTGATTCAATTTCTTCATTTGAATTTCTTTCAATATTTTCACCATCTTCAATCATTGGTTCAATATCTCTTTCACTTTCTCTTTCAAAATTTTGTATCTCATCATTAATGTTTTGAGGAATATCTCTGTCTGTTTACATTAAACAAAATATTTTTCAAATTAGTTCATCAAATAAAAATTAAGCTTCACATTTTACACTAGGAAAATTTTAAATATATCAATAGATCATAATATTTACATTTACATACCTGCTTCAATTTCTGCTTGAAGTTGATTTCCCCTTCAATATTTGAGAGGGCTTCTATCTTTCTTTTGCGAGATTGTCTTGTCTCTTCTCTACGTTCCTCAGGGTCTCTTTTTTTTATCATATTTTATCACACAAGTCCTTCAATTTCCCATGATAATAGAGTATGAAGTTCAAAAAAATTCCTTCAAAAAATTAGACAATAACTCAATTAGAAAAAGCATCACAAAAGATTTAATTTAAAAAAAAAGTCATTTTAATTTTTTTGCAAAAAATACATACTCCAATCCAAAACACTTACTTTAAAAAATTCGAGAAAAAAATGTCTTATAAAAATGAAACGAAGCTCAAAATATTTACTTTAACTCAAAAAACGTACTCTAAAAAAATCTCACTTCAAAAATGGCCCCAAATTTAAAAAAAAACGTCACCTTAAAAAATACTTCAAAAAATACTTTCAGAAAATGTTTTTTGAAATTAAGCCCAACTCCATACTTTAAAAAAAAATGAAGCACAAAAAACATCCAAAAAAATGTATTACATACCTCCAATAAATGTCCTTTGAATGTACGTCCAAGAAAATTCCTTAAACCCAAAACAATTCTTTGCAAAATCAGACCTTCTCCAAGAATTTGAAATTAAGCACAAATCCATACTTTAAAAAAGAAATGAAGAAAAAAATAATAAAAAATTTATCACATACCTCCAAGAAATGTCCTTTGAATGTACGTCCAAGAAAATTCTTTAAACCCGAAACAATTTTTTGAAAAATCAAACCATCTCAAAGAAATGTCCTCCAAGAAAGGTCCTTAAACCCAAAACAATTCTTTGCAAAATTGGTCCACCTCCAAGAAATGCCCTTAAACCCAAATCTCCAAGAAAATGATTTAAACCCAAACCAAGACCTTTATAATTGGACCAAATGTGTGAAATTTGCGAAAATTATGAATGATTTCATGGCAATTTATATTGTCGCGAAATGTGTTTTAGGAGGGGCACTGAGAAATTTTACGGCCGATGGAAAATTAGATTAAATTTCGGCCGAACTTTGATTAAAAGTTCGGCCAAACCTTGATTAAGAGTTTGGCCGAACTATTAAGTCATTAGACTTAATGGGCCATCAGTGTAAAAAATAGTTTGGCCGAACTAACACATCACCAGTTACGCAGCTTGACATTTCTGCAACTTTGGACTGACTAAAATCCATGAAACATTATGAATTAACTGTCGGAACCAAGACAAGCATTTTCAAAATTGAATCTACTTTCAAGAAATATAAATTGTATGGAATTTCATAAACATTTACGAATTTTAATTAATTTTCAAATAAAATGGGTGCAAATAATTTCTGAGGGTCATTTTGATTCAGTGAAATCAAAATTCTGTATCTCCCAAAATACATTGTAAAAAAAATTGAAAAAATTATGGGGCATTACATTGGTCCATCATCTCTAATGGGTAGCTTTGATATTTTTAGTTTATAACTTATATGTTAATAAATTTGTTGGTCGCGAAACATATTCAAAATATGCAGTTTTCTCATACTAGACCAGTTCAAAAAATTCTAATAATTATGATATGCATCCATTGGCTTTCTAAATATGATGAAACCGAAGTAGACTCTGTATAAATTGTTGTAACACATTTTTTTTTCTCAAAAACACAAATTTTCAATGAATACAACATTGCGTATTAACATGACTTCTTATGAATCCTTTGATTGTTAAGAAACACACACTCAAAGAAACGCTAAGTTGACATATCAAAACTACATAAATTTTTTTCAAAAAATAAGTAATAGAAAGCTAACAACTTTTATTTTTATCGCAAAATGAAATTCTAAACAGAAAAATTGTTATAGTTTGTAGAAAGTTGAAGAACAGAAAAAAAATGAAATTTTTTTCTCAAATAAGGGCAAAAAGTGTAACCCAACTTCACATTTTCACCCTACAATATCATTAGAAAAAATAAGCTCTAGAAATTTTCCAAAGGATAAACACCATGCAGCATCAGACAGACAAAGTGGGGCTTATCGAGTTGCTTCTGGAACTCCATCTTTACATGCACATCTTAAGCACATATGCCACATCTATATTTTTCCTTCAAGTTCACCAGGTAATGGCAGCAATAAAGGTAATTATCTTACCAATATCATGAATCTTCCCTCACAGTGTGTGTAGCAAAGAACATGTGCTTCCGAGGATTCATTACAAAAACAAAAATAGGAATTTTGCATGTTTTTGGTATTTGTTACATCAAAATTTTCCAATTATTATTGTGTAAATGCAAATTTTACAAGATACCAAGGGAAAAATATGTAAGATGAAATAGACATGAAGAAAAAAACTTCTTCAAAACTACGAAAGAAGAAAAAAAATGAAGAAAAAATCTACCTGGTCAAACAAATAATCACAAACGTACCTTTCTAGTGCCTTGTCAAAACTTCCATAATACTTGGTCCAAAAGAGTACTCAACTCCCACAGACTATCCCCTTCAACACATAGTGGCTAGAAAACAAAACCAATATACTTTTATGATAAAAAAGGAGAACATGGAAAGTCTTCTTTAAAGAAAACCTATTCTTGGTTTCTGTACCCTAAAAGTTGCTCATCCATAAAAAATTGGACTTCATTTCCTTTTCTACTACGCCTTGATTCTCCCATGCCACCTTCCCAAATATGTCCTATATTGTTATTTGATAATTAATATTAACCTTGAATGAAACAGAAAAAATAAAACCATTTGCCAGATTTGAACCTTTTGATTCCTTATCTTGAAGTTCCAAATATGACTTGACTGCCCCATATGAACTTGTACCCACAAGAGATATAATTTTATTTGAATATTCCTTTATTGAAGTTGGAAACCTAGATAAATCAAATGAAGCAGTAGTTGGCAAAGAAGGTCTCTGTTCAGATGGATATGTATCCCATTGTACCCATGTAAATTGAGCACATGTATCTCCTATGGAAGATTTTTAAAAAACAATTTCTGTTTGAACAAGACTTGTTCCTGTTGGGAAAAATACTGAGAGGGGGGGGGGGGGGGTGAATCAGTATTTACTGCATAATCAAATCTTTTTACTTTTTCATTCCTTAAAACCCATACGCTACTTTCCTTCAGTAAACTAGCGTATATACGCGGATCCCCTTTATGAAACTAGCGTATACACAGAGATCTAGATCTGTCATTAAATCTTCACTTACATTATTCCATCATTCATTCATCAGATGTTCAATAATCAGTAAACATGTGCAGTAAGAACAGAATAAACCATCACACAAAGCATCACACATGAACACCAGGATTTTTAGGTGGAAACCCAAATCGGGAGAAAACCACCGCTGCAGTTGCTCAGCCTTCAATATTTATTATAGAGAAAACATCTTACAACATATGTGCTGGCGCAGACTTGACCAGCACGCAGGCACCCACCTGCGCTCGTTTACCAGCCTCTCCTGGAAGGGAGCTACGACCACTCGATGCACGTAATTTTCACCCTGGAAGTGAGTTGGCATGCACTTTATCTGCCACACCACCTGGAAGTGAGTTATAATTGATCACAGCAATCCTTACATTTCACTCTGACCACGTCACCAATTTTCATACCATCCACACCAATAGAACAACAATTGCAATACGCCGCTCATCATATTTTCAGACTGGACCCACTCCATACTTTTAAGCACAGTCAATCATGAAACATACACATATAACTCACTGACAGATATCAGTAAACCAGCAGAACAGATCAGACATTTCTTACCACAGACTTCAGCAAACCCTAGTTTGCATACGCGCTTTCCTTTCACTGATGTCGCGTATATACGTGCTTCCGTTCACATAAACCAGCGTATACTTCTGTACATATTTCATTGCGCATACGCGCTTTCTCTTCAACGAAGCCGCGTATATACGCGCTTCCTCTGCGGCGAAGTAGCGTATAGATCTTCAATCATTATAGAGCAGCATACTTCTTCAGATCAGATATTCAGTTCAGATTTACCCTTTTACTTCAGACAGATGTTCGCCTCAATTTAGATCTAAGCCTTCCATAAGAAGATCTAGTAGATACAAGTACATTTCAGATCTAGATATCCCGCTTCATCATTTCTTCATAGGTGCATCATAGATTCGGATCTATCATCAAACCTTTACCCTTTCCATACGTGCATATACCTGTGAAGTATTCATCAAGCCTCGACTTTAATTTCACTCATGATTTTCACAATGAATTTCTTCTCCTTATATAGGTTTATCCTTTTTCACTAATGTCAAAGTACGACGATAGCTTTCATTAATACGGCCAAAGTAACACTTTCCAGAGCCTTTAATACCACGGGCCAAAGCAATACCATGAGCCTTCAATACCACGGGCCAAAGCAATACCATGAGCCTTCAATACCACGGGCCCCTGTTTTTGCACTTTATGAGCACTTTTGCCCATACGCGACTTGGAACGTTCTTTTCCGCGTGCATACGCGGCTTCCCTTAGACAGATCCGCGTATTCATAGAGACATACTCTTTTCATCATACTTTGAGCACATTCTGAATTCCTTTCTTCATTGCCTTCTGTACACACTGAAGATACATCATATTTTCTTCATTAAGAACATATTCTAGCAAGCACAACTTCATCAAATAAGTTGCCATCATCTTCATCAAGTGAGTTGCCTTTCAAAGGACAACACTCAACATCATATTGTCAACAAACATCATATCACATCAGATTTACATCATTTACCAAGTCCATCAAGTCAAGAATAACTTCATCAGGTGGATTGCCATCAAGGACAACACATGTCAATAGTTGCATGTCTTCATCTTCATTCAGTGGGTTGCCATCAAGGACAACACTCTGCATCATATTTCCAACAGTTCCATCAGGACTAGTTTTACTAGTAACATGTGACATAGGTGGCCCTATACCTCCACTAGTAAGATGCGGTTTGGAATATCATTTATTGTTCTTACAAATTTATGCATTTCACTGAAATATATTAAAAGGCATGTTAAAGTGAAAAGTTTCTCTCCAAAGAAGCATATATTATCATAATATTGTCTACAGAAAAACAAAATATATGCACTTATCCCCTATATGCCAATATATTAATAGATTTAAAAACATAGAAAAAATATATTTCACCCCTAGAAAGCATAGGTTATTATAATACTGTATAGAAAGCTTCAATATAAGCATCTATCTTCTACAAATATATATAAGTATGATAGGAAATGGGAATATTTGATACTTGCAAGTAATTTGGCATCCCCAAAGTGGACTAATACCATTTTATAAACTACATTCATTAAGGAAACACAATCAAATTTCATGAGCACTACATGAAAGTTTATTCAAAATTGATTAAAAAAAATGTAAGAAAGGGGGAAAACTCACCCTAGAACTTCTTGTGATCTAAAAAACTTTGGAATCCCATCAGATAATACTCTATCAGATCCAGGTCGTGGTTGTACTCTAATGTTTACAACCTCAAAAGGAAAAATGGAAATATCACCAATAAATTCTATAGATGCACATTCTGCTAAGTAGATCGATTTCTTGTATTTGACAGTATAGTTAGGCCTTGTAATGTCTGAGTAGTATTTCTTAAATAACTCACGAAACCCAAACTTTCACGCACCTTCAACACTATATCCAAGAATATTTTCCACCTAGCCTTTGAATAAACCCTTTTCTCCTTATTATTTAAAAAAAAAAACAAAACTAGTGGAGATGCTCTTGTACTTCATAGGGCCAATCTAAAATTAACAACAAAAAACCAAAAAGTGATGTTAAAATCTTAGTTAGGAAATGATAAACCATTGAAGTCAGTAAAAGAACTTACAAGATTTGAAATCATATCTCTAGATTCGTAGAAAAATTATTTCAGTCAAAAATGATTTCTGTAATCATGTCAAACCCTTAAATAAATCTAAGAATAAGGTTCATCTTTTGGAGGACACAGACAATTTAGAGTCTCACTTACATCAATTTTTTATCACAAAAAACATCCAGTTGATGGAAAAAGATGTCAAAATGACATGTAGGCTATTTGATTTTCTAATCTAGATTTTCTTGTGTTCAAGAATAATTTATTAATGAAAGACTTGCTAAGTATCCATGCCATCCAAGTCATCAATGGCAGCCGAGAAGATCCATGATCCAAATGGGGATCCTATGTTTCAGAAGTCTTTTTTAAAAATGAGAATGCCTATTTTCCCAACAAGTATATCATGTGTTTGTTCACCGGTTCTTGAATTGGTCTCTCATGCAAAGCACCAAATAAAATGAAAGAAAAAAAAATAACAAATATTTTAAAGTACAAGTTTATAATTTTACTAGTATAAACAAAACAATGTTGAACTTTAATTGCTATATAAACTATGGCATAGAAAAAAAATTATACCACTAAGCATTATAAAATAAAAATAAAAATAAAAAATATGTTAAAAAAATAAGGTAATTAAATCCTTCGTAGAATGTGTTTGCAAATGTAAAATATGTAGTTATCAAATAAGCTATGAACAATTAAAATTAAAATTGATTTTTTTTCAATGGGATGAAGAGAAAACATTAATCCATTTCATTTCTTAGCCTACTCCATTCATCTCTTGTAATTGTTACATTAATTATGCCGTAAGGTGTCTTATTTGAAAACAACTTTTCTAAATACCAAGGTGTACAAGTCTGCAACATCCGATGAAATGTTAGACAATTCAATAGTTTTACACCGTATGATCAAAAACTGTTTCATCTCAATTGATTCTTGATGTTTAACTGAATGATGGTTGAATCGATTTACAGGCACCTTCATGACTTCTGTCAAATATGTGAGCCTTCTGGTTTGTGTTGGAGTGAATCGGCCCCTTTTAGCCTTGTCAAATCCAATGGTGAACTTATCTGTAAACAAAACTGATGTTAACAATGGTGGGGATTCGAGATTCAAAAAGGCTTAGGTGGAAGCCATCAGACTGTCTCTGGGTATTGCAGCCGTTACTAGAGTTGTAATTTTCTTTCTAGTATACTGCAATAGGAACCATAGGGAAGCCAAGTTACATGACACTTCCTCATTTCATGAACGAGATGTGGAATCTGATTCTGCTTAGCAGTTAATAAGAAGAACACAACAGAGAGAATTTTCCTAGGCACAACAATCCATTTGTAGCTCAGTCTGTATAATCACTATCATCTCTAAGCTACAGGGTCCAAGGACAGTTGCCCGAGTTAAGAGTGTCACTGCTGCTAGCGAATGAAACTCAAAAGTTGAGTCCCCCAAATTCTAACATTGTTTTTTGACCATAAATATTGGTCTATATCTCCACTCATTGTAGGGCCAAGAGGGTTTTAAAGTTGAACTCAATATTATATTTTAGATTGGTTCATTATGGCAGAGACTGTCAGTGAAGAAGAGGCACTTCTAAGGCACTGGAGCCTAATTTTTCTTAGGCGCCTTTCCATGGTGGTAGGATTTTTATTGCATCTTCCAAAAGTTTCAAATCTAATTTAGTCCTATTAGTCTACATTTCCAGTTATTTTTATTTTTCATTATTCCAAATATAGCTGCCCTAGTTACAGGCTCCCACAAGAGTGTCACTGCTGCTGCTAAATGGAACTTGAAATCTAGTCCCAGAAATATTCACTTTCTTATTAGACCATTAATACTGATCTATATCAGTTTAGGTCCAAGAGGGTTTTAAATATATGCTCAGTACTATCATTTAGATTGGTTCATTATAGCATAGAGGAGGCACATTCAGGGTACTGGATCCCAATTTTTCACAAGCGCCTTTCCATGGTGGTATGATTTCTATTGCATATTTCCCTATTTGTCTACACTTTCAATTAGGCTTCATTGGCCTTAATTCCATAGAAATTTATTGGCTGTTATTCAGAATGAGGTTAACTCCAAACTTATTTTCATGCTTTCTTCTGCCCAAGTAAGTGAAAGAAAATTCTTGTGACTAAAGGGACTTGCCTTTGTAGTGTCCTACCAAGTGTTTGGTTGAATGGAACAAACTTTATTGGCTTGTCCCTACCCTCTATGCAAGTATTTGGTTGAATGGAGCAAGCTTTACAAGCTTGTCCTTGCCCTCTATGAAAATTATTTGTAACACTTGGCTTGTAGGATGTTTATCTTATTCCTGAGACATATGTTTTATTTGAATCAAAATTGCTGCTGTAATGTTCCTTTGCATATTTGTTGTTTTCTCTCTCTCTCTCTCTCTCTATATATATATATATATATATATATATAACCAGCGCTTTTTCTGCTTTTTAAAAATTATTTGTAACAGGTCATAATATATCTAGAGTTATAAAATGACAATTTTCTGATTTATTTAGTGCTCTGTTTTTAACCTTGACTGTAGTCATATTTCATTTGTCAGCATTATTAATATTAGTTAAATTTTAAGATCAATTTCAAGCCACACCAAGAAATTTTTGTATGAGACCAAGCTTGCCCTATTTGTCTACACTTTTAGTTAGGCTTGATTGGTCTTAATTCCATGGAAATTTATGGGTTGTTATTCAGAATGAGGTTAACTCAAACTTATTTTCATGTTTTCTTCTGCCCAATTAAGTGAAAGAAAATTCTTGTGACCAAAGGGACTTGCCTTTGTAGTGTCCTACCAAGTGTTTGGTTGAATGTAACAAAATTTATTGGCTTGTCCCTTCCCTCTATGCAAGTATTTGGTTGAATAGAGCAAGCTTCACAAGCTTGTCCCTGCCATCTATGCAAATTATTTGTAACACTTGGCTTTATCTTATTCCTGAGACATATGTTTTATTTGACTCAAAATTTCTGTTGAAATGTTCCTTTGTGTATTTACTGTTTTGTCTATATATATATATATATATATATATATAACCAACGTTTTTTCCTTTTTTTAAAATTATTTGTAATAGGTCACAATATATCTAGAGTTTTTTTTTTTTCTCAGTAAGACTAATTCTATTAAGAAAAGAAAAGTATAGTACAATCAGGCTTGCATGCAAGCGTAACAGCGAAGCATGGGAGCTATAGGTGATAGGTATCAACCTCGCTCCTGACAGACAATTCGGGAATGAGCAAAAGAAAACACCGGAATACCAAAAAGCAGGCTCTGAGCAAAGGAAACTACCCAGAGTGGATTGTTTCTGCCACACGACATTTCTTGCCTTTTTTCTTGCTTACTTTGACCTAGCCAGTGGAATTTGGATGAGCCATAACAAGTTGTAGACTATTCTTCTCTATCGGCGGAATATCCTTGTCAGAATCTGAAGACGAAGATACATGAGAATGTTTCTGAGAGACTGGCAGGGAAGAGGGGACTGTTGGACTGACTGAGGGAGCATCCAGTGAAATCTCATCATTCTTCCCATCTTCTTCAAATTCCTCCTCATCCGAACTAGAGGAATATGTGTCGTCCATAGGAGTGGGAGGGACACATGGATTCTAGCTCTTGGATTTCGGTTCGTGATTCTGATTCATCTTTTTGTCGTGGAATTGGGAACATGTACTCTGGAGGTGCCCTGTTTGATGACAATGTCGGAAACGGAAGGCTGTATTTTCATAATCCAAGGTTTGCGTCCAGTGGAAATCTCCGATATTAAGGTTGATCTGATACAGCAGCCCTTTGCCAATATCTATTTCTGCACATAATCTGCCATAGGTGAAGAGTCCATTTTCCTTTCTTGAAGAGTCTGTAGCTATAAAGCATCGTAGGGTGTCTCCAATGGCTATGAAGACATAAATATGCCAAAGATGTGTCAGAAGATTCGGGAGCCAGACCCAAATGGGAAGCTTGGTGATGAAAGCTATAGAAGGGTCGGAGTCTGGAAACCAAGGAGTGAGGAAAAGTCCAGCCGAACCCCAAAACCAAGGGAATCTTATTAAGGCCTTCTGGTAGTCTTCATTTGAGTCAAAAGCCACTATGAAAAATCCTTTTGAACATAAGAAGATTGTGCTTCTTTTAGTCCAATTGGTATGGATCCATTGGTAAATATCTGATGTGCAGGGCCATAGCCCATTGAATCTACATATGATTGCGGATTCTGCAAAAAACTGGTAGCGTTCGTCAATCTCAGAATGAGAGAAATTGATAGTAGGTACTTCCTCTGATTTATCCACCAAAAATGGCTTTGGAGCCATAGTTGGTTGAGCTGCTTTCGAAGAAGCCTGAGGGTGGGCAGCGTCTTTGCGGACCACGTCTTTAAAAGAGAAAGAAGGGCCAGAGGAGGTCTGCCCTATGGAACTGCCTCTTAAACAAAAGGTAGCTGTAATAGAAGCGTCCTTTTGAATGTTGTAAAAGAAGAGGGGAAGGGTGCTCATAAGTTGCTTACCCTTATATAGCAATCTCAGGTGAATGGAGCGGATCCCCAGCCAGTGTTCAAGTTTTTTTAGAAGATTTTGCAGAAGATCTGTTCTGTGCACCCAATGCATTGTCGTCTTTCCCGAGAGTGTGACTTGAATCTGAAATGCAGGTGCTTCTTCTGGCAGATCTGGCTGGTTCAAGAAAGAAACCTGATTCTGAGAAGCAGTGGGCCGATCCATGTCCAGAATCGCCAGGCTTTGAGCAATGGCCAAAGCAAGACGAGGCGCCCGGACACATTTGGTGTGTATTCCCATCCTTGGTGCCTTTGCAGACCTTTCTGGCGGGTTCGATAAGCAGATCCGCTACTTGCGCGTGCCTGAGAAGAGATCTGATCCGGAGTCTTTGTGCCGCCTGGCGTTGGTGAATACTCTTGAGCCAAGTCGTTGACAGAGAGGGACATTGGCGGGGTCGAGAGTCCCTGCGACAAGATCTACATAGATCCAAGTGGGATTAAGCCCTCGATCTGCGACCTGGACAAGATTTGTTGCCAGATGGAAGATCCAATGTTGCATTCTTTGGATAGTCGGAGAGGAGAGACCACGGAGGCCTGCGACGCTGAACCCCTCAATGTAAGTGTGCCCTTCTATGGTGACGGCAGCAGCGTTTCCCAACAGGGCCAAGGGAGCAGAGGCGTTGGCGGAAGCGATTAGGTTTTTTGCAGCAGAAAAACCAAATTCTTCAACCAGTAATTTCTTGGGATTTATCTACTTCCACAATATATCTAGAGTTATAAAATGATAGTTTTCTAATTTATTTAGTGCTTTGTTTTTAACCTTAACTTTTTTTAATATTTATTGTAGTCATAATTCATTTGTCAGCATTATGAATATTAGTTCAATTTTAAGATCACTTTCAGGCCACACCAAGAAATTGTTGTATGAGACCAAGCTTGACATTAAATTGTTGTATAAGACTAAAATTTGAAGTGATATACATACATTACTATTTTCCGATTTGAATCTGTGATCTTGTGGCATGAGAATAAAGTTCATAAAGATATATATATTCTACACTTTTGGATTTAAGCCTATTATTTATTTTTAAAAAAACATGCTTTTAACCATTAAACCCACTCAGACCCAAAATAAACACACAAATTTCCAAAAAAATCCCACAAGTATCCACTTGTAAGTTATTAATAATGCACCTTGGGAGTAAGTGTGGATAGAAATATTCTCCCTGCCATATGCACTTTGTCACAACTATTCTCTTCTCGAAATTGTTATCTCAATATATTTGCATTGCCACTTGTTAAATAAACCTTGAACCCCTCCCATATGCACTTTGTCACAACTATTCTCTGCTCGAAATTCTTATCTTAGTATATTTGTATTTCCACTTGTTAAATAAACCTTGAACCCCTCCCATATGCACTTTGTCACAGCTATTCTCTGCTCGAAATTGTTACCTCAGTATATTTGCATTGGCACTTGTTAAATAAACCTTGAACCCGTCAGAACCTGTCACATCTTTTCTTCAACTTGCATTCTATAATTAATTCTCTTTTGGCACTTAGCAGCTATAGATGAATATATGGTTATGGTTGCAAACCCAGATATATTCAAATGTGAATATATAAGCACACTTTTATTACCAGACAAGAACCTATGGACACCAATATAAAAATCAAATGAGTTAAGTTGATAGTCCAGACTTTATAGAAATTTTGTTGTCATATCTGAATTTTATTCTGAAGCTTTGTTTTCAAAATTGAGATTTTGAGACTATCCTACTACTTTACTCTGCCGAGTGGAAGTGTTTTGTTGTGTGAAACAAAATTGAAGAATTAAAAATATCAAAAAAAATAAAATGATAATAAATTAGTCATAACAACAACATACATCAATAAACTAAGTATATCATGAAATTAAGGAAAAATCAGTTTAATAATAAATTTATTATTATTTTATTTAAATATAGTTAATTAATCCAACCAATGCCTTGTTAAGTGAAATTTCTACTTCTTCAACTTTCACCTATTATATATTATAACAGAGAATTATAAAACTTATTAAAGAATTTATAACACGTAATACCATAGGCTCTATATAGTGAATCATCAATATTATATGTTGATTTAATAACTTCAATATTTGAATGGGTGAATCATCAATATTATATGCTGATTTAATAGCTTCAATATTTGAATGGTTCATGAGGCACAACACTTGTTAAGGTTTTGCAAATGGGGTAGCAAGTTAAGTGGGCTTCATTGTGGGAAAGACTCCACAGTTAAGAGAGGCTCACTAGTTTCAATCTCACTTCTTCCCAGGTGAGCATGACTTACTTTAACGGAGTTGAATCCCCCAAAATGCCCTTTGAGCATGAGCATCACCCAATGCAATGAGCGCTAAGTGGACTATTAGTAGATGAATGACTTACTTTAACATAGTTGAATCTCAAAAAATGCGTAGTGAGCATGAGCATCACCCACTGCAATGAGTGTTAAGTGAAATATTAGTAGATGAATGACTTACTTTAACACAATTGAATCCTAAAAAATGATAATAAATTACCGTAAGGAAATTGAATCGCAAAAATAATATCTAATATAATACAGTGCTAAACCCCTCAATACTTAACTTCACAATAGCAAAAAAAATCTGATAAATACTCTCAAAATGTTTCACATTTAAAATATTTTGTGAAATATGAACTAGAACCAAAGAAGCATAACACTAAGAGTGTAACCAGTGACAAACAATCTTCGTTGACATAACCCTCTGCAAGGCTGAAGTTTATCTAAAGGTATAATAATTGTAAGGGATTACTAATCCATCGTGCTCAGCCTTTTATCAGATGCCTGAAACTTGTATGGCCAAAATAACCTACTTCATAGCTTACTGGGTGGACCAGGTTATAATCGGTAGCAAGAATTTCACAATTCCTCCAAAATTATAGTCATGCGAATCAAACTCGTGTCCTTCGTTTTCTCGCTTATAGAACTAGAAAGGGAGCTCAACCTCGATTTTATGGTGGTTTTTTACAGGAACACGAGGACAGATCCACAAATGATCGCATAGGAACTGAGAAGAAAGGAATATTTCCACAGTAGAATAACACGTTCTATATGCTTGTTTGAGAGGAATCCCCCTAAACACACTATTTGAAATAAAATGCAGTCGAAGAGAGTAGTACTATGTTATTCAATTTCAAGGAAAACCATGCTGTTGAATTTTGAATTTAGATAAAACTATTTGAGGTTATTGAAGATTCCTCCCTCGTGGGAAATGAACCCACCACACTAGTTTTGTTGCAAATCGAAACCCCGAAGGGAGCTCGGCTTCATGAGGGGATTTCACGGTCACATGATCAGAGATTTGAGTAATAGATCTCGATTTAACTCTTAATATATGTATCTAACACCTTCTCAGATACCTCATTGCCGCCAAAATTACATTTAGGGGTTTCAGAGTTTGTGCGTACGATGCTTACCTTAATTTAAAGATATATTTTGCTTTCCAGAACCTGCAATAACTAAAAGCCTTAAAATCAATACCTTACACTCAATATACCCTACATAAATATTTCTATCACAGTCAAGATCTTGGAGTGATCAAGTTTACACTCTGGTTTCTAGCCTAATTTAATCCAAACTTAGATGAATATATTAATTGAATCATGATCTCTAACCGATTTCATTTTTCATATATGCATGAAATAAGAAAGGGACGAAGAGAAATAAAAAAGGAATTGAAATAATGGAGAAAAATAAAAGTCATAAATACCTGTTACATACGCAGCAAATGAATCCTCTGAGTAACCTGCTCATTGTGCACCCATTAATTATTGCATCCAATCCATTTGTTTGGCGGGGTTTGAAATAACACATCGATCCTCCCTTAGGAGCTTCTACTTCATTGGATCCATTCTAGTTCTACCTGTTCCCTCATGTAATCCTGCACGGCCCTCAAAGTGCGAGGTTTACACGCTTCATGGAAATAAAAGTATGTTTTTGATGTTTTTGATTCAGATGGGGTTTTGTGCCTGTGCAAAACCTGAGGCAATAAATAAAGCAGAACGAGAGCCTACCCCGACCCAAAAGTAATGGTATCGATCCATCCTCATTCAAGGGTGAATATAAAAGCATATCATCCATCGAGTGGTAGCAATCATTCCTCATCATGGCTCTAGATCTACCGCTTCTCATTCAACTCGGTAAACTTCAACTACTGGTACTAATGATGGCTCTTCTCGTGCTACTGATGCTGGATCTCAAAAATTTCATAGGAGGGATACTTGCCCTAACTAATGTCTTAAAAATTCCATAAATAAGTTGATCTTATGGCCCTTAAGGATAGGAATTGATCTGGCCCTCAAAACTCCTTAGAAAAATGACCCAGGAGACAGTTTTCAATACAATGCTACCTTACATGTTTTTGGTAATGAAAAAAGGAAAGAGCACAACAATGATTGGGCTGCCAGGATGTATGGTACCAAGCCCTAAAATGGGGTTCAGTTTTTTTTTTAATTAATTAAAAACTGGTCAAAATCCATGGAATTTGTGCGTAAGGTGTAGATCCATTTAGAAGAGAGGTTTCATTAATGATGAGGGCCGAATAAAAGAAAAACCATCATCACCATTTTTGCACACTTCAGTTTTTGTATCTAAAATCACCATCACAGTGTTTTTCATCCACTGGTATTTTGGTCGTAAGCTAGATATTAAAATAAATTATCATAATACTTCATTACCATGTATATTTTAACTTCGTCCAACTATTTCATTCCCTCCATTTTTTAACTCCATAAAACTCAGCGAATAAGCCTTCATTCCCACCAAAAATGCAAGGTAGAGTGGAAATTTTTGTGTGGGAAATAAGGGTACAAAAACATGGATAGGGAGCATCTACTTGAATCACTAAATATATACCTAAACCATCAAGATGACATCATTTCTTTGAGTAAAATTATGAAATACCATGGAACAATTCAATTTATAATATATTTTCTTAGAGAAGAAAAAACGCTCTCTTTGTTTTAATAATATACAAAAACATTACATAATCTGAAAAATTTCCATCATTCAATATATATCCAACAGCTGAGGTCACTGCACACCATTTGATCCATATATTACATGGTGCTGAAATTATGATACTATGTTCAAAATAGCCAATCCTCATACAAGATAGGTCATAAAAAATGCAACCTAATGTTTAAAAAGCTCAATAGAAAGCAAGTTTAAAAATATTTACAAAGCTAAATGAAAAATAAGAGAATAGGAGCGATGGCCAAATTCAAAATATATACAATGACAAAAACTCAAAGCCAAAAAAGAACCATGTGAAAACTGAGAAAATGTGGTTATGGAATTTGTATGGATATCTCCTCAATTATTTGACAGTCCATGGAGTGTTGCATCTGAATCCAACCAAATGATTTGGCCAGAACCAACTTTGAGAGAGAGCCTGCCTGAGTATTAACTTGCTGGAAATATGTTGGATGCCAGAAACATGTAGTCTTATAATCATGTATTTTATGTGGGTGAACCAATTCATGAGGTAGGGAGGTTGAAATTGCATCGCCCCATTAACACCATCAATAACAGATATTTCATCCCCATACACATGGAGGGAGGTCACCTGAAGATTATAAGCCATCCACAACACACTCTAGAAAGTCATCAATTCTACCTCTATGTCAGTGCCTGGACCATCATTCCATAAGCTGTGATATTGATCTTTATGATTGAGTTTAATCCAGGAACCGCATTTACAGATGCCCTCCTACTTTGCTCCATCAAAGTATCCTACAGGTAGGGCCATTGGGAAAGGTCGAAGACAATGAGAAATATCCCAAAGAGGGAGAGATTTTGAAGGGAGACCACTGATCCAGATCATGATAGCAATGTAAAACTGAGAGTGACCCAAGGAACTTCCATTGAGAATGCAATGGTTCCTAGCAATCCATACATCCCAAAATAAAAAGAAATGAAACATTATGTATTTATGACGTGCTTCCTCTGAGTATTCGAAAAACTGAGTAATATTCATGGGTAGCCATGTAGGATCAAGCAGATAACGAGATAAAAAATACCAAATTGTATGTACCTCAAGGTAGGATAGAAAGATGTGAGAAAAAAAGTTGAATCCAACAAACAAAAAGGGCATCGACCAAGACCCAGGAAGCCACACTCAGTCAAATTATCCCAAGTTAATATTTTGTTTCTCCACACTAGTCATCCGAATAAAATGATTTTAGATGGGATAGCCCACTTCCATAATAATAATGATCTTTAAAATGAGCCTTATGATGGTCTACTTATACACATTGATTGTTCGCGAGGTGTAGGGGTATGTTTATAACAGCACTGCCCTTGAAATCTTTGTATTGAAAGCACAGTAATTAGAATTTTCTTTAGTTAAGCACATTTTTGTGGTGGAATGAAGTTTATCAGATATCTGTTTATACTTTGCAGAGCTTTGACTTTCTTTGTCCTTTGAGTGTTGGTGAGGTTTCTTTTCATTTTTTCCATCATAGTCTAAAGTCTTTTAACCTGATTGTTTAACATGAAAACTTTATGCTTATTGGCAATATATTTGAAATACCTACATGATCAAGAAACTGTTATTGTTAATTAAATTACTAATTAGGTACTACAGAAAGAGGATGATGTTGATAGGGCTTGCCTGGGTGACTCTGGGAGAAACCCGGAGGTGGTCAGACAAAGCTCTTCTAAGTTACAAATCTGAAGAGAAAAAACTGGTCATCTATATGTGGTTGCTCAACCTGGGCTGTATGAAAAATCTTGGAAAATAGTGTTTACCTTTCCGTGTCTTCATGCAAGTAGGTTGTTTGGTCACAGAATAAGATCACTACATGTAGGTGATGGTTATGTGGTAAATTCTCAGCCTTATCTTCAGAATGACTAACAGAAGGATCAGGTTTGAATACAGGATATAATTTGATTAATTTGGAGATTTAGAGTTAAAGAAAATATTGTGGTGATATTTAGATGGGTGCTAACTTGTAGGGTTTTCCATTTTTTAAATTTTCTTTGTTGTGCTTTCTACCATGCTACCTAGTTGCTTTACTGTTTCCCTAGAATTTTAACTTTTTTCATGTCTATCTCTTTATTGTTTCTTTCCCCATCTGGTTTCAAAGGCCTTTCATCAAGGACCATTTGTGAATCCAAGTTCGCAAAGGATTTTATGGATTGAGAAATTCCTTCATAAGCCTTTTTCTTCTCCCTCAACCCTTCAATTCCCCTCCTCTCTCCCTAGAAGATAAATTCCCTTCCTTAAAAGGAAAGAAAGTCCCACTATTTATTTTATCTTAGGGAAAGGGTTTCAAGGGTCACTTCCCACCTATTCATTGACCTATACTCTACAAGTGACTTCCTAAAGTACCAGGACTCCACCCATCGATGAAAGTCTGTGAAGAGAAAAGAGCCTTAGCTATGGTGACAATGGACTAAGCCTCCATCGTTTCCCTCATCCTAGCAGTTTCCCTCTTAGGAACCCCTTTTAGGTCCACTACTAGTTTGAGTGGTAACAAGTTGTTCACAATTCCGTTTGTGAACAAATCTTTGGTATGCCCACTTTTTCGATACTATAGCTCCAAGATGAGAAGTCCAAGGCTATGGAGTCTGACCTTCTTCTCATTGAATCAATCCTCTACAATATAGTGAACTAGTGCTAGTTGTTTGGCCCACTTGAATGTTACTTTAGTCATTCAAAGTATGCACATCCTTAGGGTCTATACACCTGCCCTTCTACCAATATACACCTTCCCTTATACCAATTTTGTTGTCCTTCACCAGAACAAGAGTCAGGGCTAGTCTTCTTTAAAAGTAACCTAACAACCCTCCAACTATACCTAGAATACCATCAATCTTCCCAACCAATGTCAATTTTTTTTATTGATCTAGGGCCCACAATATTGTCTTCATATAGGGCTCTTTAAATCTACCACCTAACAATGGTTTGAGTCCTCTCAAGGTCAATGTTTTTGTGTATTGACAATTTGATCTTTGTTGTCCAATATATGAACAAATATGAACTATTCCTCTTATCATACTTCTAACAATATGTAGATGATTGAAATAGGGTCACAAATCAGCCACTAATAGTCCATTTACTAATTTTTTATAGGTTTCTTCAGATCTTTGTCTAAAGCTCTATGGAAATTCTACCAAAATCAACTCTTCTACATGTCAATACATTCTTCATATGGAACATTTCTTCTGCATGCTCAATCTTCTACTCAGGTTCCACCCTCCTTTGGGTCTGTTGTCTTCACGCATACTGAATTTGTAAACCATCTTCCAAATCTGCAGTTTTTATTGCAGAAATAAACCTCGCTCTTAAGGGCATACCTTATGAACTAAAAATTCTAGGAAATTGTCCTAACTAGGGCATTATACTTATGTACTTCTAATTGTTGTAGAACAAACCCTATCCAAACATAGAAAAAACACGACTCTTGCCTCCATAAGAGACTCGAACTAGCTCATATGGATCTTTAGATTCTGGGCATTTCTTTGACTAAATCTTGACATGAACTTCAAATCTCAATGTCGACCCTCAAACTAGGGTTAAATCAGTCAATATTATGCCTGCACCAACTTCTGTTATGGCTCTAAATTATAGTGCAAGCCCTCCTCCATTTATGTTGGTCTTTATCACAGACCTTGTGGCATACTAGCCACCACAAGGCAAGTTCGTATCAACCCTCTCTTCTATTTCATGTAGAAAATATAACCAACTGGATTCAATCTGATCTTGTAATGTACTAAAACAAGATATTGAATCCTTCCTACAATTTGTGGAAACAAAACACGATTTCACAATCACATATAAGTAAGAGAAACAAGTTATCAATCGCACAACACAAGATGTATCTAGGGAAGCACCTGCTCAAAACCCTCTATCTTTATTTTTTATTAATTCAAGGAATCATGAAACAATACAATGCTTAATCTCTATTGAGATTCTCCAGTACTCTGCCAATTGTCTCCTGCTGATCTAGGAAAAATTGGTCAAATACTTAGCCAATTCTCAGTCTTGCTTCAGTCTTCCTTGCTCACGCAATCTCTATGGAATTATCTCCATATTAATTAGGAAAATCAACCTTCCTTGATTGCACAATCCATCATGGCATCCCAATGACTTTATAATTGGACATGGGTAATTTTCTATAAATACAACTAATAGTTATGTTCCTCTTAACTGTGTTACAATAAGGATGAAGGGTCTTTTTATTATTTAAAAATAAGATAAAGACCTAAACAACCAAAACCTTAACCTGAGGAGATGTAACACCAAGATTTTATGGGCCCCATTGGGGTTAGTTGGGTCACAGGGGATTCACTCAATGAACCTCTAACATATCACGTGCGATCATAACATATTAAACAATACCCTAAATTTGAGTACATATTGCAAAATTCCTCTAAAAAACGCATTATTTAACCCCCTACCAATATAAACCCAGTACACCTTCCAAATTTAAAAATCCCCTACTTTCACTATATATTGTAGGTATCAGTTTTTTCATTATCATTTTTTATACCCCTTTATATTTTTTTCGTTAACTTTGAGCTCCATTTTTTATACCTTCCAATATAAAAACCCTTTACCCCCTATATATCCCCCAATATATTATGTCATTTTTTCCTCATTATATATCCCCCAATATGAACCCACGTGCTATAATATTGCTCCCGCAGTGAAGCCCCTGTGAGTTGGGTAGCCAACTTCCTAGGGTCGTAACTTGGTCATATGATCTTCGTTTGATGCACATGATACCTCGTTAGAAAGATCTCTCTGAGGACTAAAACTACTAATGTGATCTTTATTAAATCACCAAACCTTTCATGCCCAAAAAATGTTGTTTGGGGCCTCAAAATGGCTCCGAAAGTTCAAGACCCGAAAAATTGACAAAAATAGTAAATTGTGCTATAATTAAGGAAACTGAAAAACTGAAAGAGACAATGGCGAGGGCCCAAGTGGAATAGGAAGGTAGCCACCAATATCCACCTCAATCACCTTAATTTGAATTTCTTGAGTTAACTCAATCATCATGACTTAGTTGACTGACACAAGTTTTTAAGAGACAAAATTACAATTTATTGTCCAATTTATTTAAGGGAAAATTAAATTAGACGCCTCACATTCCTCACTTCTGGTACATAAAAATTCCTCACCAGTGTGGGTACATTTTTTTTGTCTTTTCTAGTTTCCAGTTTCACTGTTTCTTGTTGCAAATTTCAACACTCCCTCTCAACAAGAAAGGAATTCAATCAATCCCCATCCGATACCTTTGGAATGTTCCACACGCTACACTTCTCTAGTGTTGTTTACACCTGCAAATCCTGAAACTGAATAGCCTCCAAACAACTGAATCAATATATTGTATTTTCCATCAGATTTTTTTGACTACTGCTAGCTACTGCACCTGTCTAGTACTGGATTCTCTGCGCTGCTGCTGACATCTGCATCCATGCCCTTTGAACTGTTGCTAACTTTGATTTGTGATCTAGTATTTGACATTTTTCACTCTGCTTTTTGTCTTGCTGACATCTGACTACATCAATCTAAATGATCCTTCCTACTACTGTTGTACTGTGGGCTCCTCATAGCCAGGTTCGATCCATGAGACACACCATCTCAATGGACCTTGCCCAAATTTCTTATCTTGGGATTATGTCTACACATCACCCCACCTTACACCTTCAGGTATGGGTGCTCTCTCTTCGCATCTGGCTCAAAATTTCCCCCTCATGGAGGTCTTTGCTTCAGTGGCTGCTTCGACTCGGTCTGCTCTCTGCTTCTCTAATTGTGGCAGCTACTCCACAACCTTCTGAGACTGCTTCTAATGAAAATGCATGTTGAGAGGTAATTTATGCTCCCCCTAAACCACCAAGTCTCTAACGTCTACCTTTCTCATCAAATATTTGCATGCATCTGGTACCTCAAGTACATATAGGTTTTTGACTTATGCATAGCGTAATTTTCCGGACATTACAAAAAGTTTCTAAAAAGTAGTTGATTTTAAATCAATGATATCTCCCTCATCCAGGCTCTGATTCGGCCGCCTGGATGTGGGTGTTTGAATCACTCTGTACGACGGCATGTGGACAGGCATGGTGGGTTGGCATGTGGACTTATACCACCACCAACCCAGCTCCGTGCGAGGCCTTGCATTTATCATCCTGCCAGAGACTTCAATGCTGCCTTAACGCAGCTCTTCCTCCCACACCAGCCCGCCTGCATTTCTAACATGGCGCCCCAAACCAGGTTCATTTCTGCTACTCCACTGTGCTCGCGCTGTTCCATAGCTGCAGCAGAGCCTCAATATTAGACTAGTACTAGGAAGCAGTGTGCTCTTGCATGCTGCATTGAGTTGATGCCAGGAATTCATTTCACTCACAGCCCTTTCTGCAAGCTCTGGTCTAATTCGCCATATGATTGTGTCTCGGCACTGCCTTTCGGTGCTCCCCTGTATTCCTCTGTGGACTGTACTCCCAGCCATTGCACAACTGACTCTCGCATTGCCTTGCCAGCCCACTGCACCATGCCTAGACTCTGTCAACAAATGAGGTGCAGGAGAGGCACCAGTCATGGGAAGGTTTCCCGGTAGCCTTCTTCTTCCACCTCTGGCTCGACCTCCCAATCCTCGGAGTACCTCTCTGGCCACTATCCAGCCACTAGGAGTGGTTGAGGCCATGGGTCTGTGCAGTCCACATTTGCACGGGGCTCCCCCCACATCCCGGTTTCTCCTCTTTCCCTCCCCGTTCAGTCCCGTACAACTCAAATCCACATTCCCTGTGCTCTCTGTCACTCCACCATGATAGCCAAAATCACCTTTGAATTTCATTAAGACTCTGCAACTGAGGCTGTTCAGGGTCCGAGTGCGCCTATGGAGAAGAACATCAACGCTCTACATCTCACTCCTTCTTCTGACGGCCTGATGCGTAAGAAGCCCTGTAACAGCGAGATTCCAGAGACAAGCCACCCTGTTGATCCGAGCGATTCGAAGTGTGGTGGTTCAATTGGCAAATTTGAACATCAGACGATGGATGAAGACCCCTATGAGTATGTCTACCGCATTGTCGAAGAAACGCCAACCAACTCTCATGATTTTTGAACGCGTCTACACTCTCAGGTTTTTGTCTCACAGTCGCTTGTCTGGGCTTAATCATCTGCATTTTTTTTTTTATAAATTTTCATACTCAAACCTTTGCTTCTATGTCTAATAGCTGGTTTCCCCTGCGTGGGTGGATTTTTACTGTTTGTATGGCTCGGAACAGGGTAGTAGGTCTAGATTTTGAAAATTTTTGGTTAGCCATTAGCTTTCTAATTGACAGATTGCTGCAACTCGAGGAAAAATATTATGAGGCTGGGACCTCCCTGTAAATTTTTGTATCAATAATAGGAGTAGACAAATTCAAAAAAAAAGAAGAATCTCTGATTCGACTGATTTTTTTTCTAGTTAGGTAGATTTTCGCAAGTAATCCAAGTATTCTATTTGTTTTTGAAAAATTTACGTCAAAATATTCAGATATTCTTTGCAAACTCGCCGCCCAAAAAATTCCTTCTCTGATACCATGTAGAAAATATAACTAATGAGATTCAATCTGATCTTTTAATCTACTAAAACAAGATACTGAATCCTTCCTACAATTTGTGGAAACAAAACACGATCTCACAATCACATATAAGTAAGAGAAATAAATTATTAATCGCACAACAACATGATGTATTTGGGGAAAGAAACTGCTCAAAAACCCTCTATCTCTATTGTGTATTAAGTCAAGGAATCATGAAACAATACATTAATGTTTAATCTCTCATGAGATTCTCTAGCACTCTTTCTATTGTCTCCTGTTGATCTAGGCAAACCCAGTCTAGTACTTAGCCAATTCTCATCCTTACTTTAGCCTGCCTTGCTCATGCAATTCCTAGGGAATTAAATCCTTATTAATTAGGAAAATCAGTCTTCGTCGATTGCGCAATCCATCATGGAATCCCAATGAATTTATAATTGCACATGGGAAATTTTCTCTGAATACAACTGATAGTTATGTTCCCTTTAACCTTTGTCTCAACTGGGTATTCCTCGAAACTGGTATGCATGCAAATATTAATAGAAAATTATCAGTTATATGATTGATCACTCATTGTGAATTAAATCTAATTTAATTCACTACACCTCTCACTAGCTCATCATCCAGTTCGAACTAGTTAAACTAATTTTAACTCATTTAATTGAGTTAATTACACTTTGACCCCACTAATGCATCAACTTCAACTAGACCCCAAAAATATTAGAATCCCTCTAGATGCCTCATCTTAGACCCTCAACTCGATTTTCTTGAGCTAACTCGGTCATCATGACTTAATTAACTGACACAAGTTGTTATGAGATGAAATTACAATTTATTTAAGGGAAAATTAAATTAGACGCCCCACATTCCTCACTCGTGGTGCATCAAAATTCCTCACCAGTGTGGGTGCATTTTTTTTTGTCCTTTCTGGTTTCCAATCTCACTATTTCTTGTTGCAAATTTGAACATTTCAGAATTTGATGTGAACTTCACACAAAGACATCATTGAAATGTCTATATTCTCATGAGAAACCTCTCTTAAGCTTGATCTGCCAAAAAGGAACCAACAATATGCCATCCTACTTCCTAGCACAAACCGACCATTAAGGTATGAAAAATCCTTCTGAACCCTAACATGATGATCTTTCTCTTAGAGGATGATCATGACCTCCCTTTAGCAACCCTTACTCGGCCCTCGTAGTCGACCTACTTTAGGAATACATCTCTCTTCACCCCCTTGATGCGCCAAATAGTGGGAATACATGTTATACATGCTATGATGTGGCAAGTGATAAGGCATGCCAAGATGTGCAAGGGTGTTTCAATGCGTGTCAGGGAATTTCAAGACAACAAAAGGGAGAAGAAAGTTAAACTACAAGGAAATGAACACTTAAGAGGGTTAATAAGTCATCAATTTACCTTTTCCAAGAAGGGCATGCTAGGCAGACCAACACTGGGTGGAAATAGGTGCCAAGTGCAAAGTCTTAGTGCATTCTATGTGCCAAGTATTCCTTTTTTCGTTCTCATCTACTATCCAATAATTGATCATCACAAGTAAATTTAATATTAAACCATGCCAAATCATACCAAGGCATCTCAACGTATTCTGTACATGCTAAGAAATTCCAAGCGCCAACACGTGCCAAGCCTCAATATGTGTCAAGGACTAGTGTTATGCATGTTATGAAGTGCAAGGGAATGTTGAAGAGTGCTAAGGTGTGCTAGAGAGTCATAATGCATGTTGATGAGTGTTGAGGATTACTAGGAAAAAAATCAAGGGAGCACTAGGTAAAAATTCATGGTAGCTAATTAATATGAGGAACGTGTACTAGAGACTAGTGTTAATGAGTGTTAGTTGTCATGCCAAGGAGGGAGTTACAAGGTATGCTAAGCATTGGTAAGGCATGCTAGGGAATATCAGGGCATTTTGAGAATTCCCAAAGTGTGCTTGGGAGTTCCAGGGTGTGCTAATTATATCATGTGCCAATTAATAGTGCCAATATATGCCAATACATGCTAGGTGCCAAGGATATTGTGTCGCAGGGTGCCAGGGTATGTCAACATGTGTCAAGGCAACAAAAGGAAGGACCAATATTAAGAGGGTTAATAAGTCAGGACTTTATCTTTTTAAAAAGGGGAATGCTAGGCACACTAATAAGGGCATTGTGTGCCAAGTGCTAATGTATGTCAATGCATTCAGCCAAGGTGTTCCAGGGCATGCTAGGGACTCTATGCAGCATGCCAACACATGTAGGAGAGGTCCATGTTGTGCTAGCGCATGCCACCTTGTGCTTGGGTGTCAGTGTCATCACAATATGTTCTAGGTACATAGATGTTCCAAGACATGTGGGGTGATAAGAAATGTTAGTGTGTACCAAAGAATTAATTTAAGGTGTGCCCAGATTGTTGAGGATTGTTAGGTCTTTCTCATTAATAGAATTGTAAAAGCTTGATTATGTATTAAATAATATATTTCCTACACACAATAGTGGAACTTTATCTAAAGGGAATTTTCTAGATAATAAGCTTAATATATATGAATCATGTGTTGACTCATAGGAAATCTCCATTCGACTAGTCATTACTTGAGGGAAATGATACACACTAATTACTTCTAAAACAGTTGACTGACCCTAACCACTATGGACTTTGACATATTATAAAAAATACTCCACAATAATTGTATTAAATTGTTATCTTTTGACAAAAAATATATTAACAGGCACATAGCATCATCAAAAACTCATTGAAATGATCAATGATGATGTGCATTTTTTGACCGTCACCAAAAGTAACAAAAAGAGCATTGGTGAGGGTCATTAAAATTTCGTCACTAGAAGTGTCATTGAAAATGTCTTTGGTGACGGAACATAAAGGACCATCACTATATACACGTACAATGATGGTTTTTTAATGATCAATGATAACGGAAATTTTTTGACCGTCACCAAAAGTAACAAAAGGAGCATTGGTGAGGGTCATTAAAATTTCATCACAAGAAGTGTCACCAAAGAGAGAATTAGTGATGGGCCTTTAACGACCCTCACCAAAAGTGTTATTGAATTTTTTTTTTAATGATCAATGATAACGGACATTTTTTGACCGTCACCAAAAGTAACAAAAAGAGCATTGGTGAGGGTCATTAAAATTTCATCACTAGAAGTGTCACCAAAGAGAGAATTAGTGATGGGCCTTTAACGACCCTCACCAAAAGTGTTATTGAAAATGTCTTTGGTGATGGACCATAAAGGACAATCACTATATACACTTATAGTGACTATTTTTTAAGGACCGTCACCATATGTGACATTGGTGACGGACCTTAAAGGTCTTTGACAAGCATGACCCTCAACAATGTTTTTTTTTTCTTGTAGTGGAATATAAGAAGCAACCTATTGTGACACTATCATTAGCAGAAGAAGAATATGTAGCACCAATATCAACAACATGTCAAGTTGTATCGTTAAGTAGAGTATTGGATAAGTAGAAACAACAAAGATCAACAACAATATATTGTGACAACACCTCGGCAATTTCACTATCCAAGAATAGTGTGTTTCATCAAAAGTGCAACCATATTTATACTAGATATCATTCTATTGGAGAACTTCTGAGCAATGGAGAAGTTCACTTGAAGGCTTGTAAATCAAGTGATCAATTGTATGGTATATTTACTAAGACATTAGCAACATATGTGTTTGTGTTTCACAAAAGAAACTTGGGTGTTGTAAGCCTAACTGAGACATACATCAGCAGGCATGTTTGAGTTTTCATGAGTTATGTTTTAGTTTAGCAGTCATAATTAAGGGGGAGTGTTAAAATAGATAATTAACTCTCGCATGGATATTTAATTGTATCTACAGAGTCAGTTAAGTGAGTGTTAAGTAAGTCAAGTTATGTGATAGATAAATTTGGTAAGCATGTGCATGTCAAGCGAGTCGTTAGTAAAAAAGGATAAATAACCTTCACTGGGTTCATTGTATTCATAGATTGAAGAATCAAGTTCATGTGATTAATAGAAGAGCCACAAATCATGTGTGTTTCATGTGTGAATTATTTATGTTACTTGGTGTTTTATATCGTATGACTTTCCAACACTTTTATCAATTTTATTATAAAAAAAATACTTTTTTTTCTATATTTTTAATTAAAAATAATTCCTTGGTGCCTCTTGTTGACCCTGCTAGTTCAATTGTAGAGTTTACGGGCCATTTCTTGGCGCGTAATACTAACATAAAAATATCAAGGAAGTAACCCTGCAACACTAGTATTTTTCAATTGTGTTATATTTTTTACATGTTTGGTCTCGCCAAATTCAATGGAAACCAATATTTATTATGTTATTGAATTATTAATGTGTGAGACTGTATATGATCATTGTTAAATTTAAGAATATACATTATCCAATTGTTTGTTAAATTTAAGAAAATACATTATCCAACTATGGAAGTATACAACCCATGCATTAACACCATAAATATTGGTTTCGGATTCAATGTCCCTTCACACTACATATTTGAAAATACACATAGGGAAAAAATAGGTGAATAACCATTAAATTATTATAAGGTAAAACATTTGAAGGTTATTATGGCCTGCTTGATTTTGATTACATTGATGGTTATTCTTCTTGACATGTTTGTATCACCGCCTCATTCTTCTCATCGTTGGATACATAGATGGTTGGTGTTTTTGTCCGTGTCCCAACTGCTTCCTTTTTTCAGAAAATGAAGTCCCTCGCATATG
This sequence comes from Pinus albicaulis, assembly GCA_034641835.2. Lineage (NCBI taxonomy): Eukaryota > Viridiplantae > Streptophyta > Pinopsida > Pinales > Pinaceae > Pinus > Pinus albicaulis. The sequence continues at coordinate 315,327,674 of CM076581.1, read as the reverse complement.
GCTTTCACTTTCAGAACAACGTGTTATAGTATTATTCATAATTGAATTAAACATGGAAAATAAAAAAGGTTTAATCACCAACGTTCAGATAAATATCTCAGGTAATGGAAAAACTATCAACATCACCACAGTCCATTTAAGTTATAATAATAATCTGTATCACATGGTCTGTGTGTCCTCTTAATTTTGTTGTACGTTAAAATTTTGAAAAGCATGGAAGAGCTATAAAATTTCTAGGGTTTGTAAAAGTTTCATGTTGGGAGTCATCATGTCATTCATAATAGAGTGAGTTCGACCACACAAATCTATGTTGCAGGCGGTAAAAATCGATGGGGTTATCAGAAGGAAATTTGTGGACAACAATTTTTCCTTCAATGTTTTTTTTATTTTAATGGTTCTAAACCTAGACTTTTTTCAACATGGAAAATGGGAATAATTATTAAACTTTGATTTTCCTTGCTTTGGTATTCAATGTTTTGTGTTTATACATGTTTATTATACTTAAGAGGAAAAATGAATTTTGTTTGTAGTGGGAAAATATATCATCATTTAGTTGTCAACTCACTAGTGGTAGTAGCCATAATCAATGTTGATATACATTAAATCCAAATTAATGAAACGTTCCCTCCCAACCCCTCAACCCAAGCTAATGGGAGGTGTTATTTTTAATTAGAATGACCTCCTAGGTTTCATTATGGAAATGGGATTATAAAATTTCTTATTTTCAAATCTTAGTCATGTTAACCTTTGCTAATATAATAACATATAACTCCTAAAGATATTTTGAAGATATAAACCTTACCTCTATCTGACTCCTATATTGATATTTATGTTGTCATCAATATTGACCAATTAGGTGGTGCCACATGGCACCCCACAGGGACAAAAAATCAACCAACTCATTATTTAAACCTTCATTCTAAGTTAATGGAGAGAACCCCTACCCCCCCCTCAATTACTGGGAGCTGATGCTGATACTTTCCACATTATTTAATAGTAAATCTCTCCATTGCAGCTTTTATTAATGACAACCCCAACCAGGGATGAGTTAACAATACATGTATGTAGATGTGATGTGCAGAAGAAAACTTTCCCGCCCATGGAAATCGATATTGAGGTCGTGATATTTCTTAATTAAACCATGAATCAAGCGAGATCCTCATGGATCTTCCAATAGGCATGATCCTAGTTGAGATGGTGTGTCACATCACGCAACCTGGTATCCATGTGTCCATGTAGAAACTACTTCCTATGGCTCCACACAACCCTACCTTCCTTAAATATTTTTGGTGTCATATTAGCATTAGTGTGTCATCACCCTACCATATCGCATCCTCTATCGGTGCCATGTATCATCCAAAAGTCAGCCATTTGGCCCTCAAAAGAGGCCATTTTTACTTGCCACATGTCACACTTATAGTGTGATACAAAAAAAACCTTACCACATCATTCTATTTGCATGGTGTCCGTGCACCTTTACTTGTCCCTTGTGGCATATACCACCTCATCCTGCTTCAGGTCCCTTAGGGTGGAGCCCTTTGTGTAACTTAATGCTTTTCCAATAATAAACGGAGGGAAATTTTGTCATTCTCTCTATCAACCATGCTGAGATCCAAAAATTTTCAATTGATTCCCATGCTAATGGATTCAAACACATTCCTTGGTATTATGGATTATATGGCTCTTCTTTTGCTCAGGAATCCCATACATTATTTAAAGTTTTCACCAACAAGGCCATAATTTTCTTAGGGAGATAGGTCATAAAATGAATTTAGTGGTTTTTTGTTAACAAGAAAATCCTCCTGCTCAAAAATTTGAGTCTATGTCCACTCCTCCAACCCAATAATTGTGTTATATTTCCATAATATTTTCATGAACTACAATTCATAGTGAAATTTACAAGAGGGGAAGCAAAAACACCTATCATAAAACCCACCCCATTAAAGAGACATTGTAATTGTTGTTATATATGCAAAATAAAAATAAAAATGAGATTCATATACCCAACTCTTATTTTTACATTAACTCAAACTGTAAAAAAAAATGGATATGATATTCTCATCATATTATTCATTTTCCAAGTGGCTTCATTTGGTCCAAAGTTCTTCCATTCTACCTTTAATTTCTTTATCACTCGATTCTAGAGCATGATTTGTTGTAAATCTAGAATGCATTTTGACTCTAGTTGGAATTCTCCCAAAAATTCCACATATATCGCAAGGTAATGAAATACATGATTATAATCATGTACATAATTTTTAAGTAAATAAAAAGTTCAAAAGGACATGTAATAAAAAGTTCATGTGATAAATTTAAGAAAGGAAAAATAAGACCAAGGTCATGCGACACATATTCCAAGCTGAATGTTGAGAAAAATATCCTAGTATGCATCACTTGTGTTTATGGCTAACAGGAAATTGGAAAAGGCAACGGAAAAAGATTTTGAAATGAAAAGTGGAAATTATTGGAATTTATTTATGAAAATAATGGAAATTAGGAGAAAAGAGAGGTGAAAGGTCACATGTTGCATGTGAGGAGGAAAATGAAGGAAAGTAGAGGAAATTGAAGAAAAAAAAAGAATCAATGATAAAAACAATTATGAGGATCAATTAATAGCCTTTTGTCAGTGCAATTTTGGAACTAGTTTCAAGGAGGAGAAGAGCACCAAGAGGAGAAGGAAAGAAAGCATGCAAGGGAAAGAAAAGGAAATCAAAGGAAAGAAATGAAAATTTGGATCAAGTAGCTTCAACAAGAATACTTGCACGTAACAGGCTACATGTATAATTTCCTAGCTGGTTTTGACATGCATGATGTATGCATGTTGGTATTTGGTTATTTTTTTGTCATCGGCATGGGTTTTTCCATGTTGGACAATGGATTTTATCTTACCCTTGATATTTACAGATAGTCATGGTTTGATGGGGTTGTTCTTGGTTTGGTATTAGGATTGCCAGAAGATTTTGGATCCGAGTGAGGTGGTCTCAAGAAAATTCCCAAAGGCCTAGGAATCCCTTTACATATAATGGAAAGATATGCAGTAAATCTTGAGGGTAGAGACAGGAAAATTTCTCAAGGTATTGGAGAATAAATTATGAGGAATCCAAGCTTGGTTTAGTTTTATGATCTCGACACCGGTTTAGGTGAGATCATGATATCGTGAGTGTGGTGGTGGTTTAGCCTTTGTATTCCCTTAGTTATGTATGGATTGGTTTATCCCATGAGATCCCACATTCATGCTTGGAATATGGCACATGTGTGGTTAGCTAAAAGAAATTATTTGGTTCAACCAATGTATGGTCGGGTGGTATGTGGAAGTCCCGAAACTAGTTGGATTTTTCCCATGTTTAATAATAGATAGGTTTATATTTTTTTGGTGAGGAAATATACTTTTTATTATGTGGCTTTAATGGTTGTTCTGTCATTTTTATTTATCTAGTTATATTTTTCTTATAAGCATGGTCTTATGACATATCCTAGTCATGGCTCTCATCATGTTTTTACTTGTATCTGAATGAATAATGAATGGCGCAATACCTAATAGGTGTTATAAAAACTAATGCAAGAAGGCAATGACCCTTCTTGTTAAACCCCAGATAAGTTTTCAAATCCTTATATTAAAAAATACATTCATGACCTGTAGGTTTCATGCTTACCAAGCATTGGCCAGAATGTCAGTCCCGGTCAGGGAAGATCAGGTCAAGTCCTTAATCAATTTTTGTGTTAGAGGATTTTTCTTGGTGTCATTATTTGTCTCGGAAATATTAATCAAGTTCTAGATAATGGTTTGGAGACTAGCCCTGAAAAATTGGCTTAAATCTCGCAATATCTCACTTATAGTTGGCTAAAAAAAGTTGCAATCTCTTCCTTGAAGGAATTAGACAAGCGACTTGACGACTCCAGTCTCATGCATACCTTGTCATAGAAGTAACTAGGGGTTTAATTCATTGAAAGGATATTTTAACTCAAGGGTTGTGCACCTTGAGTGGTGGATTACTTCTTAGGGGTCCTGAAGCACATGAGGGAGGTCTATAAAGTCTTGTTTTGTCAAATACGTTTCCTTAATGTTATCTAGGAATTTGAATCATGCCATGATCCAGGTGGATATTGGTGGCCACCCGCCTATTCCACTTGGGCATCCACCATTGTCTCTCTCATTTTTTCAGTTTCGGCATAACTTACTATTTTTAGCAATTTTTCGGGTCCTGAAATTTCGGAGCCGTTTTGAGGCCCTAAACGATGTTTTTTGGGCATCACACCTCCAGCAAATATCATTACATTTCAAAATTATATTCATGGCAAAAGTTGTAGTCCTCGGATAGATCTTTCTAATGATGTATCATGAGTGTCAAACGGAGATAGTATGCCAAAGTTACGTCCCTAGGAAGTTGAAACACCAATTTACCCAAACGGAGCCCATAGTTTTGGCGCTTCATCTCCTAGGGTTAGGTTTTTGGATGTTTAGGGTTCTCCATTATTTCTCAATAATAATGGCTAAAACCTCAGCTAACCTTTCTAGGTTCAAGGGCACAGCAACGCCACATCTCTCCTCGAGAGATAGCTACCGGTGCCCTAGCTAGTTTTGTTCCATTAAATACGTAAGCAAATTTGAGTGCTTTGATGTTAATGAAATGAAATGTTATTTAAATTGCATGTCTGTATTTGGTTATATGTTTATTCTATTGTGTTCCTACATAAATGCGGATCAGTATTATCGGAGAATGCAGTTTTCTCAATCCTTTTGCATGTCCCCAACGAGGTCGGGGTATAAGGAGCTGGGGCTTGATGGGTGGAACCTTTGCAAGATTAGCCTCGCAAACCTCGACGGACGCCCATGGGGGACGAAAAGAAAAGATGAGGAAGTGGAATCCTATCAAAATATTGCTCGAGGAGGCCCTTGAAAAACAAGGCAACGATGATGGATAACTTTGCTCGGATCCTTCCAACGAGCCCTTGCAAGGCGGTCCTGCCTGTCTGCATCCAGCAGCCACTCTGGAGGTGCAACTCCTTTTAAGGTACAAGTAAATTTTGACATTCCCATATTTGAGGGTCAAATAGACGTAGATGCTGTAGATAGATGGTTGAATCTATTATAAGGATATTTCTCTGTTCATGACTTTTCAAACCAGGAGAAGATTATTTTTGCACTCCTCAAAGCTACCCCCCATGTTAAGGACTGGTGGGAAACCTACTGTGAGAACAAGGACCAAACAGAACCCTCTCTATTCTCAGCCGTACCAACTTGGAATTCTTTTTGAGATGCCGTTAAGGAACAGTACTATCCCGTGCGGAGCTATGAGGACAAGTACATACAATGGACCACACTGCGACAAAAAAGGGATCAAGATGTGCATGAGCTGACGAATTTGTTCCATACCCTGAGCAAAAAGTTGGGTATCAAAGATTCAGAGAAACATTTGGTGCTAAAGTATTGTAGCTGTCTCCACAGATACATTCAGGAGGAAATGGAGTTCCTCGACATCTCTTCGCTTGGTACGGCATACCGGTATGCTGCCAAGATTGAGCAGAAATTCAAACAGAAGAAGCGAGACTTTGGATCTACGAATCAGAAGTAAGGGAAAGGTGCTTCCAAACCACAGAACAAAGGACAGAGCCAAGGCATGGTGGCTAAAGACAACCCGTCAAAGCCACAAGAAAAGAACAGCACCGCAAAGCCAAAGAAGGACACGGGAAAGTGGTGTGAGTTCCATAAGAGCTCCACTCACAACACAAGTGAGTGTCAGGCCAAGGAGCTTGTCACTGGTAAGCAAGAATGGAGGAGCTTCGAGTCAGATGCATGCTCCGACTCCCGGTACTCAATAGGATTTAGAGGGGAATGAAAATGGGGAAACGGTTATTGATGTGGAGCCTGTGCCATTGTTATCACTACAAAGATCTAGAAGGAGCAAAAGGAAGAAGACCCGGAGAGGAGGAAGCCGTCTCTTCCTCCCAGGATGTGGGTCGGGATCCCTTGTGGGTTCGTTGTCGAAGCAACGGGAGCAGAACCTCATTTCGAGGCATGTGAAGGGTTTAGGCTTGTGGACCATGAACCACGCCCATCCATACACCATCGGGTGGCTTCACCAGAGACGAGATCTCGCGTCAGCCGGCGATTCCACCTTCCCCTATAGCATCCAAACCCCATACCACAGACGAGGTGTTATGTGATGTTGCTCTCTTAGAGTGTTTAGGTATGTTATTAGGACAGCCACGTAAGAACGTCCTTGTGTATGAGTCTCGACCTTGTGCTGTTATTGTTAATTTGGAAAATAAGTTGTACAGGATACCAGAGGTACCACCTCCTGCGGCTATCTCTTTGGTTACTGCAAAACAATGCAGTAAGCTCATTTCCCAAACTAGGAAACTCGTTTTCCTGATGATCCACCCCCAGGGAAAGAAGAATACTATGGCCACGACCTCCAGACAGGGCTCCTCGGCATGAAAACAACAAATGGATAAGGTTGTGGAGGAGTACGGGGACATGTTCACCTCACCCACAGGGGTTCCTCTACACTGTCAGATCAAGCACCCGATTGATCTAGCCCCAGGTGCACCGCTACCCAATGGATAGATCTATAGGTGCTATGTTCTGGAGAATGAAGAAATCAAGAGGTAGATTCAGGAGTTGTTGCAGAAAGGTCACATCAGACCAAGTTCATCGCCCTGTGGGAGCCCGATCGTGTTGGTACAGAAGAAGGATGGGACATGGAGACTCTGTATTGACTATCGGGCGCTGAACAAGATCACTGTCTGGAATAGGTACCCAATCCCATGGATTGATGACCTTCTGGACCAACTCAAAGGTGCAAAATATTTCAGCAATATTGACCTGAAGTTTGGGTATCACCAGGTACCAATTGAACCCTCTGATGTGTGGAAGACTGCCTTCAAAGCCAAGGAAGGGCTTTTTGAATGGCTATTCATGCCTTTCAAGTTGACGAATGCTCCCGCAACCTTCATGAGAATGATGGACGATATCTTGTGGCCATTCACCAACTCCTTTGTAGTGGTGTACTTGGATGACATTCTGATCTTCAGCAAGACTTGGGAAGAGCACCTTCAGCACATCCGACAAGTCCTCCAAACACTGCGGCAACACAAGTTGTGTGCCAATTTGGAGAAGTGCACGTTTGGCATGACCCAGGTTCAATATCCGGGATACATTATTGATGAAAGGGGGGTGCATTTGGATCCAGCCAAGATCTAAGTCATTCGGGATTGGCCAGCCCCAACCACTATAACAGAGCTCTACAACTTTTTGGGTCTTGCTAATTTCTACCGTAGATTCATGTTGGGATTCTCTCATATCACTTGGCCCTTGAGTCAAGTCACCAAGGGAGGAGCGAGAGAAAAATTCTTTTGGTTGGAACCTCAACAGAAGGCGTTCACAAAATTGAAAAATCGCCTCTGTTCTGCCCCAGTGCTCACATTACCAGACTTGCAACAACCATTTGAGATCGAGACAGATGCCTCTGACTATGCTATTGGGGCAGTTCTTACTCAACAGGGACATCCAGTGGCATATCACGGTGAGACATTGTCTGAGACAGTTCGCAAGTATCCCACCTATGACAAAGAAATGTATTCCATTGTGCAAGCCTGTCGACAATGGAAGCATTACATTTTGGGGAAGGAAACAATCATCCACACAGACCACCGGCCCCTGCAGTTCATACAGACACAAGGGAAGTTGCAGAATGATCGCCATCAGAAGTGGTCCACATATCTGCAAAAGTTTCATTTGAACATCAAGTACAAGAAGGGTAGCACCAATAATGTTGCAGACTGCCTCAGCCGACCACCGATCGTGGCGCTCACCACCGTGTTCAACTCTTGTGGGCACGAGACTTCTGATTGGCCGCTTCTCTATGAGAGTGACCCAGAATTCGGCCACACTTACAAGGCACTCTTGATCGCAAGTTCCAAATTTTCACCTCCAGATGCTTTTGTGTCACACAGGACATGTGTTCCTTAAGCTGGTGTGCCAAGATGATTTGGAAGCCCACTACGGTTCGTCGGCCCAGGCATTCGAGTACGGCAGTAACGTACGGGGTATTTCTATTGGCGAACAGCAAGGATGTCCAGGCGCCGGATCCCTTGTATGTGCCATTGCCAAACAAAACCATCAAAATGCAGCCTATATATACTACCTACCCTTTAATCGACCGGCAGAATCCATCTCCATGGATTACATGTCGAGCTGCCTTCTACTAAGAATGGAAGTATTTGTGTGGTTTTCGTGGTCATTGACAGATTCTCGAAGATGGCCATTATGGCGGCCTGTAAGAAGAATATCACAGCAGAAGCCACTGCTAAACTCTTCTTTGAACGAGTGTGGGTGCACTTTGGGATCCCACAGTTTATCATATTAGATCGAGATAGCAGGTTCCTCAGCACATTTTGGTCCAGCCTCTGGTCAATGTTGGACACAAAGCTCACCAAGTCCACAGCTTTCCATCCCCAAACAGATGGCCAGACAGAGGTCGTCAACATAATGATTGTACACATTCTGCGCATGTACAACTCAAAGCATCCACGCACATGGGACGAGATCCTCCCCTATGTACAACACAGTTATAACCGGACTCTCCACAGTTCAATTGGCCATAGCCCCTTTCAGGTGGGCTTGGGATTCCAGCCACTATGTCCCATTGACATAGCCATGCCGTTTGCAGCTGCTCAGGCCGATTCAGCTCATGTCCAGTCTGAAGTTGACAAAGCAAGTACCTTCATCGAGCGCATTCAACACATCCGCCAACAGGTTCATGATATATTGGACAGAGCCAATGCCAAGTACAAGCAACGCCATGATCAACACCGGGTGCCACACAACTTCCAGGTGGGTGACAAAGTATGGCTACATTTGCAGAAGGAGCGCCTCACTGGACCCCACCGCAAGCTTCGCTCGCTCCGATACGGGTCGTACACCATCACCAAGGCTGTAGGGAACAATGCATTCGAGCTCAGTATTCCACCATTCCTTGGTCTGCACCCAGTCTTCAATGTGGATCTCCTTCGTCCTTACTTCCCACCTCTACTGGACACCTCGGACATTGCAGAACAACTCACACCAACAGAGTTAAATCCAGACTGCATGGAACAGGCCACCACAGATTGTATCATGGACATGCAAATCAAGAACACTCGCCACCAGAAGATCCAACTATATCGGGTTGTCAAAGCTGGCCAACTCCTGCACCAAGGAAAGTGGTTCACCAGGGACCAAGTTCAGCAGAAATTTCCTCATCTCATGGAGGAACTTAACGCAATGGGGACCATTGCTTCCTAAGGGGGGAGGAATGATCCAGGTGGATATTGGTGGCCACCCTCCTATTCCACTTGGGCCCCCACCATTGTCTTTCTCAGTTTTTCAGTTTCGGCATAACTTACTATTTTTAGCAGTTTTTCGAGTCCTGAACTTCTGGAGCCGTTTTGAGGCCCTAAACGACGTTTTTTGGGCATCGCACTTCCAGCGAATATCATTCTGTTTCGAAATGATATTAGTGGTGAAATTTGTAGTCCTCAGATAGAGCTTCCTAATGATGTATCATGAGCGTCAAACGGAGATAGTATGCCAAAGTTACATACCTAGGAAGTTGAAACACCAATTTACCTAAACGCGGCCCATAGTTTTGGCGCTTCATCTCCTAGGGTTAGGTTTTTGGATGTTTAGGGTTCTCCATTGTTTCTCAATAATAAATAGGCCCTCAAGCCTCATTTTAACTTAGTTCAGAGGCCTGTAGCCACCACATCTCTCCTCAGAGATAGCTACCAGCGCCCTAGCTAGTTTTATTTCCATTCTGTCTGTAAGAAAATTTCAGTTCTTTGATATTAATGAAATGAAGTGTTATTTCCACTGCATATCTGTATTTATGGTTATATGTTTATTCTGTTGCATTCTTGCATAAATCTGGATCATGCCATATTATACCTAAAATCATGTTTACAATAGGAAATATAGTGAAAGTGGGTAAATGTGGGAGGGGAGGTTACAAGGTTGTATTAAACCATGGTTCAAACACTTGGATTGGATGGGCTGAATGCATGTTGTTATGCATGCATTGTCATGGTTAAGGTTTTCATGCATGATGTTATGGTATGGAGGTTTTGTCATTATGATTTTGTTATTTTGTTATGAGGCTAATGTGTTGGCTAAGATAAAGTAGGAGATGAAAATCATTAGAGTGAGGTTGCAACACTATACTTTGGGGTAAGAGTAGATCATCATACAGGTATTGTATGTTTTGCATGCAGGTATGTTGGCTAATGATTGTTATAATAATTAGGGTTGTGTACATGTCTGTCAGTCTATGGTTGTTGTTGTTTCATGTATGATGGATGTTAGGTAATCAATGTGATAATATGTATTTGTGTTGGTTAGTCATGAAGGATAATAACTTATTGTTATATGCATTGTGGTCGTAATCATGGTTGTTATGGTCATTGTACTTGGGATATTGATGTATATGTATCATGCAAATCTATATTATCCATGTGGATGGTTAGGTTTATGACACTCAGGTATGGTTCGATATGATTGTGATATCATGTCATAATATTATGTATTGATCGTGCATATGTGATTGTTATGCATAAACGACAATTATTTATGAGTTTATGTTGTGGACATGTTAGCTAGTTTCTATTATGAATATCATGACCTTATTTATGTTTGACTTGATATCTTGTGAATTTATATCATGATAATCTAGATTGATTGTGTAGATAAGATAACCTCCCTTGAGATACATTAATGTATGAGTTTTCTTATGTCGTCTACTTGGTGCCTGAATGTTTGATTATGTCATCTATTTAGTGTTTGAGCATTTCATTTCTATTATGTCATATATATATTATTTGAATGGTTGAATAGTTGCATGCTATGAGTTTCTATCTATAAGAATACATGAAGGAATGATATTGTTTGAGATGGTTACCCATTCTTCGAAGGGAAGGATAAACCTTAGCTTTCTTCAATATTTCATGGCATTATGTATTATGACTGATGAATGTGAGTTTATTTTTTAGTATGACATGGTTTTTAGTCTTGGTAAAGGTTGATTGCAAATAAATAGATATGATGTATTGATCTTTGGAACATGTGCCTGACATGTGTGTTTAGTTACAAGGTAGCGTGATTGGCACAACAAGGTAAGATAATTGGTATATTATTATATTTACTTATGCACTGATACTTATGTGTTTATGGAAGCATGATAAAGGGGATTTCATGGTAAAAGAGACTACCATGAAATATTGAAGAAGGCTCAAATTGATATTTCCATTGGAACCATGGGGAATCCATGGATATTGAGTCATGGTATTTGTCGTTAGATTTGTGTCTTATATGGTTTTGATTTGTTTGCACTTGATTTGTGGGTTTTATTTATGTCTAGTGTATGGTCCTACCAATTTGTTTGTGGTGACGTTTTTCTATTGGATTTCATGGGTTTCTTATTGGTTTCTTTTGGTTCTTTCCTTTTATGTTTTAAGGGCCTTGGGGATTAGTTTTAGAACGAGGAAAGGTAGTGGAGCTACGGGAGATCTGATGAAGTATAATAGGTAATATAAGACCCAGATGAATCTCAATGCATGTATAAGAGAAGGTAAAGGAAAGAGTATGAAAAATGGTTGGGTTGGTGGGTTCCATTGCGGTAAATGGATAGTGGTAGGACAATCATGAGCAAGGTAACATGAAAGATAAGGTAAATTGATTTTAGGTGTCAAATTCCTTGGCTACATTGGGAACTATTTTTATCAATGTTTTGCATGCATTGCATGAATAAAGGTGATTCTCTTTTTCATGCATTGCATGAACTATTTTTATCAATGTTTTGCATGCATTGCATGATTATGCTAATGTGTGTGTGTGTGTGTGTGTGTGTGTGTGTATGTCGTTGTCTAATAGGCTCACCAGTGATCATGACTTTTTTATCCTAATGATTATGTATATGTATGTATGTATGCCATTTTTCTGACAAGGTCATCATATATCATGATTGAATTATGTTGATGTTTATATGTATATATATATGTATCTATGTCGTTGTCTGACACGGTCGTCAAGAGTCATTCTTGTGGAGGAATGATTGTTTATGCAAGTGAATGACATGAAGAGGTTCCCAGTTTATAAGGAATCAAGTGGGAAGAGTAGCCCTCACAAATATATGAGGCTAGTATCATGTGGATATGATTCAGTATTGTGTGCTTGTACTATGCCTATGTTTATGTTATGGATAGGTAACGCTGAGGGATACATCAGTGGAATGAAACTAGTGGGATATGTGACATGTTGGGAAAAGCATGGATATAGGAAAAGACACTAGAAGTAAGGTTTCCCGGTGGAGATAGTGTTGTTTCTAGATGTACAATAATACTGTTGTGTATCTCTTGTACATGATGTACCTATGGTGTTGCGTTCATGTTCCATATATAGTGTTGTGTTCATGTTGAATATATGGTACTATGTACATATAGTGTTTCATATGCAATGTACACATAGCGTTGTGTACATGTTGTATAGTGGTGCTATGTACATTTGGTGTTGTGTATGTTTTGTATATGTGATTTTGTGTACATATGGTGTCATGGGCATGTTGGATATGTGGTGATGTGTACATATGGTGTTCTGTGCATGTTGTACATGTGTTGTTGTCCACATATGCTATTGTGTGCATGTTTTACATGTGGTAATATGTACATATGGTGTTGTGTGCATGTTGTACATGTGGTATTGCATGCATGTGCTGTTTTTTACATGTTGTACATGTGGCATTGTTTTCATGTGGTGCTATGTACATCTTGTGGAAGTGGTGGTGTGTAGATTCGGTGTTGTGTACATGTTTTGCAAGAGGTTTGGTGTACATTGGGTGCTATGTATAGGTTATGTAGGTGGCGTTGTGTACATGTTGTATTGTGTACACATCATACATGATGTGATGCATATATTTGGTATGGTGTTACAGGTATTGTGCAGTCAATGTATCACGACATGCGTATTTGTGGTATTGTACTATGTGTACATATATATATTGTGTTGTACACCAGGTGTAGGTGTATGTGTCTTCTTGTAAACTGAGTTTAGGTGTATGTGTTTTGTTGTGAAATAGGTGTAGCTTTATGTGTTGTGTTATACATCAGGTGTAGGTGTATGCGTTGTGTTGTACACTTGGTGTAGGTGCATGTGTGGTGTTGTACATTGGGTGTAGTTGTATGTGTTTTGTTGTACACTGAGTGTAGTGTATGTGTCATGTTTTACAATGGGTGTAGGTGTATGTGTTGTGCTATACACCGAGTGTAGGTGTATGTATTCTAGTACGCTTTTTATGTGTATTTTTTGTACAGTGTGATGGGACAAGCAAGTAGGGGATTTTCTGGGCCCTTGTTTTTCTATTGAGGGTTGAGGTTGTTTAGTCTCAAGATACCTTCGTTGTTATTGAGGTTTGAGGTGGTTTAGTCTCGGGATACCCTTGTTGTTGATATTGAGGTTTGAGGCAGTTTAGTCTTTGGATTCCCTTGTTGCTTAAAGAGAAGAGAAGGCATTAGGTACTTGTTGGGTTTGGAAAATGATTTAGTGTGTGCACAAAAAGGATAAAGAAAAAAGGTAGAAGTAGATAACCATTTTAAATATAAGTATCATTATTTTATTTTAGTATTAATAATGCATGTGATATATGAACCTAGTTTATGATGGTTGCATATGATTTATTATTTTGATTTATGGTGGTAGCATTTTGAGATAACCAATTGTGATATGTTTTATGTGTTTATGCATGATTACTTGGTCAAAGAGCTAGTTTGACTTGTTGTGACAAGAAGTAAACAAAATTGTGAGTATACCTTATTTAAAAGCCACCAATGAGGTATGATTTGAGTTCATTTCAATTTAATTTGAATATAATAGAAGTTATGTGCTTGGTATATAAAATTATGGTTGAAATCCCTAGTTTGGCTGGTTGAAAATGATTTAAAAAATTAGCAGCAATAGTAAAACTAATGGGAACAAATAGCAGTATGTTGGTCCAACATTCAGGAGTAGGGCCATTATCGGAAATTGGTACCCAAAAGTGTCCATTTATTTCCATGAGCATGCTATGAGTGGTATGATGGCTTTTAGGCAGGGATATGCCTTGGTTTTTGGATGTTATCAAGCAAGGAAACCTTGCCAAGGGATGGATCTTCCGACATAGGAGATGCCAAGGAACTTGGAGGATGAGTGATTGCACATAAGGGGGTGATCGAATTTCCTGGGGGATTGTATAGTAGAGAAGAGAAGGTTAAGCGATGGATTTGTTTTCATCATTAGTGTTTCCAGATGGAATCAGATGCATATTTGGAGTGTGCCCTGGAACAATCAGTCGGTAACCGTTCACAGAGGGAAAATTTAGCACATGAAGGATCATAACACTTGATATTGGTTACAGGATAAATTTTTTAGTGGATTCTGGACTTCCTGAGAAGGAGGTGAATCCTGGTATTACTTTGAGGGTGGAGGTGTTAGCCTGTAGATTCCCTTGTTACAGATACATGAGTTGTATCATTCATTTTTCCGGTTGAGAAAACATGCATATTTATATGTGTATATTATTGTAAATATTATATCGATTTTCATTTATAAAGCTCCATATATAGTGTGTTTATTTTTTTTTGAAGAAAATGTGCATAAATATATGTGGTTACATTGTAAATACCGTAATGAGCTTTTTTATAAAGCTCCAATAAGCGGTATGGTTGTCATGTTTTCATGTTTTTCATGATTTTTTTGGTTGTAGGTGTCATAGAACACAAAGGATGGTCTTCCCCTTGGGGGGGGTGGGGGGGGGTATCTATAAAACCTCGGGTTTAAAAAGTTAATGTAATAAAGTTAATAAAGGAAAATTAAAACCAAGGTCATGGGACATGTATTGAAACCTGAAAGATGGTAAAAATTTCATAGTGGGAATAACTTACTGTGTTTATGGCTAAGGGATAGTTATCAAAGGAAATGGAAAAGGATTTGCAAAGGGAAAGTGGCAATTATTGGCATTTATTTATGAAGATAATGGAAATTGAAAGAAAAATGAGGTGAAAGGCCACATGTTGCATGCAAGGAGGAAAATGAAGGAAGATAGAGGAAATTGAAGAAAGTGGAGGCATCAATGATAAAAAGGTTATGAGTATCAGCTCATAGCCTTTTGTCAGTTTATATTTATATTTGGTTTCAGAGAGGACAACAGAACTAAGAGGATAAGGAAAACAAGGAAGCAAAGGAAGGACAAGCAAGAAAAGGAAAGTAAAGGAAAGCAAGGATCAAGCAAGGAAAAGTTGGATCAAGTAGATTCAGTGGGAATACTTGCAGGTAACAGATTGCATGTATGATTTTCTAGATGTTTTTAACATGCATGGTATGTGCATGTTGGTATTTGGTGCTTTTTTTGTCATAGACATGGGTTTTTCGAGGTCGCACAGTGGATTTTATCCTATCCTTTCAAATTTTGGAAAGCCATGGCGTGATGGGGTTATTCTCGGTTTGAGCTTTGGATTGTCGAAAGATTTTGGATCTACATGAGTTGGTCTTAGGAAAAATCACAAAGGACTAGGAATCCCTTTGCTAGTAATGGTGGGATACATGGGAAATCCATGGGTTGGAGATAAGAAAATTCCTGAAGGTATCGGAAAATAAATTATGATGAATCTAAGCTCGGTTTGGTTTTGTTATCTCGACACTCGTATAGGTGAGATGAAAATATGGAGAGGGTGGAGGTGGTTTCACCTCTTAATTACCTTGGTTGTGTTTAGATTGGTTTATCCCAAGATATCCTACATTCATGCTTGGAATACAACACGAGGGTTATTGGCTGAAAGAAAAGATTTGGTTCAACCAATTTATTGTCAAGTTGTACATGGAAGTCCTAAACCTAGATTGATTTTTCCTATGTTTAACAAGAGCGAATTTTCTCTTTCTTTTGATGAGAAAATATACTTTTTATTATGTGGCTTTAATTGTTTTTCTATCATTTTTATTTATATACTTATATGTTGGTTATAAGCATTGTTTTATGACATATATTTTTCATGGATCTCATCATGTTTTCACTTGTAATTGAATTAATAATGAATGAAATACCTAATTGGTGTTATGACATCCAATGTGAGAAGGAAGTGACCCTTCCTATTAAACCTCAGATAAGTTTCAGATCCTTATGTTCAAAATTACATTCATGACCTATAGGTTGCATGCTTACCAAGTGTTTGATAGAATGTAAGACCCAGTTGGGGAAGTTCAGGTCAACTCCTTGATCAATTTTTGTGTTACAAAATTTTTCATGGTTCCATTTATTGTCTCAGAAAGTCTCATCATATTTCGGGTAGTGTTTTAGAGATTATCCCTGAAAAAGGTGGCTTAAATATCAGAGTCTCTGACATAGAACTAGCTGAAAAAGATTGTAATCTCTCCCTTGTAGGCATTGTGGGAGCGATTGGAGGGTTTGAGTTGCATGCGTTCCTTGTCATGGGATCAAATATTTGTTTAATTCATTGAAATTCTAAGCTAACTCAGGGGTTGGGCACCTGTAGTGATGGATTACCTCCTATAGGTGATGAAGCACCTAAGGGAGGTATGTAAGGTATTTTTTGTCAACTCCATTTACTTAAGTTTATCTAGGAGGTTGATTCATGTCATCATATCCCTCAGCTCATGTTTACCCCTAGGCAAGCCAATGAAAGTGGTTAGATATGAGAGGTGTGTTACAGTTTTGTGTTTACAAGCAACTCCTCCTCCTTAAACCTTGGAATCCATGTCCACTCCTCCAACCTAGTCATTGTTTTATATCCACACAATATTTAGATGAACTGCAATTGATAGTGACATTTACAAGAGGGGTAGAAAAAAGGCCCATCACAAAACCCGCCCCCTTAAATAAATATCGTACTCGTTGTTCAATATGTGAAAATTATTTTAACAGTGAGCTTTATATAGACAAATATTATTTTCACATTTACTTATACAATAAAAAAAATGGATATGATATTCTCATCAGATCAGTCATTTACCAATTAGCTTCATCTGCTCCAAAGTGATTCCATTGTACCTTGACCTTCTTGATCACTCGATTTGAGAGTGCGATTTTCCTTAGATCGAGAATGCATTTTGATTCTAGTGGGAATTCTCCCCAGATTCCATCTATATCGCAGGCTAATCAAATACATGATTAGCATCATGTACATACTTTTTAAGTAAATAAAAATTAATACATCATGTTCTTTCACTTTGCATAAGAAGGATAATATATAAGTAACTATCCCCACTCTTTCTAATATCTAGAAAGCTCTAGAAAAATGTGGTGCTAACTTAGCGGAATACCTAACTTTCAGTGAGATTTTCTTTGGTTCAATGTGAAGGTAAACATGTTCCCCAAGTTGAATCCTTTTGCATTATATTTTGATATGAATAGCTCTTTTTCCTATCCTTAGTTATTTTTAATTTCTCCCTGGTAACAACTAATTCTTCTACCATTTCCTTTACCATATCAGGTCAAGGAACACTATTCATTTGATTATTTAAGCTTATATGCATATTAATTTTTTTATAATATAGATCCTGAAATGGATTTATCTTGAATGATTTGTAGTACCCATTATTATAGGAAAATTCCACCAAAGTTAGAAACTTTTGCCAGTTCTTAGCCTAATGCATGACATACATTCTTAACATGTCCTCTAACACCCTGTTTACTATTTTGGTCTATCCATCCATTTGAGGATGACAAACTGTACTATATTCCAACTTTGTTACAAGAAAAATAAATAGCACTTTCCAAAACTTTGAGGTGAACTTGGAATCCTAATATGAGATCTTCTTCTTTCTCATGACAACAATTTGAATATTTGTTTCATGAAAATCTAAGCATTTTCTATTTCTTTATGGGTTGAATTGACAACCATAAAATGAGATACCTTAGCTTTTCCACCACTACCATTATGGAATCACACACCCTAGATGTTTGTAGCAATGTTATTATGATGTCCATTGACATGAATGCCCATTTCCACTCACGAATGGGGATTGTTTGTAGCAATCCTATTAGATGTCTACACTCTACATTCAGTCTCAGACACTTCAAGCACTTATAAATACACTCAACAATAAAAAATTTCATGCCTAGAAGATAATACATATTATTCATGGATTTTATCTTTTTTTAATAACTAGGATCAATTGAATAAGGTATTTTATGAAAATCATCTTATATGACCTTCTTCAAGTCTTCTATCCAAGCTATATGCCACCTACCATTAAATTTCAACAAACCAACATCCATGATATAGTAATCCTTAATCAATTATCCTTTTAATTCTTTCTTCAGGTGCTCATTTCTAGTAATTCTCATCCAAACACATTTAATCTCTAATTGTTTCCTTAATATCAACTTCAGAAGTATTGATGAATACCACATAAGCCACTTCTATCCTCTTATTAAGTGCATCTACTACTTCATTTTCCTTTCCTTTGAAATATTTTATTTCAAAGTAAAATTCAGTAATCAAGGCTATTCACTATGCTTTTATTGTATTCAGCTTGGGTTGATCAAATAAGTGTCTCAACCCTCCATAATTTGACATAAAAAAGGAACTTCCTTCTAAGATGGTTGTGCCTCCTCATTTTAAATGCATGCACTATTGTTTATAGCTCAAAATTATGAGTGATATTATCTAGATCATTTTCATTCACCTTCCTTGACTCATAAAAAACTACATATCCTTATTGCATACATATAAAATTTTAGTGTCCAAATATTTCATTCCAAATCCTAGTTTCACATTTGCATGCATAATTAATGACGTGGAATTTATTTGAGGAAAAAAACTCATAAAATATATAAATAAAACCAATGATTTATCTTGCCAACTATGATTTTTGAGTTATCTTGGATTTAATATATGCTCACGAAATCTAGGCTTGACTCAACTCTCCTTCTAGTGCCAGTATGTGTTATTTTATATAAAAGGAGAAGATTTATTGAGAGATTTGGAATATGAAGAAATTTTTTGAAATAGCCATCTCCAAGATCTACCCTCCCATGTTTAGTTACCTCTACTACAAAGTCATCGCCAATGAGAATAAGAGGACTAGAATATGGTTTTAAAGGTGAGAGAACATCTTTTGTGGCTACCATGTGATGCAAAGCTCTAGAATATATGATACATGCACCAAAAGAAGAATAAAAAAAAATCAATGCATGTGCATTCCCTCTTGTTCTAGGTGCTCTTTCTCCCTACTTCTTCTTGGCACTCTTTAGAATATAGTCCCCAAGATTTTTTTGCTAAATATTTTGTTATATGATATCAATTGTATTGTTCATGCATTATGATTCTAGATGGTAACAATGATTGCAATAGTTGCATTTTATTTTTACCTTCTTTGTTTTCTTTTCCTTTCAGTTAGTAGGTTCATTTAGAGGTTTGGGACTGCCTCCGTTTCTTAGATACAATTCTTTTTTCTTTCCTTTGGCTTTGGATTATTGATTGGATTTTAAAATGGCCTTCCCGCTTTCATGCATAGAGAGTACATTTTATTTGGAGCTTTTAAATATGTAAATCTTTATCAACTTATCGTTCTCATGCATCAGTGACTCAATAAAAGAATTGAGTGTGCAAATATTCCAGGCTGCACTTGTTACAATCCTAACTATGTGAAAAGTCGAAACAAATATAACATACTCTCGAACTAATTTTGAAACTATGGAAAAAATTAATTGGTTTTGTTTCTTGGATATGTTTATTCCACATTATTATTTGAATTAGAGTAGCAAGGGTTTGAACCCATTGACAAAATATTGAATTGTTTGGACACAAATTGGATATACTGAGTTGAGCTAATTTTTAAGGATGTGGCCACATGTCTCATCATGTTTCCCAAAGAGTGTCTGGAAAGTGGTCTAAAATTGATTTGGAATTATGTATGGTTTAACATGAAACAATAATAACGGAGAAATTGATAGGCATAAGAGACCAAATACCTTGTCCATGTGGTTTAAATATTTGGATAATCCTAATTCTCAGTTGAAGTAGAATCTTTCGCTTCCATTCAAAATAGTTATACGGTGTGCGCATTATGGAAGGTGGAAACACCATTATCCCTAATAGTTGCAATATTTGGTATTGCACATAAATAGTTTATGTTCTTTCTTCTTAGCTCTTGTAGGCTCTAACACCACGTGAGTAGCTAAACTTGCACAACCAAGTTGGATGTAGCTACAAAAAATGAACACAAATTGCGAGGAATTAAGAGATAAAATTGATAGAGAAAATAATTAATGAATTCTATTCATGCTGAAAAAAAAAAATTACGAGAGAATACAATTTGATGAAATATATTCTACACGATTGCATTAATATAATAGTGAGTCTAATAATGAATCTAGACAAATGTGAACCTGCACATAAGAAAACTAACATATAGTCCTAATTAGCTAGTAATGTATTCATCATTTAACTATCTCATGCAAGAAAAAAAAATCTTATTTAGTTGAGAAAAACTGATGTATATTGTCTACAATAATATATTGATATATTGAATATTTTTAGAGTTTTTATAACTTTAAATTAACTTATTTATTTAATTTATTTCAATAACTAATTCATTCATATTTATATTACCAAAAAAACATATATATGGGTTAAAATTTTCATATAAATTTAAAAGAAATGAAGATCTTTGTAAAAAAATTCCTTAACTAGATACCTCCACGAAAATAAAAACTCAATAAAATTTGGTGCAAGCTTGGATTACGCCTCTGCATTCATATTGACGAAAACTCTTAAAGATATACGAATCCTTAACAAAATTGAAATTCGATTGAAATTTAGATCATATTTCGTGAACACAATTGAAATTCTATTGAAATTTAGATCATATTTGGTGAGACTAAAGCCTATCATATATATTACCATGCAAAAACTACTAGCATTTATAAAATGTAATTATGTTGGTTTGTTACGTTGGGTTAATTGTGAGACGATTGTATATTTAATTTTTGGGTAAAAAAATTATGATCCAAGAGCGTTTAAGCTATTAAAATCATTTAGATGATACCTCACTCATGTCCCAATTGCTTTAAGATGTCTAAATTTTTACTGAAAAAAAATAAATAACCTTCACATCAAAAAATGTGTTCATAATACACTACATTACAATTTATTCTACACCCTATAGACAATTTACATCAAATAATTTTGAATTTATTTCATATTTGAAATATCTGTCAAATTTATCACATTGAACGTTTTAATTTATATCAATCAAAGTTACGATTTAAAGAATACTTTTTCCTAAAGTAATAGGCGAAGGCTCAAAGTTTATGGACTATTCTATGGCCTATAATCAAACCGGAAATCTCAACGTAGTAACCGAGTATGGTTGGTTGTTGCCAGTTTTCTGATTTCCTTGACCTCTCCATTCTCTTCGTTAAGTAGAATGTCCACTGCATCTTTGAATATACAAAGAAAAAATGGGAGAATAACAATAAATTTCGTAAAAGGTAGTACCTAGTCAGTGTCGTCAACTGAATTTCGAAAACATGTTTCTCGCCGCGTCCGAGGTGCCTCCTTTTACATCGATTGGATGGACAGTGATTGGTGTTTGCTTCTCGTAGGGCCCTTTGAACCAAACAATTATTTTATTGTGTTATAATAGACTACATAGAGGGAGAAAAAGTGCACGCGGGCGTTCAGCGAACAATTTCACATTTCAGGTTCACTGCACTCCACTTCAATTACATCACATCGTCCGAGAACAATTTCACAGGAAGTTTCATGTGGGCTTCCTCATTTCATTGACGGAATGACTTGTAATCGATAAATTTAGGGTGAGGCATAAAAATATGGGAGAAAAAATCTATGGTGGGTTCACCACGAAATTTGTGGAAAATTTTTTCATTCAATGTCTTTTATTCCACTTTAATAGAGCATGTCTCTCACGTTTTTGTTAGTTGATTGGGGTTCTCGGTTTTTTTTTTTTAATGTTATTTACGTTGTAATTTGGAGTATGTGTCATTGCAAACATGTATTTTCGAATACGTGGTATTGTAAATATAAGCATGTTTCTTTTCTTCAATCTTTTTAAATGGGTAGGGTGTTAAGTAATTTTTCCAAGTTTTTAGTATTGTTTTTAAAACACGAAGATTATATTATAAAACTTTGTCTTATAATTTACCGAAAGTCTGGAGACCTAGTCTCTTAGCTATTTTCTTAAAAAAAGGGCAGCTTATTTTACTAGTTTTATTACAATGGACTAACATGTACTTTTGTTGCAAATCAAACTATTTTGCTAATCACTTTGATGGCCACATCCATGTAATATTGGTCCATGTAGTGCTTTCTAAATGAGAAGTTTTTCCATTATGTAATTTATGGATTATAAATATAGTTATTTATTAATTAGTTTATTTTGTTTTTAATAGAACAAATAGTCCAAATATAACAAAGGTTTGTAACAAATAAAATATAGTGCACCACCATCTTATGAGAAACCTAAATGGTCTCACATAGATTTTCATGATTTAATCTGGTGTGAGAATAGTCAACAACCAACATATGCATCCATAATTAATCTCATAATTAATAATTAATAGTTAGAACTCCAAACATATCCACAAGTTCATACAAGGTAAATAAAAACTAAATTACTTTGTTGAACACTTCTGAGTTAGGGTCGTTAGGTCAAAACTATTAATAAATGGAATTTCATTAGCACCCTTACCATAATATTTATAGCCTCAAAAGAAAGGGTTCTTGAAATGAGAATATTGTAATGATATTTTCAGTAGTCATATTCTTGACTGACCTATTGCAATCATATGCATAGTTATACTTTCAAGGCTACAATATTTTAAACGAGGAAAGAGGGGATTCACCAATATAAAACCTTTGAGTGCAAGGGTCTATAATACACATTAACACCTAAAATGGACACATTTTCTGGAAAGAGAATATACCAAAATGCTGATGGATAATATGAAGACCCAAAACCATTGTATGAAGAAATAGAGAAAAGTAAAAGAAAGAAATATGGTTTACTACCAGGTTAGAATTTCGTCCTCCATGGCAAGCTTTGTCGTGGAACCTGGCAAGGGTTTTCTTCAATAGATGATGTATTTAATTGCAACCCTGGAAGGAATTCAATCAAGAAACCATCGTATCACCTATAATTGAAAACCTACGAGGAAATCTCATAAGAAAATCCCTCTTAAGAATGAAAAGTGGAATGCAATTGTTCAATCATACATGAATTCCAAGCTAAAAGTTATGGAAACTTGTAGTAATGGCAGATAGGAGGGAAATTTTGAAATTTTTGTTGAAGGACCCGCGAAAACACCAAAGAAATCATTAGTGAAACACTTTTTTCCTTGCAACTGAAGATAATGAAAATTTCAAGTTCAAATATGATAAAATGATAAAATCTTGGTAATATGAACATTAGAAGAATTGTCAATGATGGGTTACTTTTCACCTGCAGCTCGAAGCGATGCCACAGGGTTGAATAAAAATAAAAATAACTCTGGAAACAAAGTGCTCTCAATCACGAGAGAAGCATAATTGCAAAGATTAAACCCTATTTCATTGCCGAGAATTTCTAGATCTCTCGATAATGAGCACATATGTGAAATTACAAGTCCAAAATGGTAGTCAATCCAAATGGTTTGGAGAATTGAGCCATCAACACCTTTTAAATTGTTTAGACCATCAAAGTCATCCATTCATCACCCTGTCACATGGATGAGTCAGAAAAATTATTTTTCATGCACAACACGTAACATAGGACTCACACACATGAATTCCAAGTGTTACTTGGGGGGAGGGGGTCAGAAATGGCATGAGTATATCAATCTCCCTAGACTATGGTGATGTCTTATGATTTGAGGACTTGAAATTTGTTACGAGGCATAAGCATGGCATAGTGAAATATGAAAAACAATATAACCATTTATCAAAATAAACCATACAACTTCATGGTGGAGGTATTGTGGATAGTCGAGGTGGTTTAAGTGTTAATGAACCCAACGTTTCGAGCTCGAGTTATATATATATATATATATATTTTTTTTTTTTCATTTTATTATATATATATATATATATTTAAAAATAAAAATAAAATGAATTATGATATCAAGGCTGCTTCTATACTTATTAATTCAATAAAAATTACACTTAGGAACATATACATGGGAATATTGACTTTATATGATCTTGGAAGCTTTGTTTAACTCATAAACCTCATGTTTTTATGAAAAAGTATTAGAAAATGCCGAATACATAAGGATCTTATAAAAATAGTAAATAAATTTGTTTAATAAAATAATAACCTTGTTAAGGAAAAAAATTCCTTACAATTTACCAACCATAACATGCCAGTTTTGGACTAAGAAGAGGAGACAAATTTATTTTTGAGTTTTTAAATTGGAGGTACATTACTTTGTGGTATCGAATTTCTACGTTACAATGTTTTCACCTCTAAGCCCGATCATAGATAGAATTTACCATAATAAATATTTGTTCTTACAAAGTAAGGAGCAAATTAAAGAACAATCATGACAAATAAATCTTCAACACCTCCTGATGGTGAAGAAATTTGGGTACATCTTGGTGGTCAGATATCATCACATTTGCTAAAGTTGTTAGAAATTATGAGACGTTAAAAAGAGGAACTAGCAATCATTCCAGAAGATAATGAAAAACTTTTGAAAGTTAGTGCCCATGAGGAAAGACTCATAAAATGACTAACTAAAAAAGAAAATAAAAAATGGCAATTAGAGAACATAAGAACACACCTAAAATAAAGCAGATAATGAGGAATACCGCAAAATAAAGGATCAAGACAATATAGACGAGAGTGAGTATCTTAAACCTAAAAATAAATATAAACTAGGTGAAGAGGGAGCTGAAGATATTTTAGCTAAAATTCCACTTATAGTGCCTAATCAAGTGAAGAAAACAAAAGTAGAACTATAAGGAGAATTTAAGAAGACTAGCCTTTGGTATTTGGTAGTGAATTAGAGAAGGAAACTGAAGTGTTTTTATTAAACATGAATAAATACTTTCCAGTATCCAAATATCTAAGCTCTATGAAATCCAAACTAGAAACTTATCAGTTGTAGGGTAAACAATCCCTATGGTGAGATGAAATTAGGATTACACATAATATCAAATATGAGAGTATAAGTTGGGAGGATTTCCAAAAACACTTCAAAGGAAATTATATGATAGAAAGGTATTATTATGATCAATGAACTAAAGCTTGGTCATATGAAAATTGATGAATTAGTCACTAAGTTCACCCATATCCTACGATATGTACCATATATTCACCATGAGTAATCTAAAATTCAATGATTCATCAATTTTTTACCCATTTTATTCAAAGAGAATATTGAGTATTATAATCCCAAACTAATGGATGATATTATGTAAAATGCTAGAATATGTTACCAACAATAAAAAAATGAAATGATAAAACAAAATCTTGGAAAATAAGAAAGATAAGAAATTCATGCAAGGGAAGAGAGGTTTCAAATCCTCTTCCTTTAAGAATTCTATCAAAAATCTTCAAAATAGAATTTTAAATAAAAATAATACCTAATAGAAGACTTAGTCATAAAAAAGAACTAGAAAGGTTCACCACAAGGGTAAAATATGTAGTGAGAAGGAAAGAGAATCCTTGAAGTGTTGGGGCTATGGGGAGCCTCATCTACATTGAAATTTCCCATAAAATTTTAAGTATAATTAACCTTTATAGAATGTGCCAGAAGCTTCCATGGTAAATGACGTGGCTAGGGGTATTCCCAAAATTATTACAACCTTGGAGGATCGAAAAGATGAAAATAAATCCACTATAATCAAAATAGAAGGTAATATTCCAAACCAAGTCGTGTGAATTCTAATAAACCCAGGAGCTATATTAAGTTATGTTGGTCTAAAAATAGTGGAAAAGTGCTAGTTGAAAATGGAAAAACATAAAAAATCTTGACTAGTATAACTAACTGGTACTAAAAATAATATTAGAAGTTTGGTTTAGGGTTTTCCTATCATTTTGAATGGGATGAAAACATCAATGAAATTGAATATCTTACTCCTAGGATCATATGGTGTGTTAGTGGGTATGGATTGGCTAGAAAACCATAGAGCAGTTATTAACCACATGGAAGAGATTGTTTCTTGTACACATGATGAGGGAGTACTACCGGCGATCGTTAGAGGAAAACCTAGCACAATATCAACAAGACAAATATCAAACTTGCAATTAAAAATATGTGCAACGAATGGGTGTAAATTATTTCCTATATAGGTGGAAACTTTAACATAGGAAAAAGAGGCAAAGACTTTGGATGACTTTGCAGTTGTGTAGGAATTCAAGGATGTTTTCCTTGATGAAATTCCTAGGTTGTCACCAAAAAGAGACATTGATTTCACCATTGATCTGGTACCCGGGGAAACACCAGTGTCAATGAAAAATTATAAAATGAGTGTTATAGAGTTATCAAAGTTAAATATGAAAGTTCAGGAATTGTTGGACAAGGGATATATGAGAATAAGTGTTTCACCTTGGGGAGCTTGAATTCTTTTTTTAAGAAACAAGGATGTTAATTTTAGGTTATGTATTGGTTATAAATAACTGAAGAAGTTGACAATAAAAGATAAATACACATTACTTACAATTGATAATATGTTTGATCAGGTAAGGGGAGAAACAATCTTCTCTAAGATAGACTTGAGATCTCGTTACCACAAAATCATAATTAAAGATGAGGATATTCATAAGACTACTTTTAGAATCATATATGGCCATTATGAGTTCGTTGTGATTGTTTTTAGACTCACAAACACCCTAGCCACATTTATGTGTCTAATGAATAATGTTTTTAGCTAGTACTTAGATTATTTTTAATTGATCTTCATTGATGGCATACTAGTTTTTTCCAAGATACCATAAGAGGATGAAAAATGCTTAAAATAGTACTAAAAACACAAAGAGAACATCAATTATATGAAAATTTTGGGAAATGTAAGTTTTATCAAGGCCAGATTTAGTATTTGGGGCATGTAATATCCAAAAAGGGAACCATGGTAGACCCTAAAAATGTTAAATACATTCTCAACTGGCTTGTTCTTAGAGATGTAGAAAATATTGAATCCGTTACAGGAACTAAATGTTACTACAATAGGTTCATTAAGGGTTTGACAAAGTTTTCTACCTTAGAACATCCTTACAAAAGAAAAGAGTTAATTTTATAGGGACCCAAAAGTGTCAAGAACGATTTGATTGGTTGAAATATTTACTAATTGTAGCACCCATACTTATTGTTGATCACAACAAATATTATACTATGTGCACATATACTTTTTTGGAAATATTGGATAGATGTTTGACACAAGATAGCCATGTTATAGCTTATGAATCTAGGAATCCAAAGGAGCATCAAAATAATTATGTTGTGTATGACCTAGATTTAGTTCCAATAATTCATGTTTTAATAATGCACCTGTATTACCTTCTTGACAAGAAATTGACAATAGTAACTGATCATATCAGTGTAAAATATTTCTTTAGTTGATGAAATTTAAATGCAACATAAGTAAAGTGGATGTATTTGTTTAGTGAAGTTTATTTTGAAATAAATCACATCAACGGAAAAGAAGACAAAATTACATATGCATTAAGTAGATGTTTAAATCAATTATGTAGGCTATCTTCTAGTAGCGCTATAATAGACCTTGATGAAAACATTAGGACTGTAACTTTAGAAGATTAAGAAAATAACAAAAACAAAAAAAAGTTTTTAAATGCAGTTAGCCCAATAGAAGAACCATATTATGCTATAAATAGTGACATTTTTTTAACTTTTAAAAACAAATTTTATATCCAAAATGTCTGTAAAGTTAAATAAATGATCATAGATGAACATCATAAGAAGCCCTTTTCTACTTATCTAGCCTATCAAAAAATTATAACAATCTTATAAAAGTATTTTATTAGTCTGGAATGAATGATGAAGTGGTCAAGTATTTCGAAAAAATTTATGGAGTGTCAAAGAGTTAAGGTGGAGCACCAACATCCTGCTGGGCTGTTAAATCCATTACTTATTCTAAAGTGGAAATGTCAAATTATGTCCTTATATTTTAGTACAGAAATACCCTGAAGAAAATGAAAACATGATTTTATCATGGTTGTAATTGATAAAATAAGTGAAGAATCCCATTTTATATCAATGCAACCAACATTCAAAGCTCATCACATATTTGATATTATTATGAAGTAGATATTCAAACTTCACAGTGTATAAAAAACAGTCATTTTTTAGAGAGATGTAAAATTGACATCAAATTTTGGAAGACATTTTTCATAGAATTAGGTACACAATTGAATTTATTATGTTTTACCACCCTCAAACTGAAGGACAAATTGAAAGAACCAACTAGATCCTTAAAGACATGATTTTCATGTATCCAATAGAATAACCCACTAAATTGGAGGATTAGTCACATCTGGTGAAATTTCTGTATAATAATAATTATTAGGAATCTCTTAGTATAGGTCCTTTTCAATTACTTTATGGTTATAAATGTCATACTCCATTGAATTGGATTCAACTCAAGAATACATGGTTTCTGGACCCGATCTCTTAAGAGTTATGGAGTAGGTGGTTATGAAGGCAGGAAAAAAATTACTCAGATCAAAAAAGGATTCACAAGGGATACAATGTGGGTGAGCATGTTTATATCAAATTCAGAAAAGATAGGAGCAAACTTAGGTTGGGAACCTGCGTTAAATGTGAACCCAGGTTGTGTGGCCATTTGAAATACTGGCTATAGTATGAACAATGGCCTACCAACCATTACTACTATCCTAGATAAAAGTGTGAAGTGCATTTCATGTATCACTTTTAAAGATATATATTCGCGATCGAACTCATATCATTTATTGGAATGTGATACAATTCAAACCGAAAGGTGAGTTCCAGGTCGAGCCCCTACTAATTTTATATATGATGGAAACTTTACTCGAAAATTGAACCATCATCTAGGTTAAAGTGCAATAGAAGCACTTTCACCCTAATGAGGCCACATGGGAAATGAAATAGAAAATTCGAGAATTATTTCCTTTACTCTTCCATAGTTGATGTGTCCAATGAAATCACTAAGGATGGTGTTCTAATTAAGTTGATGGGAAATGTAATATCCCTATTGCAATCACTGTTATAAGTCCTTATGAATTTGTGTTCACTTGTAACTATTTAAGTTAGAAACGATGGTCATTTGGCCAAGGTTGAAGTTGAACACTTAAATTACAGCTGTAAATATTTACCTGCAATTATAAATTAAATGTTGTTTTCCTTTGTAAATATTATGGTAACAAAGACGTGAGGAGTGAAGAAGATCTCTTCTCAATAACTATTTAAGTGGATGGATTCATAGGTAGTGGAGAAGTAAAGGTGGAATTTTTCATATTTATAACCCCCCATGATTCCAAAATATTCCAAGATGAATGTTCGTCACCAAAGAGACAGTGTAACTCGAGAGGAACACACTAATATAGGCTAAGAAATAAAGTTACCTGTAAAATTAATAGACAAAAATAATGAAAAAAGATAAAAACTAAAAAGGAAGGACATTGGTAGAGTTTGTTGGGGGGGGGGGGGGGGGGGGGGGGGGGGATGTGTGTGAGGAGGTTGAGAAACACCATGAAATGATGATAAGCTACTTATATTATAGAAAAATGAGGCACAGTAAAAATTTCTATGGTTTCAATTCACCAGTTGGTAGGAGCATCTCGATTCCTTCTATATTTTCAGATGTTCATATAAGTAAGAAACAATACTATAGCCAGTTTGTTATCAACAAAATTTGGTTTTGAAGCATGTATTAACAAGTTCTATTTAACATGTGGGTTTTTCAACCAAGAGCGAACCATAAACAAAGAATTTAGAAAACAAAGAAAGGAAATATTGCTACCATACACTCAGAGATATAAAGTAATTCTCATAAATTCCTGTAACTTTTGATAGTAAATAAAGCATGGATACATGTATGTTTCATATTATTGAAAGAATATATCTATATATATATATATATATATATATATATATATATATATATATACGGTGGAAAGAAAAAATATAGGTATGTATATTTCTATATAAGTGGCTAGAAATTCCTAAATGAATAATATAAATCAGCAAATTCTAAGTATGGTAATATTTTGGGAAAGTATTGTTGCTTTGTTTAGTATAATGAATAATGAAAAAATAGAAAATATATAGATGATTTTATTACAAGCTACCATATAGTAAAAATAAAAATAATTAAGCATGTTACACATCCTTGTAAGCTAGTATGGGGGCGTGACCACAGTAATTACTTCCAACGCTTGTAGTAAAACTTGGTTAAGTAAAATAGTCTCAGAAAAAATATATTTTCATTGGTATCCTACAATTACTCTTTCCACATAAGGTATACTCGTAAGAATTCTGAGCTTTTAGTTCAACCAAGTGTTTAAGAGAGGAATTAGTGATGGAATAAGACACTACTCATTAAGGGAAGTATCAATTATTTAATGAAGAAAGTACTAAATTGAATAAGAAATATCTAGAAACAATCTTGGATATCAATTATATTGAGGTATCCATAGAGTTAAAACTTATAGAGACTAAATACACATGTACAAAGTAACATAATTAGAAAGCTTTCTTAAGGGATATGTTAATCATGTTAAAAATACAATTTGGGGATCCTAGCCACATAAAAATGAGTACATGATATTTTAAAATATGAATAAATATAAAATGAGTTCGTCTAAACATATTATGGATTCAAATTAACACAAATCGTTCAACATAAAAAATATGAAGTTCAAAAATTCAATCCTTAAACTGTAAAAATAACTCAAGGTTTAGTGTGCTAAACCCTATAAAAAAAGTTGTAACACATCAACCAAAAAGATCATGAGTTAGCCTCAATCTCCATATCATTTAAATACCCGTGGAAGAAATGTAGTGTTAAGGAGGTTCCAATCCGATAAAGAAAAACTAAATTATTATGTTGAGAAATTTGATTTTGGGTTTGCAATTAAACATATCAATAAAAAGGACATCCATTAACACCCTCACCATTACACTTAAATCCATAAAAAAAATGGTTCTTGAATCAAAAATCTTGTAGTGAAATTTACTTTGACGGTTTCCTACAAAACTTAGTCTTGAATCATGTGTTGGAAGTGTATGGGTAGTTAGGAATCTAAGAATACAATTGAGGTTATAATATTCTAAACTAGTATAGACTCAATATTCACTAATATAAAACCATTTCCTCTTCTATATACATTAACCAAAACCAAAAACCCTTTTTGGAGGTACATTACATTGCATCACAAATGGTACGATAGCTATGGTTCAACATTAAATCTTGTTGGGCTCAAGTATAGGAAAGAAGTTAAGTTTCAGGTTAATATATATGCATGCATGTGTACTTATGTGAAATTATTTTGTTGTATATGTGAATACACTGATATTTAAACTTGAGTTTAATGCAGAAACATAAACATGTAGGCTAGTATAAGCATTGAATAAATGAAGAAAAGGTAATATACATGTTTAAATGTTATGATTTTAATGTCACTAATAGTTGTTTGTTACTTTAGCATATAAGAATAATTTCCAATAGTAAAAATAAAGAGAAGGATGTCCAATAAAAAAACATAAATTGGTGCTAAAATGATCTCCTCGGAGGAAAAGGGAAGAGAAAGTGGAAAATATGTCGACCTTATGGAGACAATGAAGAGCTTGAAGGAAGAACCTTAGAGGTTAAAAGAAGGTAATGAAAGACTCATTAAAGAACAAGAATATTAAACAAAGTTGAAATGATATTTATTCAAAATGTGTCATACATGCAAGAGTTGCTTCAACATGGACCAATTGTTGTAGATATATAGGGTTATCATAGTAACAAGATCAAAGCATTTCATGAACTAAGAATGGTACATCTCACCTTGGACTACTATGTTAATCAATTGATAGCACTATTAAAATTTGTGCCATTTATCAAAGATGAAGAGATGAAAATACAATATTTTCTCAATGGATTGTCAATACCATCTCAAGATAGGATAATTTTTTACGAGATTAAGACACTTGATGCCATCATTAAAAAGGAAAAATATTTCTATAATTAGCTAGAAACTAAGTAAAGTCCCATAATGTTTGGAAGAATGAAATACCCTTGAAATGTTGTGGTTGTTGTGAAGAAAAATTTCTCAATGAATTTCCACACCAACAAGAAAATAAGGATAGCCTATTTAATCTCCGAAAACATGGAGAAGAAACTAACAATAGAAAAAGGATTAAACCAAGGACGAGTACTTTGAAATGTTTGGGTTGCAAAAAGGAACAAATTATTCCTTATTGGCCTTATAAGGAGCATGAGAGAATGAAAATATATTATCTCAAAGAGAATACTTTAGTGAAGAAAGCATACATAAGTGCATCAGATGTTGGTATAGCAGGGAGAAATAAGAAGGAAGAATATCTAGAAGTGGAAGTAGAGCTTTAGAGGAGTTGGCTAGTTCCTGGATAAATTAAGAAAGTTGAGTTACCCACATTTGGTGGCGAGGTGAAGATAAATGGGGGTTAATCCCCAAATGATATCTAATATAATTAAGAATTCATTGAAAGGTCCATGGTATAATTATAAAATTTAATAAGTAATGATACATAGTTAAGGTAACATACTTTCATATGAATGTATGTTTGGATTCCAACTGAATTATTTAGAAATATTTTGTAATTTTAAGGTTTATGTAGACCTTAGGAATATTTTAAATAAATTTTGTGCATATGATAGTGTATTAAATTTTATTGCTACAATAAATGTAGAGGAAATACTTTGAATATGTAAAATTGCGTTGTACATTGAATTACAAAACACCATAAGAATGAGAAGATTTTATTTGCTGAAAATATATAAATATATGATTGACATACTTAAATGAAAATTTAATAATATTAAATTGGATTTTGAATTGAGATGTTATATCTCATGCATTAATTAATAGACAAGAAATTTTTGTGTATGAACGGCCTGGAATATGTGGAAGTATGGAACATGCATGCCAATATGTACATGTTTGGGTGTGTGATTTAAGACATTGTTCGAATGCATGAATTAGATACATAGAGTAATTGAAAGTTTTAAATACTCATTGAAATTTATATGTAAGAAAATGAAAAGATAAATTTTTGACCAAGTTGTGAGATTCAGATCATTTTAGGGGTTGTTGCATGTTGCAACATTAGATATGCTAAGGTACTTAGATGACCCCATGGAAATTATATTTAAGGGTTCACAATTATGAATGATGAAGACAATGATAGAAGATGCATCTCAAGAAAATCATATCTAAAGCGAGTTGGATTCCTTGAAAATATTTCAGCTAATAAAGCATGTTGATGGTAGCCAAGTAGATAGGGAAAGCAACAAGTGAAGCTAACATTTTAAAGGAATTCGGTAATAATTCAGCTAAGAAAGCATGTTGATGGTAGCCAAGAAGGTAGGGAAACCAAAAATTGAAGCTACAAATTTAAGGGAATTGGGTAGGAATTATATTTAGTTGAATTTAATATCTTTTATTTATTCAATTTAATGCATGTCTTTTCTGAATGTTTAAGAAGGGGTATGGTTAAGGGAGAAAATTGTACGCACATAAGAGAGTCAAATATTAGTAATATGTGCATGCTTTGAGTTGCTAATTTGAAATTTAAATATTAGTAATATTTACATGCTGTAGTTTCCACGTTGAACAAAAATTAAATGAAGTTGAGTTACCATGTTGAACAAAAATTAAATGAATAAATAATAGACTAATGATATAAAATGTGTTGTAATGCATTGAGATATTGCATGAAAATGTGGGAGGTATGAAGTAAATGTAGGGACTACATTACGTTCATGAGTCCATGAGTATTGGCCCAAAAGTTTCTACTATTAAGGCAAGTGATTCCCTCATATAATGTTGAGTTCGTTGATAAGGAGTGCCAGGGTGAAAATGTGAAATTGGGTTACACTGTTTGCCCTTTTTTGAAGAAAAAAATATCATTTTTAGAAGTTCTTCAACTTTCTGCAAGACAAAACAATTTTTTTTGTTTAGAATTTAATTTTACCATAAAAATAAAACTTGTCATAAATTTTATTAGATTTCTATTACTTATTTTTTGGAATTTTTTTATTCATATTTGATATGTCAGCTTAGCAATTCTTTGAGTGTGTGTTCTTTAACAATCAAGGGATTAAAAAAAAAATCATATTGTTTAGTAGTATTGTATTATTTTATAACTTGGTGTTTTTGAGAAAAAAATGTTTTGCAAAAATCTTGAAAGACTCTACATCGGTATCATTATATTTGCAAAATCAATTGATGCATATCATAATTAATATAATTTTTTGAACTAAACCAATAGGAAAAAATTGCAGATTTTGAATGTGTTCAGTTCGACGTCAAGTTTCTCAACATATTAGTTATAAACTAAAAATATAAAAACTATCGATTACAGATGAAAGACCAATGTAATGCACCATAAATTTTTCAAATTTTTTTACTTTGTATTTTGGAAGATATAGTATTTTGATTCCACTCAATCTTATTAACCTTTAGAAAAAAATTTCACCCACATTATTAGAAAATTAATTAAAATTAGAAAATATCTATTGAACTCCATAAAACCTGTATCTACTAAAATTATATTCAATTCTACTAATTCTAGTCTTCGTTCCAAAAGATAGTTCATCAAATTTTATGTAGTTTAACCATTCCAAATTTTAATATATGTGTTCAGAGCCAAGCTGCAGCATAGTTGCAGACGTTTTATTTTGGTCAAAATTTTGTAGTAGTTCGAACAAAATTTTCTTCATGCCCCATCTCGTTAATTTTAAAGAAAAAAATGTTCCATCGAACATTTGATTGGACATTCCATCGGCCTAACTTTTGATTGGACATTTTGTCGGCCGAAAAAGGAAATCGATGAAGCTCCTAAATTTTTTTTTTTTGCAAACTCTATAAATAGACAAAAAGCGAAACATTATTTTCACACATTTCTTCATTTGGACTGAATTTTCAAAGGAATTTTTTTGGGCTGATTTTTCAAAGGAAATCCTTTGGGCTGATTTTTCAAAGGAAATTTTTTTGGTGGACTTTTTAAAGTGACTTTTTTTTAGACTAAGTGTTTTGGGCTCAAGTAAATATTTTATGATGATTTTTTAAAGTGATTTTTTGTCTAAATTTTTAGAGTGACTGTTTTTTGCAGGACTATGAAGGAAATTTTTTGAGCTTCATTTTCTAAAGATTTTTTTTTTTTTTGCGGAATTTTGAAAACTTTTTTTTTTTTTTTAAAGTAAGTGTTTTGGGCTGAAGTAAGTCTTTTCTGCAAAATTTTTAAAGTGAGGTGTTTTTGAAATTAAATATTTTGTGATGATTTTTTGAAGTGTGTTTTTGTCTAAATTTTTAAAGTGAGTTTTTTTTTTTGCAGGATTTTGAAGGAAATTTTTTGAGCTTCATTTTTAAAAGACTTTTTTTAGAGGACTTTCTAAAGTTAATTTTTTTTAAAGTAAGTGTTTTGGTCTGACGTAAGTCTTTTGTGCCGAATTTTTAAAGTGATTTTTTTTTAAATTAAGTCTTTTGTGATAAATTTATAAAGTGATTTTTTGTCTAAATTTTGATAATGAGTTTTTTTCTAGGATTTTTAATGAAATTTTTTGAGATTCATACTAAATTATCATGGGAAATCAAAGAAATTTCAAGATAAAATGTGATTGAACATGAAGCCTTGAGGCTTGTAGAGAATACTGGAGAGAATATCATAAAGAAAAGAGAGAAAAAAACTTAAATATTGAAAGGGAAAATCAACCTCAACTAGAAATTGAAGCAGGTATGTAAATTTAAATATTATAAATGATATTTAAATTTTAACTAGTGTTTTGTGAAACTTAATTTTTATTTGATGAACTAATTTGAAAAATATTTTGCAATGTAAACAAAGGGATATATTCCTCATAACATTGACGATGAGACAGAAAATGTTGAAAGACAAAGTGAAAAAGGTAATGAACCAATGATTGAAGATGTTGAAAATGTTGAAAGAAATTCAAGTGAAGAAATTAAATCATCAGGTATGTATATATATGTCATGTATATTATTTAAATTATTCATATTTATTAATTTGTCAATTTCATTCAAACTCTATTTTTTAATTTAATTATTTATTTAATATTTAAACTCATTTTGTAAATCTACTTCTCATCTGTACATATGAAATCAATATCGATGATGAGATGTTAGAAAATGTGACACTGACACATATGGAGATAGAAAATCTGACCATGTTATATAATATCGTATTAAATGAATTATTGGCATGTTCTTCAAAGATGAAAATGTGGCAGTTTAATCCCAAATTTTGAGAAGTCTCTTAACATCAAAGAAATTAAATCTGACCATGTTATATAATATCGTATTAAATGAATTATTGGCATGTTCTTCAAAGATGAAAATGTGGCAGTTTAATCCCAAATTTTGAGAAGTCTCTTAACATCAAAGAAATTAAAAGAAGATACGACTCTATTAGGTATTCGAAAATCAACGAAAGATAAAAAAAATGAAGGAAAATGTGATACAAAATATAAATAGTGCTATAAAATCAATTTGAAGATCTAGAAAGAAAATTGATTTATATGCACATAGATCAAAACAAGTGGAAGTTGTTTCATCAAGTACTAAAGAAAATCGGTTGGTAAAATTGAGGTAGAAGCATTAGGGACCTCACGAAAAACATTGCACAAACATAAAAAAATTCGATTGCAA
This sequence comes from Pinus albicaulis, assembly GCA_034641835.2. Taxonomy (NCBI): domain Eukaryota; kingdom Viridiplantae; phylum Streptophyta; class Pinopsida; order Pinales; family Pinaceae; genus Pinus; species Pinus albicaulis. Next base: position 315,290,799 of record CM076581.1, on the reverse strand, counting down.
ATAGATTTAATGATGAGCTCACGTGTTGGACAATTATTTGTAGGCAACCATACAAATATAGCCTTGGAGAAGATGTTTAAAAAATAATATATGAATATTGGATGAAAAATTCATGTGTTTCACCGAAATCAAGGGATGTGATGTGGAAAAGAATAACACAAAATCAGTATTCAATAATTTCTTAGAAGAGAATCATGGAACTAATGTCTCAATTAGTTCTTTTGTGAAACAAAAACCCTGGTATGCTAAACCTATCATTGAACGTGATACTTGTTGTTGTTGTTATCATGTGGAATTTTAGTTATATTATGACACATTCCTTAATTTTCACAAAACATTTTGGAAAAATTCACCGCCTACTTCCACTATCCATGATTTCATATCCCAAATTCTATGTGCAAGACAAAGTAATGAATTATTTTATCAAAAGAAATGTTTTGGTGGTAAAAAAATGTGATCATTGTCGAAATTTGACTTTATTTCACAATAAATATCTTGTTGATATATATGATCAGTCATTGTCAAACGTAAAAGTGAAATGGAAGAGATATGAATATATTCATACACCGATTGGTTCAGGTACTACTACGGGTACTAAAAGGATTGATTTACAAGAATAAGAAATTTTAGTGATAAGAGTTTTTGAAGAAGTTTGAGGCAATAATTTATAACTAAACCAAGAATTCCCATAGATCTCGATGGCAGGACTTGTAATTCAAAAAATCCTGTGAAATTGTTTCACCAGGGACCATTTTGTCAATAGTTGATTTTCAGATAATTAGACATTTTTTGCACAAAATGAAATACAAAGTGAATAATATCATTCTCACTAAGTCTCTATGTTTTTTCATCTTCTATATAGCCACGTTGAACAAAGTGTTGATCATATATAAAGCACCAGTGAAAATCAACATGTTATTAAATAATGTCAATTTTGTATCAGTAATGATCGTACACACGATACACATTTTGTACAAAATTGTTTTGATAAGATTTATGACTCATTGAAAGGTCGTGGAATAAAATTCAACGAACATTGGATATGGTCCTATGGATGTGTAAGTCAATTCAAATCTTCAAGATCATTCTTTTGGTTGTGTCATCTTCGTATAGAAACCTTCATTAAATATTGTTGGAATTTCTTTGAGACTGGTCATGAAAAAGTATAACATGATGGTGCAAGGGCATGTATAAAACAAGCACATCGAAGATATAAAATGGACCACTCTGCATACCGACTTGTCTCAACCAAACAAATTGTTCAATGGTGTATCACTACACTAAGACATGAGACTAACCCATCAAGGGAAGTACAAAGGTACATGTACATATATACCAATTAACTTCCATATATATAGAACTTTAATATATGGTTTAATTTTTATTAATTTTATAATTTCAAACATTATTTATCATAATGATTATCTTTGATTAAATATAGATTGTATTTTAAATAACATATTTATATTCTTGTTTGGATCTTCCATATAGGTTTTTTTTGGCATATTGCGGTCGAAGATATAAACAGATCAATCGCAAATGTGCAATATCCCTATTTTCAACTTTTATTAATTGTGAAAAAAACCTGAAGATCAGGTGGACCTAAGGAAATTTATGTATCGACATATTATTTTTGAAAATTACTAAATAAAGGTGGAAATTATATTAGTGTCTAAATACAGAGTAAATTGAGACCAATAATTTAAATCCATGAGGATGGATTAGAATCCTAAGACTTTCCCAAAATTCTCCAGAAATCCTTGGAGAAAAAAATAAAATAAATAAAAATTATTAGATGGCAAAAAAAGATCTAATAAAAGCCTTAGTAAAGTGGATCCTTACAGAGAAGGGGTAAGAATAAAATTGGGCTAAGGAAAAGCTAGTTTTAAAAGAAGATTTTGTGGAAAAAAAAACAAAGCCTATGTGAAGGGAAACAACATCCTAAAATAGTAGGACGTCATTATGGAAACAAACTGAGGGAAAACAAGCTTAAATAAGCTATTCCTAGTGTGAAAAAGGGGTTGTCTACATGGAGGAAGAATTGGTCTCTCCTTAGGTGAGAGCTATGGAATAAGCTCGAGGTTGGGAGGAAATATAGTCTTTATACAGTGGTATGTACATTCTGTGAAATTTTCTGTCTATTATCATTTTAGATTTAGTTCTACTGTTATAAGTTTATAATAAATTTGGAATTTAACTTAGAGGATAAATGAAAAAGATAGAACTAAGAAAATTAGGTTATGTTATATGTTAATTGAATGAGTTGTTATGTAAAATAAATCAATGGATCCTGTGTATATATATTCAAGTGGAAAATTATATTAAATCTAGAACATTTTAGATTTAAAGTCATACATGTGACAACATAATATAGATAAACATAAAATCTATATTATCGAAATTTCATATACATAAATAAAAATTCAAAATCCTCAAGAGGAATTGAAGATGAAATTGTTCAAAATATACTAATTTTGAATTATACAGTAAGATATTAAAACTACATTAGGGTCACATCTCTAGAAATATGTTAAATAAAAAAATAAGACATGTAAAGTGGAGTAGATGTTCGTAGTTCCTACATTGGTCTGATGACTGACCTGAAAATTAAGAATATTGTTTGTCAGATGCTCAGATTGATGACATAGATGGATATAAAAACTATAGAAGATATCATATCAAACTTGAAACAAGTACTGAAGTTGAAGTTATAAATTTATTGACAAAGATAGAAAATAAAATTTAAGAGTATATAAAGTGAGAAAGGATACCAAAAACTACTCTTCAAATTGGGATTTTCTCCTTGTCCCTATAGTTATACAAACTGTAAGAATAACATAAGTGAATAACATTAATAAATACATTAAAGTATTAAATTATAATTATGAGTAAATTCCATTTCAAACATGGGAAAAGAGGTACTCAGAATTGTATAAGTGTTGAACAAGCTTTAAAAAATGGTGATAATCTAGGTAAGAGTTACCCATGTTAGTTTCAGAAAATTTAGAGATAATTCTAAGAACAAAGAATCTAAATTTTATGTGATTACATTCTGAAATTATTGAAGTACAATTATATAGAAATATAATGAAAGGATATCCAAACCTAGGTATATGGAAAGTTAGTTTCTTAACCTATGTAAATCCTGATAACAATACTTAATATGTGAGAAGTAATATGTACAACGAAAATCTTAATATCGACTAATCAGAGTAACAAAGTATTCGAAATTCAATTAAGGAATTACATATATTTCAAGTTCATCAGGATATATAGAAAATAGAATAATCGATTATATGAATAAGATAAAATTAATTAAATCAGAATAGCCTAAGAAGAAAATTGATTTCCTAAATTTTATATATAATGGAAATTGAAACTTCCTATATATAGATACTTATATCAATGTATAGAATTCGTAACTGCAAATAGGCTCTTTATTATAGGACATATATAAATTAAAATTGGACAAATTTTAAAATAATAATAAATTTGGAAAAGAGAAATAATTCTAGAAAATTAAAATGTAAATTCCATATTTCAGGATATGAAATATAGTTTTACTAATGCATGACACTTTCATAGAGTTGTAGAAAATAAAACATAGAAATTATCCTTTAATTCTGACTTGTATACTGAGGTAATTCAACGATGAAATGGTTGAACATAAAATCTATAATTTCGAGTTTAAATATGAATTACTACAAGAAGAAGTCAAACATTGTGAAATAAAATAAAATGTGTTATTCATATAATTTACGTTTTGCATGATATATCACTGCTTCAAAACAAAATGTAGCTAGTTCTAAATTCTGGAATCAATTTGATATAAAGTAATGCAACATAGACATAATGCCCAAAATCTAAAAAATAGAGAACCATCACAAAGAGATAGAAACCATACGATTTACATATTAAATGTATGAAAAAAAAAATTTGACGAAGATTTACATAGTTTACGGCAGATAGATATATGTATATAATTTCACATTTCACGTCTATGGTCACCATCAAACATCGTTGGAGTGAGGAAAAGTATTTCCCATGAAACTAGACAGAGTAGAATGGAATTCAGAACATTAAACTAAGTTGTATTTTATCAAATCAATGAAACCCCTTATTTGTTTCATAAAAAAAAAACCAAGGACACAAAAATCGGGGATTTTGTGTTACAAAAAAGATTCAAATTTAACGAAATATAGTTATAATGGAATAGGAGAAAAACATATGTGTAAATTAGCTTAAGGATAGATAACATTCCAGAACGAAAGGTAGTGGGACTTAACTTATATGCTGAAGACTATCTGAATTCGAGAAGGAGGTAGGGGAACCTTCGCCATGACTAAGATAACTTTTTAAGTCGAATAGAAATTAGGAACAAAAAAAATATTAATAATTAAATTAGAGCAAGTTCCTAATGTATTCATGGGAAAGGGAATTAAATTTATATAGAAAGTTGAGTATTCGAAGAAAATGGCTCAGGAATGGAAACTTCCCTATGAAACTTACTTCAATAATAAATTGTTGAAAGTTCAATATGTTGGTTGAGGGAGACGACGCATATGAAACTAGATCAGAGCAACGACTCTGCAAACCATAAACAAGAGAACAACTCAGTAAACTAGTAAACAATTATAGTCACATTGTAATACACTGTGAACAATACCAAATACCATGGTTAACGAATAAGAATAGGAAATACATAAAAGGAATTGGGCATACCTTGTTATTAAAAAAGGACCGACCGAGGGTTTTATAGCCACTATAAAAATCGAACAGTTTAAATATTTATAACTAGACCTCGGTTGGGATAGCCATAGTTGTGATGAGAGAAGCAAGATAATGTCCTTCATAGTGTTGGATGAAGAAAGTTCTGATTTCAAGTGTGAAATTAGCTATATTTCTACTACCTGAGAACTCTACTACCTTTGATGAAAAACCAAATGAAATTCCAAATCAGTAGTAGAGGGGTCATTCAAGCACATTAGGGTTCAGTTGAAATCTCCACCATTAAGGAAACGAAATCTCCAACGTACACTTGGCATAGGAAGGTACATAAGCCATGTGAATCCATGTGAAGAAGGTACAAGTAAATTCTAGTACATTACAATGATATAAGAGAAGGAGATAGAAAGAAATCCGAATTTATGATCATTGTACTATTCTTGGGGTTTGGTACCATAAATGGTAAGGTAAGAAGCTTTATAAACTATCCATAGAAAATCATATTATTTCAATGAAAATATTTACAATCAATAATGGTTGAATCATATTATGCCATGGTAAAGAAGATCAATCCACACCTTATTAACTACCAAAAGTGGAATTTCATTTCTCTAAGGGTGATGAGGAATCTCCTTGGTAGGTTACAGATTTCCATGTTTGTAGGATATATATTGTTATATTGGTAAGTTATTGTTAGATTGTGGAGATGGTAGAATATATATTTTTATATGGTTAAGTTATAGGTTACAGTTAAATTGTGGAATGATGAAATGCATGTTATGGAAATGTAATAATACTCAAATTCATTGAAGGGTATAGAAATTGCAATAGAAATTCAGATATGATTCTTAAGGTTAAGAAATAGGAACAATTTTTATATAAAAAAATAAAATAAATAATCGTTATTGGATGAAAACTAAGAATGAAGTATGATGACTATCATTAAGAATGTCGTAAAGGTATAGTTATGTCACAAATGTCCAATTACAATGACTATAATGATAAAACGAACCAGAAATAGTATCGAAAGTGGAAAAAAACAAATTGCTGGTGGGAGTTGGTACAAGTGGTATGAGAGACCATGTTAAAAACTCTGGGCTTATGGTTCCCAGCAGAGGGAAAAAAAAAAATTATGCTATCAAAGTCATTTTAAATTGTTATATATGAATAATATTTGATTTTTGTGTATCAAATTGAAGTTCAGAAAAGTTATAGTTGTTGTCATCAATGGTGGAGAAGAGGTGTATGTAGAGGCGGGAAATCGTTTCGCTAAGGAATAGAAATGAACAATTGTTGCATGCCAGTACTGAACAAGATAGGTTGATAATGGAATTAACCTCCAAAATTAGTCATCATAGTGAAGACCCTGAAAGGAAAAGGACAGAAACAGAACCCAACTTAGAGAGGTCTCAGAGTGTGGAGGAATATGGTTCAAAGCCAAAAGATTAAAAGGAGTTGTAGAGGGAATTCCAAAAAATTAAGCCTCCAACCTTTGATAGGGAGAATGAAGAGGATGCAGAAGTGTGGCTCCTGAAAATGGTCAAATGCTTCCAGGTATATGAATACGGAAGTAACCTCAAAGAAATATTGGAAGTTTACCAGCTACAAGATAAAGCCACACTTTGGTGGGAAGAGACCAAAATTATACACTTTCTTGACGAAAAAATTGTTTCATGGGAAGAATTTCAGGATAAATTAAAGTATAGATACCTTAGTGAGAGGTATTGTGATGACAGAGCAAAGGCATTTGATGAGATAAGGCTTGGAAAATTCCTTATCAATAAATTTGTGACTAAATTCACCAACTTACTTCGTTATGTGCCATACATAAGGGAATAAAAAACCATAGTACAAAAATTTATGAACTATTTTCCCACCATCTATAAAGAAATAATGGAATTTGATAATCCTAAAACTATGGATGAGGCTATTCGGAAAACATGACGATGCTACTAGCATTTTGAAGGCAGGAATGACCAGCTGAAAAAATGGCAGAATAAAGAGAAAGGAAAAGTTGAAGAAAGCACAAAAATATCAAAACTACCTTATTTGAGGGATTTTGGAAAAAAACACCAGCGAAAAATGTTTAATAAGAGTGGGGAAAATCAAACAGCATAGTCCCACACCGTTCAAAACGCATGGAAGGGAACAACAAAAGAGAAGGGGTTGTAATATTCAAGGAACCATTGAAATCTTGGGATGCAGAGAGCCTCATATGTTGCGGGACTGCCCACACAACACTCGTACCATCTAGAACATTCAAGTAGTACGAGAAGTGACTACCCTGAATGATATCACCTGAAATATTCCCTAGATTATTGCAACATTAGAGGATAGATAGGTTGAACATCAATCAACCATGATTGAAATTGGATGTATCATCTTTGACCAACTTGTGTCTGTTTTAATTGATCTAGGAGCAAAATTAAGTTATATCAACCCCTAGATAATGGAAAAATGTAATTTAAAATAGAAAAATTTCAGCACTCTTGGCTGGTGCATTTGGCTACTGGAACAAAGAGGAAGGTCACTCATAAAATACCAAAAACTTCTATAAATTTAAATGGATATATATATATATATACATATATATATATATATATATATATATATATATATATATATATATATATATATATATATATATATATATATATATCTAATTAAACATCCTTCCTTTAGGATATTATGATCTCCTAGTTGGAATGGATTGGCTACAAAAACAGAAAGCATTAGTGAATTGCTTCGAAAAATAGTGACTTGCACTAATGCTATAGGAAAATCTATTATAGTTAAAGGAAAACCAAAACCAATTTATGTTAGGAATATTTACACATTACAATTGAAATGGACAACAAGAAAAGATTGTCAAGTATATGTTGTCCAAGTTGAAGATTTGGGAAAACCAACAGAAAATGAGCTTGTAGAAGACTTACCAGTAATCAAGGAATTCAAGGATGTATTTCTAGAAGAAGTCCCCCATCTTCCCCCTCAAAGAGACATTGAATTTTCTATTGAACTAGTACCAGGAGCTACCCCAGTTTCTAGGGCACCGCATAGAATGACTACTCCCAAACTACTAGAGGTGAAACTTCAATTACAAGAGATGTTAGAAAAAGGTTATATTAGACAAAGTGTGTCTTCGTGGGGAGAGGCAGTGTTGTTTGTCAAAAAAAATATGAAACCTTACAGATGTGTATAGATTACAGACATTTAAACAAGTTAAGCATCAAGAACTGATACCCTCTCCCAATAATAGATGATCTATATGATCAAGTAAAAGGGGAAACAATTGTTCTCAAAAATTGACTTGAGAACTGGATATCATCAAATCCATATTAAATATGAATACATCCATAATATTGCTTTTAGAACTAGATATGGACATAATGAGTGTGTATTTTTACCCTTTGGACTCTCAAATGCTCCCGCTACATTCATGTGTCTAATGAATAGTGTTTTAGATAAACATATGGATAAGTTTGTATTAGTATTCATAGGTGATATTTTGGTATACTAAAAAAAGGAAGAACAACACCAAGAAAATCTTAGAATAGTGCTACAAACCCTTATAGAACATCAACTCTATGCAAAAATTAGAAAATGTGAGTTTTACAAACCCAAGATTCAATATCTGGGACATGTCATTTCTAAGGATGGATTGGCAATAGACCTGGAAAAGGTACAAGAAATATTGAATTATCCTGTACCCACCAATGTACTAGTAATACGATCATTTATGGGTATTACTTGATATTACCACCGATTTCTGGAAGGATTTTCTGCATTAGCTTACCCCATCACATAATTGTAGAAAAAAGGAGTGAAATTTGAGTGGACAACCAAGTGTCAAGATAGTTTTGAACAACTAAAACAGAAATTAAATAATACACCTATAAAGAGTTTTTTATCTGTACTAATGCTTATATAGAAGGGTTGGGAGGAGTATTACTACAAGATAATGCAGTAATAGCTTATGAGTCTTGAAATTTGAAGAAACATGAACATAATTATGCATTATATGACTTAGAATTGGTTTTTATTATACATGAACTAAAAATATGGAGACATTATATGTTGGGAAAGAAATTTATATTAATGACAGGTCAGATACATTTAAATTATTTCTTTACCCAACCAAACTTAAATGTCAGATAAGCAAGGTGGTTAACTTTCCTCAGTGAGTTTGATATGAAATAAAACACATAAAAGCGAAAGAAAACTGAATTTCTCATGCTTTAAGTAGACATTATCATCAAATTTTGACATATACTAGTAGTAGTGTAAAATTTTATGTGGAAGAAAAAATTCAAGGAGTATTATTCCAAGACCCCCAATATGTAAAATTGTAGGAAAAATTACAGCAAGCGGAAATTCCAGGTTATACTATAAATAAAAAAGGACTGATCAACTACAAGAAAATATTGTATATTTCGAATTTAGCCACTTTAAAACATGAAATATTAGATGAATACCATAAGAGATTTTATGCAAGTCATCCCGGTTATCAAAAGATGATAACAACCTTGAGAAAAAAACATGTTTTGGTCGGGAATGTAGAAGGAGGTAGCTAATTACTTGGCAAGGTTTTTGGAGTGTCAACAAGTTAAAGTAGAAAATTAGCATCCTGCCAATCTATTGAATCCTCTCCCTACTCCAGAATGGAAGTGGGAAGTGGTATCAATGGACTATTTTACATGACTGCCACATACCAAGTACCAACATGATTCAACTATGGTTGTAGTGGACACACTAACTAAAGAAACACATTTTATACCTGTCTAGTCCACTTTTGACACAACATAAGTGGCCAATTTATTCATGAAGAAATATTTAAACTTCATGGAATCCCAAAAAATGATTATCTCTGATAGAGATATAAAATTTACATCTGCATTTTGGAAAACCCCGTTTTGAGCAATGGGGACAAAGCTGAACTTAACTACGACTTACCATCCTCAAACTGATGGACAGACATAGAGAAAAAATCATATATTGGAAGACATGTTGAGCATGTATGCTATTGATATACCTACTAAGTGGGAAGACTTTATGCATTTGGAAAAATTTGAACACAATAAAAGCTATCGGGCTTCCATTAGAATGATTTTGTTTGAAGCTTTGTATGGAATAACATGACACATTCCACTTAGTTGGAGTCAACCAGAGAACAAATTTTTCCTTGGACCCAAAGCACTACATGATATGGAACAGACTACGAAACGAATTCATCAGAATACTAAAATAGATCTAGATTGTTAGAGGAGTTATGCAGATAAGAAAATAATTCATGAAGAATTAAAATATGGAGATAATGTATATATAAGGATTAAATCTCACAAAATTACATTGCATGCCAGTATTTTTGCTAAGTTACCACCTCGATACTATGGGCCCTTTGAGGTTTTGGAGAGAGTTGGGCCAGTAGCTTACAAATTGGCTCTACCTAGTCATATAAAAGTTCATAATTTTTTTAATGTTTGATTATTGAAAAGGTATGTACATGAACCTGATCACATGATTGACTGGACTGTGATACAGGTGGAAATAGAAGGGGACTTTCTTCCAGAATCACTTCCTATATTGGAGCAGGGAGAAACAGTGCTCCGTAATAGAACTGTAGCTTAGGTAAAAGTGCAATGGAATCATTTTGCACTTGTGGAAGTTACTTGGGAGTGAGAATATGTGATGAAAGAAACATACCCCTCACTGTTTAGTGAATACAAAGAAATATCTCCAACACAAAGCATGTTGTTTTTTTTTTAGAGGACGACTATGTAATATCCATATTTTCAGCTTTTATAAATTGTGAAAAAAAACCTAAAGGTTTGGTGAACCTAAGGAAAATTTATGTATGGACATATTATTTTTGGAAATTAATAAATAAAGGTGGAAATTATATTATTTTATAAAGACAGAGTAAATCGAGATGAGGAATTCAAATCCATGAGGATGGATTAGAATCCCAAGATTTTCTAAAAATTCTCTAGAAATCTTAGAAGAAAAAAATAAAATAAATAAAATTTATTATATGGGAGAAAAATATCTAATAAAATCATTATTAAAGTGGAAAATTATTGAGAAGGGGTGAGAACAAAACTGGGCTGAGGAAAAGCTAGTTTTAAAAGACGCTTTTGTGTGAAAAGCAAAAGCAAAGCCTTGGCTAAGGGAAACGACATCCCAAAATAGATGGAAGCCGTTATGGAAACAAGATAAGTGAAATAAATCTTAAATAAGCTATTCCTAGTGTGACAAAAGATTTGTCTACATAGAGGAAGAATTTGTCTCTAGTCAGGAGAGAGTTGTTGATCAGAATTTGGATCGGGGGCTAAAATTAGCTAAAATTTCAAATTGCTCAAATTTTTTTTAGACCTGAACGATTGGATAGATTTCGTCTCTAGGATTCTGGCACAACTCGTTTCATCAAAATCTGAGTTTGTATGACTGAGTTATCGTTTGTTGTTCTTTTTCCAAAATAGGCAAAAAAATGAGCAGAACAGTTAGAGTGATGATGTGGCAGGTACAACCAGCATTGCAAGAGTATTCTCTAGATTACAGCCAGTGACACCATAAAAAGTGTCGCCTTCATATTTGCCAGATGGGTTAAGTGAAGAGAAAAATTTCCAAATGACCTTCAAATTCTTCCTAAGTTGGAATTTGAATTTTTTTTTAAGGGTTGGAGTGAAACCCAACTAGAGGGCGCCACATGTCCTCTCTGGTGTGCCACCTCCTAACCCTCAGGTCAAATTATTTGATGATATTAAGGTTTGGAACATTGGTTATGGTGGAATTTCAAATATATATATATATATATATATATAGTTTGAGCTTATATACAAATAGTTTCAAAATAAATAAAATATTGTGCATGCTGTTGAGATGAAAATGAGATCATATGCCTAATCCACGAGCTAATCCATGAGGATGGATAAGGCAACAAATCCCCAAAAATCTTTCAAAAATCCTTTAAAGAAATTAATTTAGATTTGAGGAGGAATCTAAATTTCCCCAATGAAGAGGAGTAGTTGGGAAGAGGTGAGAAAAAGTTGAAAAAGCTGAGGAAAAGCTTAAAGCAGCTTTAAAGAGTCCCAAAAAGGGGAAGCCTAGGCTAAACAGGAAAGAAAGCATCAGTTGATCCACGAAATTACGGGCCTTGAGAAGTGGAAACGAGCTTAGAGAGCACGGCAAATAGGCTGCTCACGAACGATTGAGCTGGCCCAGTACGTTGCAGGGGAGGTTGTCTACACTGGAGATCTGAGATAAAGAGGATTCTAAGGTTGGGAGGACTGGTCATAGTAGAGGTGTGCATGCATAAATTTGGGGGATATCTGTAAGTCTGTGTTAATCATATCCCTGTTTTATGAAATTGTGATGTTATATTCCTTTATGCAATTTATGAAATTGTGATGTTCTATTCCTTTATGCAATTTATGAAATTGTGATGTTCTATTCCTTTATTCAATTTATGAAATTGTGATATGATACATTATGGAATGCTTATGAATTGTTATACTATATTGCATTATCCAAGAAGTTTGTTAGATGGATTCATGGTTCGATGGCTTATTAATTTACTGACACTTGTTGGGTGAAGAGGTAATTAGTTTGAGTGTAGAGATAAGTACATTGAAATAATGAGGTTTGAGATGATAGATCAATTGAGCAGCCAATATAATAACTATGGATAGGTATAGATGGCTACCCTTTCCAGGAGTATTTAATTTCTGTGTGTATAAATAGAAGATGTTAACAAACCAGTACCCATGAACATTAAGTTCCAAACAACTAAATCTATCATCACAGTACTGATGGTACAGAATTCACTGTGCTCAATAACAGAAAGTTGGGAACAACAATCCTCAGCTGTGTAGAATTTACAGTATTCTATTAAAGGTAATGGTACACCTATGGAAGTAGAAGTTGAATCCTAACTAAGTACGAGGATCTAACACTAGGGATTCAAAACTATCCAATTCAGTATTCTCTCCTTCCCTTGGAGTGAAGCAAGAGGAGTTGTTTCCTAGTTTCCATGGAACAGCTGAATCTGTACCATAGTGTCATACATGCTGAATGGTTATAACAGACAAATAAGGGGGGGAAAAAGCCTTTTGTAAAATCTATTGTGTAATAACAGTCTGTGTGAGGTAAGATTGTAAGCATGTGTAAAATACCATGAACAGAGCATCTGGTTACCATCCATAGAATTACTGGGAAGGTAGTGGAGTTATGGTGGTGAACTGCGTAGAGATAGATGTATGCGAGGAGGCATACATCTATACTTCGATGCTGAAACTTTAACATATTGAAAATATTAGCAGGCCGGCAAACTGGGAAGTTTGATTAAGGGCCTAGTGATCATCCTGCACAGAAAACCTGAGAAATACAAGGTAAAATATGTAGATATATAAGTCTACTATATGAACTGAGAAGAGGGGAGGTTAAGCCCAAAAATCCTCATGGAAATTCTTGTATTCCAGGGCTGTCTGTAAGTACTGAAAAGAATCTAAACCCCAGATAACAGTCTGCATTGTGGCTGATGCAATATAAAAATTATAATTGTTATCGATGCAGAAAGCGGAGAATATTAAGTTATGTTATATGGGTAGCACTCATCGCAGGGGTGATGAATATAGACATATTATGAATATAGACCTTAAGAGAGACCTGTTGAATCTCATTCGGAGTAAAATGAACCAATTATAGAAGAGGAGTTAAGAAATTTAGGAGGAGTAACCATGAGGATGAGGTATAACGGATGTTATTAAATAATAACATAATCCCATGAAAAAAAAAATGGGTTTGGGAGACGTGACAAATGGTATCGGAGCTAAAGTTCAAAAATTGGGCAAGATATGTGCTCACAAAGAAATGGTCAACTGTTATAGATTTTACGAATTTTAAAAATATTTCTTCGAGTATACAAATATCTTGGATATACTTTCAGGTATACTTTCAGGTATACTTTTGGATATACTTTCAGGTATCGAAAGAGAAGAAACTCCAGAAAATCTAAACCAAGGTTGGTTTAAATCTGAAGTTATATAGCCTGTATAGATGATTAAATCTTGTTTATTCCCTGTAGATATCAAGGTGATATTTTATACTTATGTGTAGGCTGGAAAATATTGTATCAGAATTGATCTTTCATGGTACAAACCCAAAATAATAATTACAGCATAAACATTATAATATGAAATTCGAATATTGTGTTAAAGAAGGAACATTTAGTTTATAACCTTCATATGGTTATATCTTAACATTCTAAATCTGTTAGATCTACTTTCCCTCTTGGAAGAAAGTGTCACAATTTTGTTCATGGTAGGCACAATTTTGATATTTTCTGCTTATAAATCTGCTAGAGGAATAACATAGCAGCACCAGATTTACCTGGTATACATACCAACTACTGAAAATAAATACTGACATTGGAACCTATGCTAAAAAAAAAGTGAATATTAACTTGTCCTCTATATAATTATAATGGTGAAAATTGATGCTCCTATGTAAGATGTAAACCAATATTAGTATACAATTACAATGGTGACATTTTATACTCCTACGAAAGATGGAAACAATATTCACCGATCTGAAGTTATATATTATAGCAGCAAAGCAAGAATATTAGATTTCGCATGTAGATAAAGAAAAAAGAAATTTTATTCTAGATAAAGGGTTATCGCATTCATAACACTTATAGTTTATATTAAATTGGAAATCTACTTTTAATCCTTGAACTAAGCCGCATAGCAAAAGATTTAACTTGAAATCTAGATTCACGAATCGATGAATATTGAATGGGTATACATACGTATATTCAAAACAAATTATAAAGGTAGTGAGCTAAAGTTCGAACCACCTATAGACATATATATGTATATATTGGCTCCTACAACATTTATTCCACGACAAGCGCTACTATTTAGTATCCTTGCACCTAGGATATAAAAGAGAATAAAGTAATAGGTAAGGAAATATATAGAACCCCAAATATGTGTGCGAATTATAAAAGCGGCAACCCTAATCATCATATAATGACGTCTAGGGTTCTGTGCGTTGGATCGATTCATATGAATACAGTCAGAGTGTATAGGACAAAAAAATTAGACTTCTATTCATGTATTATCGAATACTAGGCATCTGATTCGAAATCCTTTTTGGTCGTAATATGAAATTATGCTCTGGTTTCAAATGGTAGACTTATATATATATAGTAGACTTAGATTTATCCCAACCCTTTGAAATAAGAAATATGGTTATCCAAACTTTATGAACATCTTTAAAGAAACTATTGGTTTCATGCATAAGCATTTAATAAAATTTATAACTGAATCAGATGAGTATCGAATGCAAATACGAATACATTCTGGTTACATCGACGGTATATGAGCTATACCAATATATATACCTATGAAGGCCGTATAAACAAAAAGGGAATACAAATAGGTAGTATGTAAATAGACTTATATAGTTCCAAAGAAAATCTAACCATGTGTCGTAGACACGATTTCCTTAGTGAAAAAGAATTTCAACTTTATATTATGCATATATGGACTCATATCGTGTCAAAAAGAAATCTACACACGTAGGGTCGATACGAATTCGGTAGGTGAAAAAAAATAAAGCACTTCGGTTAAGTTGGAACATATCATATCTGAGCACAGTAGCGAAGTTAATAAACGTGTAAAACAGCTATGCGCTTATAAGAAAACTAAGCAATTATGCCACTGTGTATAAGAAACTCTGCACTGCATGGTGGTGGTTTTAATTATTAGGGCCGTGGCATATGGCAATCCATAAACCTTCGAACTGTAACGACTGTACAAAAAAAAAAAAAAATCCACGGTACTCTAAACATTTCTTTGCTAAAGTTAAACGAACTATCCAGATAACCGAGCAACGTAAATATGGCGGTTACAGTTGCATGTGGTTGCCGAGAGCAGAGTCACAGGTTGTTTAACCAGTGGTTAGCATACATGTATATATATATATAAAAAGAAAAATCCAGTGAGAAATTTACCGACCGTGCGCCACTCAACGCAGTAGCTCAGGGATGTAGAAAATGGTGGTTAGATTCCTGCAACAACTGAAACGATGATTTTATAGGTCAAAAACAGTAGGGTAAGAGCTCACAAGCCGCGTGACCGACTTTGCGCGCAGGAGGAAGATTATCACTACCAAATTTAATAGGAATAACAGCGTGGAGCTGTGGGTCGGGGAGGTGGACAACCGACATAGCAAGTCGGTATCCTATCCTCATATGATACCATTTTACAACCGCCAGCAAGCCATATCGAATTAGGGGCGTAAGTAGAAACTTAAGAATTCTACTTGCCATTGAGATTCGATAACTGAAAACACGGCAATATAAACATAAAATCATAAAACTATATTAAATCTGACCGAGTACGGGACAGTGTGATAGATAACAAGATGAGGATAATACGGCCCCATAAAAACCAAGCACAACTCATTAGCATCGATGGAATGAGAGTTAGGGTTTACCTGTAGGGAGGGGGTTACTCCCCCTTTGGTCGTGCGGATGAACCTCTCTGAGGAAGGAGAGACACCTCAGACTCCACACTCCGAAGTATGCATCCAGAAAATAGACTCAGACGACCCCGATGTATCTCCGTTGAGTTCCTGCAACGATTTAGGAACCCGAACTCTCGCATGATAAATAAATTAGGGAAAAAAAAAAATCGAGTTGAGTTCAACACTATGAACCATCAAGCTAAGGATTCAAACGCACAAAAAGTGCCGCTAGTTATCTGGCTCTGTCAACTGAACAAGAAGCAGACTCACGGCTTGCGCGAGACCTGCAACAAAGAAGGCGGTATTAGAAAAAAAAAAAACAAAGAAACATAATAGAAGGGGGTCTGGCGATTTGATCGAAAGGCAAAGCCTCCGATTTAAAAGAACGTTACAACCCTAATAGCACTGTCCCCATGCTGCAGAAAAATCCCGAGGTGGATCGGAAACCCCAGTTAAATGGACATGAGGGTACAACGAAAATCGTCCTTCCAAGGATGACACCTTGCTCTGGAAAAGCAAGAAACCAAAAAAAATATGATACGTTAAGTAACTGTCAAACCGGATGGGACTGAAGCCTGCGTTAGGCGGCCCATATAACCACTGTGCGGTACAAATATGGAGATTCCTGTGAACGAGCACAGGACGCGCGTATGTTCAAGTTTAATTCACAACCAGGGTTGTACCGTCAAATTTCGTCCGGAGGTCATAGGGATACGCCGCGCAGACCTTCTGAGCCATAGGCGGACTGCAGTAGCCGGAGGTGACTTGCCGCACCCTGACTAACTCGGTAAGCCTGTACGAAATAGCAAACCCTAACCTGCGAACGAAGAAGGTGGTGACACGTTCCATAAAATGTAATCACTCAACCGCCGGAAGCTCGTGACGGTCCACAGGACAGATATATCATCCTGCCATATATGACCGTGATCAACTATAAGTATACATCGTGGATATGATAAGTTGAGTAATAGATGTTGAACTATGTATATAATCGTGGTTCCAATCTTATACATCATAATCATTTTGACACGCTTTGATAGATATATATTTATGCGACATGCGCCCTTCCTAGTTATACCATTGGGTATAAATAAATACACCGAGACTATAATATGTTTATATAGATCGGTTTCATATAGGTTTAGGGTCGCATGCCACTCTTAAATAAATCTTGTTCAAATGTAGCCACATATATAGTTCGATATTGTATATTGTATAGATACATGTGGTATATGAGGATCCTATATGGAAGAGCAAGGATTTGGATATGTGTTATATTTATATATGAACCTCAGAAATACATATATATAGTATGTAGGAATTTAATACATATGTATATATATATGCTATGTAGGGATTTAATACATGTATATATATTGTGCATGCTATATACAAATATCCTATATACGGTATATGTGTGTGAGGTGAACCGCCTTAAGGGGAGGAATACTTCGAAATGAGTAAGGAATTCCAAGAGTACAAAAAAAAAAAAATTTGGTAAACTGGATGTGTTACAAATGGTATCGAATGACATAGTCGAGTTGGTGGGTGGACTCGATGTTATATATATTCAATATGATGATGGGAAGGATTATTAGAGAATATATATGCCATTGGTAAATGTATTAAACTATAAACAAAAATATCTCATGAGAATATATATGTATAACTAAATTTGGGATCAAGAAATTTAGTTGGAATGTCAAATGTTATTAGGATGAGAAAAATGTTAGATGAAGAAAAAGTTACACACGTATATATATCATTAGGGTAAATAAATATACCCTTTGAGCATTCCATGAAATAAAACACAAAAACAATAAGGGGTATCGAAAAATATATGAAATATATATAGGTATCGAAGTGCGCCTTTTCTAAGTGTTATTAAATGGTATATTTTGTAAGTTTAGAGATAATGAGTAAAAGAATTGGAAAAAATATGGAGAAGTGATAATTCTCTCATAAGGAAAAAAAAAAAAAAAACAAATATAGATAAAAGCATGAGAGATTTATGGGTTGCTTTTATCAGAAAAAAAAAATAGAATGCTTTTATGCATTAGGAAAGAAGGAATTCTTTTATGATTCAGGAAAAAGTTGGAATACTTTTAGGATTAATTCCATTTTATATAAGCCTATGAGAAAAATAGAAGAGGAGAACTAGCAAAGCATGAACATACAATTAAAAGTGAATGCATAAATTCCGGTGAGTCTTTGAAAAAGAGGAAACTGTGTCAAATTTATTTTTGGCATCATCACATATTAATAATTGTGAATGTGATGAATTATAGAAATTTCATTTATCACCTGAAAAGGAAACATGTATTCACACTATAAAATTTTGTGGGATAAATTTTATTAAAGTTAATTTTCTTGAGTCTTAAATTCAAAGACAGAGAAATCATACAGCTACAAACCGAGAGAAAAGAGGATGAGCTGTATTTTGGACTTGGGTGTGGGGAAAACCCATCAGCTCCAAATTTGTTCACTTAAGTTTTGAACTAGTGGATACAATTTCATGTGAGAGGTAAGCATGGAATTGTAGAGATTAGTAATGAGTCTAGTTGTTACTAATTAAATTGATTTGGTTAACAAAAAGAAACAATGAAAAGGTACTAGAAGTACAACTATAAAATGAGAAAGGGTAAGCATAAACATGCATATGATACAATTGTTTTCTTTCATTTATGAGTACTAATGAAAAAGTTGGAAAAATTGTTTAGCCAAGTGTGTAACAGGAAATTGGGCACTCTGGAAACAAAGAGGAAAAAGGTGAAGATAAATCACCTAGAAAATCCAGAAAAGCTGAGCTGAACCAAGTTGCGTGAGGAAAGAATCTCACTGAAAAACAAGAAAGGATAAGTAGTGTACTAAAAGTGCACTAAACTATTATGAACCTGAACGGTTTGATTTATAACTGAATGTCTTAAGTTATTGAAATGCAGAATGCTGTTGTGAATTATCAATTATATGTACCTGATCTTACTTACATTGGTATGAATTGTGGACAGAGAAACCAGAATAAAAGATCTTCCATACAGACTTCTTGCAAAGAAGTAGGAAGAGAACCAACTGCATAAGGCATCAGTAAATAGAGGGGAGGCAGGAGAATACTCTGCTAGAAACTAATGGCTTATACATTAGCCCTGCCCTTGCTTATTAAATTTCCTGATATATTTCATGTCTCCTTGTTGGAAAGGAAACGTTATAATTTTTGTACATGATGCTTCTCACATGATTGATTTGAAATGTGGTCCAGGTGGAACCAGAAGAGGAATTTCCTTCCAGAGTCGCCTCAAAGATGAAAGCGAGAAGGAATTGAATTGCGGAAACGAACAGTAGCTAGAGTAAAGGTGCAGTGGAGCACTTTACTGCTGAAAAGCTACATGGAACAGAGAAGCTAAGATGATGGAAAAGCATTCATAATTAAGTTCAAAAATGAACTAAGTCGATAGTTGTCAACACCGAGGACGGTGTTTATTTTCAGAGGGGGAATATGTAACACCCCCAAGTTCTATGCTTTTCAAATTAGACATTTGAACATACATCCATAGGGAAGTGGACCCCAATGGATAATTGTTATGTGGATATGGTTAAATACTTAATTATGAAAAATAAATAAAATATTGTGCATGCACTATGACCAGATGAGAAAGTGAGATCCCATGCCTAATCCATGAGGTAATGGAAAAGGAAAAAGACTTTCCCCAAATCTTTCAAAAATCCTTGAAAGAAATTATTTCTAATTTAGATTTTTGAGGAAAAATCTAAATTTCCCCAATGAAGAGGAGTAGTTGGGAAGAGGTGAGAAAAAAGCTGGAAAAGATGAGGAAAAGCTTAAAGCAGCTTTAAAGAGTCCCAAAATGGGAAGCCTAGGCTAAACAGGAATAAAGCATCCTGAAATTCTGGACGCAGAATTGGAAACAGGCTTTGGGGAAAGCACAGCTTAAATAAGTTGCTCCAGAACAGATTGAGGTTAGTCTGTTCTGGGGAGGATCTCTGCTCGGGGTTGAATCCTGGGAGATAAAGAGGATTCTAAGGTTGGGAGGACTGGTCATAGTAGAGGTGTGCATGCATAAATTTGGAGATATCTGTAAGTCTATGTTAATCATATCCCTGTTTTATGAAATTGTGATGTTATATTCCTTTATGCAATTTATGAAATTGTGATGTTCTATTCCTTTATTCAATTTATGAAATTGTGATATTACATTCCTTTATGCAATTTATGAAATTGTGATGTTATAGTACATTATGGAATGTATGAATTGTTATTCTATATTGCATTATGCAACTGTTAGATGGATTCATGGTTCAGTAACTTATGTAATTGCAACAACAACTATTGACAGAAGAGACAAATGGTTGAGTGTAGAGATAAGTACATTGAAATAATGAGGTTTGAGATGATAGATCAATTGAGCAGCCAATATAATAACTATGGATAGGTATAGATGGCTACCGTTTACAGGAGTATTTAATTTCTGTGTGTATAAACAGAAGATGTTAACAAACCAGTACCCATGAACATTAAGTTCCAAACAACTAAATCATCATCACAGTACTGATGGTACAAAATTCACTGTGCTCAATAACAGAAAGTTGGGAACAACAATCCTCAGCTGTGTAGAATTTACAGTATTCTATTAAAGGTAATGGTACCCCTATGGAAGTAGAAGTTGAATCCTAACTAAGTACGAGGATCTAACACTAGGGATTCAAAACCCTCCAGTTCAGTATTCTCTCCCTCCTTTGGAGTGAAGTAGAGGAGTTGTTTCCTAGTTTCCATGGAACAGCTGAATCTGTACCATAGTGTCATACATGCTGAATGGTTATAACAGACAAATAAGGGGGGGAAAAGCCTATTGCAAAATCTATTGTGTAATAACAGTCTGTGTGAGGGAAGATTGTAAGCATGTGTAAAATACCATGAACAGAGCATCTGGTTACCATCCATAGAACTACTGGGAAAGTAGTGGAGCAATGGTGGTGAACTGCGTAGAGATAGATGTATGCGAGGAGGCCTACATCTATACTTCGATGCTGAAACTTTAACATATTGAACATATTAGCAGGCCGGAAAACTGGGAAGTTTGATTAAGGGCCTAGTGATCATCCTGCACAGAAAACCTGAGACATACAAGGTAAAATATGTAGGTATATAAGTCTACTATATGAACTGAGAAGAGGGGAGGTTAAGCCCAAAAATCCTCATGGAAATTCTTGTATTCCAGGGCTGTCTGTAAGTACTGAAAATAATCTAAACCCCAGATAACAGTCTGCATTGTGGCTGATGCAATATAAAAATTATAATTGTTATCGACGCAGAAAGCGGAGAATATTAAGTTATGTTATATGGGTAGCACTCATCGTAGGGGTGATGAATATAGACATATTATGAATATAGACCTTAAGAGAGACCTGTTGAATCTCATTCGGAGTAAAATGAACCAATTATAGAAGAGGAGTTAAGAAATTTAGGAGGAGTAACCATGAGGATGAGGTATAACGGATGTTATTAAATAATAACATAATCCCATGAAAAAAAAATGGGTTTGGGAGACGTGACGGTAGGAATATTCTCTAGATTACAGCCAGTGACACCATAAAAAGTGTCGCCTTCATATTTGCCAGATGGGTTAAGTGAAGAGAAAAATTTCCAAATGACCTTCAAATTCTTCCTAAGTTGGAATTTGAATTTTTTTTTAAGGGTTGGAGTGAAACCCAACTAGAGGGCGCCACATGTCCTCTCTGGTGTGCCACCTCCTAACCCTCAGGTCAAATTATTTGATGATATTAAGGTTTGGAACATTGGTTATGGTGGAATTTCAAATATATATATATATATATATATATATATAGTTTCAAACTTATATACAAATCGATGGACTTTACCAATTTTAGAAGGAGCCACTAATCAGTTTGGAGAAGGGTCAAATAGGCAGAGTTGACAGATTTGGTGAGGTGGACTTTCTTGTAATGTGGAGTAAAAATATATTGCGGGTTCGAGGCTCGAACCCTTAACCTCCCGCCGGAAAACTGCACACCTAACTGTCTCTATCGTCAGGCAGTTCTTACCCGTATCGTATTCTGCATACATTTGAATTAAGGTTGCCGAAATTCCAGGGGTTTGAGGGGGGCATCCCCCTCCCCACGTGACTGAAATCACGTGACCAGGTGCCAACTATTGATCCGACAAATTTTTTTAATGGAGATTAATTAACGTTAAGTCGTGGCTTAATAATGTTAACATGTTATTAGCGCGCAAAGCGTGGATTAACAATAAACCATACATAAATACCTATAATCTAGGATTAGTGCCTAATTAATACAACGCTTAAACTGGCAGAGAATTCAGAGGCATGCCAATTTTGGCGGTATTTCCAATTTTAGAATTTTAAATGGAAACCTCTCTAGTTTTGGAGGAGAAATTGGGGTAAAATTAGTTTTGGTCATAACTCACTGAATTTTCGACCAAATTGGGCTCAGTAAAAGTCATTTGTACCAAATTTTCATGCTAGGAACTCAATGGATTAGGTTGCAGAGGCAGGAAAGTCCATCATCATGTGTTTTTGTGCATTTTAAAATTTTTAAGGCGAGGGCCATCAGGTGTTGGTGCCATTGCTAGAGCATCTAGAGTCCAAATTCAGCAAAAAAAAGTCACTTTTTGGATTTTATGATGTTTTAAACTCATTGGAACAGGTTCAAAGAGGCTTTGAAGCTTGTAACAACAATTTGAGCATACTTGAATCTGATACAAAGGTCACACTATGAAGCTAGACCAAGGAGATGTAACCCGGGAGGGGTGAAATCCTTTATCAAAAATTCTTTGTATTAAGATATGTTATATGTGCTTGATGTATTTACTATTTCTTATGTTATGCCATTTAAAATTATGTTTTCTTAATATTATGACAAACTTATAATATCACTAAGTACATTGTTTGACAATCATATGCCCATGAACAAACCTATGAAGGATAATTAAAACAAAGCAAAGAAAAGTTTATATCCGAAATGAAAATAGCAAAACAATAAATAGCATTCATTTTCAGATTAGTTGTTGAATAACCTCTAGGTTGGGAGGAAAAATAGTCTTTATATAATGGTATGTATATTCTGTGAAATTTTTTGTCTATTATCAATTCAAATTTAGTTCTACTGTTATAATTTTATAATAAATTTGGAATTGAACTCAGAGGATAAATGAAAAGATATAACTAAGAAAATTAGGTTTTGTTATATGCTATTCGAATGAGTTGTTATGTAAAGTAAACCAATGGATTCTGTGTATATATATTCTAGTGGAAAGGTATATTAAATATATAACAATTTAGAGTTAAAGTCATACATGTGACAAATAATATAGATAAACATAAAATCTATATTATCCCAATTTCATATACATAAATGAAGATTCGAAATCCTCAATAGGAATTGAAGATGAAACTATTCAAAATATACTAAGTTTAAATTGTACAGTAAGATGTTAAAACTGCATTAGTGTCACAACCCTAGCAATATGTTAAATAACAAAAATAAGACATGCAGAGTGGAGTAGATTGTTGTATTGTTTTCATTGTTCTAATGACCAACATGAAAATTGAGAATATTTTCTGTCATGATACTCAAATTGATGACAGAGATGGATATCACAACTATAGGAGATATCATATCAAACCTGAAACAAGAAGTGAATTTGAAGTTGTAAATTTATTGACAAAGTTAGAAAATTAAATTTAAGAGTATATAAGGTGAGAAAGGATACCTGGAAACTAATCTTCAAATTGGGATTTTCTCCTTGCACCTATAGTAAGACAAACTATAAGAATAGCGGAAGCGGATAACATTAATAAATACATTAAAGTATTAATGTATAATTATGAGTAAATTCCATTTCATACCTAGGAAAAGAGATACTCAGAATTATGTAATTGTTGAAAAAGATTTGAAAAATGATGAAAATATGGGTAAGAGTTACCCATGTTAGTTTCAGGAAATTTAGAGATAAAGTTAAGAACACATAATCTAAATTTTATGTGATTTCATTCTAAAATTAATGAAGTACGGTTACATATAAATGTAATGAAAGGATATCCAAACCTAGGTGTATGGAAGGCTATTTTAATAACCTATGTAAATCCTGATAACAATACTTAATATGTTAGAGGTAATATATAAAACAAAAATTTGAATATCGACTACTCAGATTGAAAAAGTATTTGAAATTTCATTAAGGAATTACATATATGTGAAGTTCACCGAGATGTACAAAAAATACAATAATCGAGTATATGAATAAGATAAAATTAATTAAATTGACATAGCCTGAGAAGAAAGTCAATTTCCTGAATTTTATAGAGAACACAAATTGAAACTTCCTATATATAGATACTTATATCAATGAATAGTATTCATTGATTCAAAGAGTATACTTATTATAAGATCTATATAAATTAAAATTGGACAAATGTTAAAATAATAATAAATATGGAAAAGAGAAATAATTCCAGAAAATTAAAATGTAAATTTTATATTTTATGATATGAAATATAGCTCTTCTAATGCATGGCAATTTCATACAGTTGTAGAAATGAAAAAAGAGAAATTATCCTTTAATTCTGAGTTGTATACTGAGGTAATTCAACAATGAAAGGGTTGAACATAAAATGTATAATTTCAAGTTTCAATACGAATTAGTACAACAAGAAGTCAAACATTGTGAAATTAAATAAAATGCGGTATTCATATAATTTACATTTTGGATGACATACCACTGCTTCTAAATGAAAGGTAGCCAGTTCTAAATTCTGGAACTAATTTGATATAAAGTAGTGCAGCATAAACATAATGCCAAAACTATAAAAAATTGAGAACCCTTGAAAAACGATAGAAACCATACAATTTACATATTAAATATATGTAGAAAAAATTCAGACGAAGATTTTCATAGTTCATGACATATAGATATGTCTATAATTTCCCATTCCTTTTCTACCATCACCATCAAACAACATTAGACTGAGGAAAAATATTTCCTATGAAACCAAAGAGGTGGTTTTATTAAATAAAATTCTGAGAAGAGTAGAAAAGAGAATAGTAAACTAATTCGTATTTTATCAAATCAATAGAACCCTTTATCTATTTCATAAACAAAAAAACCCAAAATGAAAAAATTGAGGATTTTGTGTTACAACAAAGATTCGAATTTAACGAAATATAGTTATAATGGAATAGGGGACAAACATATGTGCAAATTACCTTAAGGATAGATAGCATTCTAGAACGAAAGGTAGTGGGACTTACCTTATATGCTAAGGACTATACAAATTCAAGAAGGAGGTAAGGGAACCTTCACCACGACTAATATAATTGTGTAAATCGAATGGAAATTAGGAACAAATAAAATAAAGTGATAATAATTAAATTAGAACTAGCTCCTAACGTATTCATGAGAAAGGGAATTAAATTTATACAAAGAGTTGGGTATTCGAATAATATGGCTCAGGGAGGGAAATTTCACTTACAAACTTACATCGATAATAATTTATGAAATTTAATTACGCTCGTTAAGGGAGACGAGGTGTACGAAACCAGAATAGAGAAACGACTCTACAAACCATAATCAAGAGAAAAACTCAGTAAAGTAGTAAACAATGATAGCCATATTGCAATATACCGTGAATAAAACTAAATACCCCGGTTAACGAATAAGAACAAGAAATACATAAAAGGAATTGGGCATACCTTGTTATGAACATAAGACCGACCGAGGGTTTTAGATCCATTGTAAAGTCGAACAGTTGAAAGATTTGTAGCTAGACCTCGGTTGGGATAGCCATAGTCGTGATGAGAGAAGAGGGATAATGCCCTTCATGGTGTTGGCCAAAGAAAGTTTTCATTTAAAGTGTGAAATTAGCCACAGCTCTGCTACCTGAGAAATCTACTACCTCCGACAAAAAACAGAATGAAATTCCAAATGAGCAGGAGAGGGGTCATTCAAGCACATTAGGGTTCAATTTAAATATCCATCATTTAGGAAACAAAATCTCGAACATACACTTGGCATAGGAAGGTACCTAAACCATGTGAATCCATGTGAAGAAGGTATGAATAAAGTCCAGTACATGACAGTGAGATAAGATAAGGAGATCGAAATAAATATGAAGTTATGATCATCATAATATCCTTGGGGTTTGGTACCATAAATGTTAAGGTAAGAAAATTTATAAACTATCCATAGAAAATCATATTATTTCAATGCAAATATTTACAATCAACATGGTTAAATCATATTATGCCATGCTAACAAAGATTGATCCACACTTTGTTTTTTCTAAGTTATACTATATCTATTATATCATACAAGGCAAAATATTACATGTCTCTTCTTCCGAACTTGGCAAGCCAATTCCGGAGGGAAGTATCAAGAGTTTAAAACTAGAATGTGGATTTCCCCAATAGGGGAAAGTAGTCCACGAGTAGCAGAAAATAAAATTTTCCCAGAATGGGAAACCAATATACGTAGTAGAGAAATATAAACTAACA
Organism: Pinus albicaulis; assembly: GCA_034641835.2. NCBI lineage: Eukaryota > Viridiplantae > Streptophyta > Pinopsida > Pinales > Pinaceae > Pinus > Pinus albicaulis. The sequence goes on along the minus strand of CM076581.1, from coordinate 315,263,997 downwards.
TCAAAGTATTCCAAAAAAATTTTAAACTAGAGAACACTACAAAAAGACTAGAAAGAGAGAAGAGCACCCTATCAATGAAACTAGGATGGACCTTCATTATTCTTGCTGGAGTTGGGGTCTTCCTCCTAGATCTTGCAAACATAGAAATAGTCATCATCCTCCTTGCTCAGCACGTGGCTAGTGGCCTGAAGCCTTAGTGACCCCAAAGTGCCTATCTATTTGGAGGTGGGAGCAAGCTGGCTAGTGTCCTCATTCTGTTCTCCTCCATCGCTATTTGAACTTCGACCATCGCTGGAACCCGAATTGTTGTTGCTGCAATAGATGTTGATGGAGGCACTCTGCACATGTAGATCTTTCATCTTGAGAGGGATGAAGGTCGGCTCTGGCAGGATATTCGACTTGCACGGTCATTTTTTGGGCCAAATGCTTGAGGAAGACGGACGAGGGACAGTGACCTGGAAGGATAATTGAGCGGATAGATTGATAGGTTCGAGACTACTTCGTTCCTCCCAGCCCACAGAGAGATTCAGTTCCCTGTCGATGGCGTTCGACAGAGGTTGTATAAAGGGGAGGTCACGGCCTCGAGATCTTCGACACCCCATATAGTGACGTTAGCCAAGGCATGAAAGTTGAAGGAACAGAGGTAAAGGAAAGGGAATAAATTCTCAACATCACAGGAGAGGAGTTGCCACCACCGGAGGACGTCATGGGAAGTTTTTTACAGGGTTGTGCAGGGCCAAGAGATAGGGGTTGAAAGGGAGAATGGGAGGCATGCATAGATAATATGAGGGAGAGTCGGATGAAGGCTGAAAGAGCACGGGTAGCAGGCTTAATTGCCATGGTAATAGAATCGAGATCCCTTAATGCTCTGCAACAGGAGGACGTCACAATGAAGGTAGAAGAGTGTGAAATTAAGACCATCATTCTTGGCCATTTAACGTTGGGAGGGTGACCATGTGCGGGCGAATGGGATGGATAGTTGTCCCACCACATGGTGCTGAGGTGGCCCCTTCGATCACTACAAGGCACCCACATCCAAGTGATCCACACCTTATTAAATACCAAAAGTGAAATCATATTTCTCTAAGGGTGACGAGGGGTCTCCTTAGTAGGTTATAGATTTCGATGTTGGTATGATATAGATTGTTATATTGGTAAGTTATAGTTAGATAATGGAGATGATAGAATATAGATTGTTAGATCTAAGAATTTTGTGATCCATAATTTAGAAAAATGTCTTTTAGATTAATCACATAATTAGGATTTAATTAATCTAAAAGGAATTTTTCTATAAGGATATAGATTTTTATATGGGTAAGTTATAGAATAGAGTTAAATTGTGGAATGATGAAATGAATTTTATAGAAATTTAATAATAATCAAAATCAGTCAAGGGTATCGAAACTGCAATAGAAATTTAGGTATAATTCTTAAGGTTAAGAAATAGGAACCAATTTTATAGAACAGAATAAAATAAATAATCCTTAATGGATGAAAACTAAGAAGGTCAACATAATTAATATCATTAAAATTGTCATAAAGGTATAGTTATGTCACAAATGTGCAATTACAATGACCAAAATGATAAAACGAACTAGAAAAAATATTGAAATAAGAAAAAAAAAATCTTTGTGGGAGTTGGTACAAGTTGTATTACAGCCTATGTTAAAAACTCTGGGCTTATGGGTCCCAACACAAGGAAAAAAAATATACCTACTGTGAAAGTCATTTTAAATTGTTATTTATGAATGTTAATTGATTTCTGTGTATCATATTGAAGTGCAGAAAAGTTATAGTTGCTGTCATGAATGACATAGAAGAGTTGTATGTAGAAATGGGGGGTGGAGGAGCCCCACCAGATAGAAATCCTCAAATGCTAGAAATTACAAATAATTTGCAGCAGGAAATGGTTCATCTAAGGACTAGCAATGAATGGTTGATGCAAGCCAGTACTAAGCAAGAGAGATTGATAAGGGAATTAACCTCCAAGTCTAGTCATCATAGTGAAGACCATAAAGGAAAAATGAAATAAATAGAACCCAACTTAGAGAGGTATCAGATTGGGGAAGAATCTGGTTCAAAGTCAAAAAATAAAAAGGAGTTACAGGGGGAATTCTGCAAATTTAAGCCTCCAACCTTTGATGGAGAGAAGGAAGAGGATGCGGAAGCCTGGCTCCTGAATATGTTAAAATACTTCCATGTATAGAAATATTGGTAGTTTACCAACTACAGGGTCAAACTACAATTTGGTGGGAAGAGACCAAAATTATACACTTTCTTGATGAAAAAATTGTTTCACAGGAAGAATTTCAGGAGAAATTCAAATCTAGATACTCTAGTGAGAGGTATTATGATGACAGAGAAAACAAATTTCATGAGCCAAGGCTTGGACAACTCACCATCGATAAATTTGTGACTATATTCACCAACTTACTTTGTTAGGTGCCATACATAAGGAAAGAAAAAGCCAAAGCACAAGGATTTATAAACTTTTTTTCCACCATTATAATGAAAGAATTGAACTTGATAATCCTACAACTATGGATGAGGCTCTTCAAAAAGAAGGACCGTGCTACCAGAAATTTAGAGGTAGGAATAACCAGATGACAAAATGGTAGAATAAAGGGAAAGGAAAATTGGAAACCTGGAGAATAAAAATTGAAACACGACTTATGTTAGGTCCCTATATTACTAGTATAGTTCCTTATTGTTGTTAGTGTAACCCCCTTATTGTTATTATTGTACCCTTGTAACCCCCATTTTGTTATTATTGTGCCCTTAAATTATTATTTTTAGGTCGACTAGGATTACATTGTGGCCCACTAGGATTACATTATGGCCCCATGGACTCCTATATATAGAAAGGAGGTTTTGTGAATTGTATCATCCAAGAATTGTTCATTTATGTAATGTATTGGAGGTTGCCCCCTCGAAGTGGCTCATTTCTAAGGCTTTTATATCTCTTTTCTTCTCTTTTTGGAGCTGGTTACACAACATTTGGTATCGGAGCTTTGGATTCTAGGGTTTCGCTGCTCCAAACAGGTCATCGTGGCATTTTCGCTATAACTTTTTTTATACGAAGTTTCAGAAGCTGAAATTTTTAGGGTGCGAAGCTGAAATCCTGAGGAAGATTTTCTAAAAATTTTAGAGCTTGGTTCGCAATATTTTCGGAGATATCATCTGTGGAAGTTAGGCCTTTTTTCAAGCTCCTAAACAGGTCATCGTGGCATTTTCGCTATAAAAAATTTTCTACGAAGGTTCAGAATCTGAAATTTGTATGGTGCGAAGCTGAAATCCTGAGGAAATTTGTCAAAAAATTTCAGAGCTTGGTTCGCAATATTTTTGGAGATATGATCTGTGGAAGGTAGTGCTTTTTCAGGCTCCTGAATTGCATCTCAAAGAGGTGATCGTGGGAAAAGTTCAATAAATCTCTCTCTAGGCATCGGATTGGAGTGCCGTAAAAAGTGGTCGCAAGTACACAGACTGTAGTTTCTTCGCTATAAATTTCAGAGACAAAGGACGAAACAGTGATACGTGGCAAGTCGTACAAGTTCACTCTACTGAACTAGTCCATAATTAGGTCATTGTGGGAGATTGGACACAAATTTGTCTTGGAGAATCCAAATCAGGTCAGACCTGTGGCATTCGAAAGATAATTCAGAGGGATAAATTGGGACCAAAACTCAGATATTGAAGTGCTACAATCACAGATATAATCCAATTTCAATATCGAGCTCCTCAAAAGCAAGAAAAAGGTGTGTATTTTTTCCGAATTGCATAAGTCTTGTTTGAAGAATCAATTTTAATTGATTCCAAGGGCATATTGTAGAATAGATATCAGTATTGGGTTCTAAAATATGCCCCATAAAAATAATTCAACACCCATTAAGCCTTCAGAAGGCTCTACTATGACTCATGAAGATGAAGAATTGCAACATGATCTATAAAAATTACAAGAGCAAGTGCAACAAATTTCACTCTCGCAAAGAGCAACAAAAAATGAAATGGAAGTTTTGAAGAAAGGTGTGGAAGCGAAGATGGATGGCATGGAAGCTGGCATGGAAGCTAAGATGGAAAACATGAAGAATGATCTAAAAATAGACATCGAAGGTTTGACAAAGTTGATACAAGAAATGTTTCCTAATGGTGAAAAGATAGTAGAAGAACCTCATGATGAGAAAAAAATAAATGTTAATCGTGATTTCATAAACTTTAATGTTGGCGGAAGAACCACCATATTCCAAAGATGGATATGAGGAAGTTTGATGGAAAGGATCCTGTAACATGGATACTACAGATGGAGCAATATTTTGATCTCCATAACGTGAAAAACACACAAAAGGTACGCATTGCAACTTTACATTTAGAACAAAATACATTTGTATGGTATCGATGGCTTTGCTTCCGTAAAAAAATTGTCACTTGGTCAATTTTTACGGAGGAAATGATAGCACATTATGAGGATACAAAGAGCAACACCTTCTTTAGCCAATTGATAAATCTCAAACAAAAGGGTTTAATGGGGGAGCACATTGAGGACTTGCAAAAATTGAATATAAGGGTAACTGATATTCCAGAGGAACATAGGATTGATCTCTTCATAGGTACTTTAAAGGATAACATCCAACATGAAGTTCGTGTTTTGGAACCTGATTCATTGGAGAAGGCATTCAGGTTGGCAAGAAAAGTTGAATGTAAAATTATGGCGACAAGGAAGCCTACCACTAAATTCTATAAAGAAGGAAGTGTTGCTACGCCTAGATTTCCACAACCTACAAGGTTGACACCACAACAATTGGAAGAAAAAAGAGCAAAAGGGCTTTGCTACAGTTGTGATAGCAAATACACTAGAGGTCATAAGTGTGCTGAGAAGAAATTATTTTACATAGATTGTGAAGAGGAAGAAGAAAATGAACAAGAAGAGGATATACACCAGGAACCAACCCTAGAAGAGGAAGAAATTAATCCGACCATATCGTGTAATGCACTGGCAGGAATTACCACTCCTCAAACTCTCAAGATAGAAGGACATATCAAGAAGAAAAAGGTAATAGTATTGATTGATTCAGGTAGCACCCATAATTTTATTCATTGTAAGGTAGCCAAGGAATTAAATTGTTTCCTATACCCAACACCAGAATGTCAAGTGATGGTTGCAAATGGAGGAACTATAAATTGCTCTGGAAAATGCCATAATATCAAGTTAACCATGGGGGAATATGTATTGACTAGTCCAATGCTTTCCATTCCTATAGGAGGTGTTGATGTTGTACTAGGAGTACAATGGTTACAATATTTGGGGACGGTAGCTTTTAATTTTCAAGAACTTTTCTTGAATTTTTTTTCAGAAGGAAAGGAAGTCGAATTACGGGGTATTGAAGGGAAGCCAGGAAGGATAATAAGCTCTAATGTCATGACAAAGCTTCTAAAGAAAGAACAACGAGGCGTAATTGCACGATTATGCTCACTAGAAGTTCCAACATCAAAATCATCTATTTCTGCAGATCTCCAACAAGTCTTGGACAATCATTCCAAGGTGTTTGAAACTCCGAAAGGACTCCCATCTATTCGTGATCATGATCATGCTATTCATTTGATTCCAGGAAGTGTTCCTCCAAACATCAGGCCTTATAGATATCCTTACTTCCAAAAGAGCGAAATTGAACGTATGATTGCAGAAATGTTAGAGGCGGTATAATTCAACCTAGTCAAAGTTCTTTCTCTGCTCCTGTAGTATTGGTACACAAGAAGGATGGATCATGGCGAATGTGTCCGGATTATAGGGAGCTAAATAAGCTCACCATTAAAGACAAATTTCCCATTCCTGTGATTGATGAATTATTGGATGAATTACATGGAGCAATTTATTTTACCAAGTTGGATCTTCGTTCAGGATATCATCAAATTAGAATGAAGACTAAAGATATTCCAAAAACAGCATTTCGAACTCATGAGGGTCATTATGAATTTTGGTCATGCCTTTTGGCCTTATTATCTGAAGAATTTTTGAAAAAAACACTAGCAAATTTTTTTTAATAAGAGTGGGGAAAATTAGACAACACATTCTTACACTGGTTGCAAACCCATGGAAGTGAAAATCAAAAGAGAAGGGATAGTAAAATTTAAGGAACCATTTAAATTTTGGGGATGCAAAGAGCCTCATGTGTTGCGGGTTTTCCCACACAACACTCATAGCATCCAAAACATTCAAGCAGTACAAGAAGTTACTACAATGAATGATATCGCCTAAAATATTCCCCAGATTAGTGCATCATTAGAAGACAGACTTGCTAAACATCAATCAACCATGATTGAAATCAAAGGTATCATATCTGACCAAATTATTTCTTTTTTAATTGATGTAGGAGAAGATTTAAGTTATACCAACCCCCAAATAGTGCAAAATATAATTTAAAAATAGAAAAATTTCAGCACTCTTGGCTGGTGCAATAGGCTACGGGAACAAAGAGGATGGTCACTCAGAAACTACAATTCTTTTTTATAAATTTAAATGGATATAATATAGATCTCCAAGTAAACATCATTTCTTTAGGATCTTATGATCTCATAGTTGGAATGGATTGGCTAGAACAAGAGAAAGAAATGGAGAATTTCTTAGAAAAAATAGTGACTTGCACTGATGTTATAGGAAAATTTGTAATAGTTAAAGGAAAACCAAAACCAGTGTCCATTAGGCAGATTAATGCATTCCAATTGAACCAGACAGTAAGAAAAGGTTGTCAAGTATATGCTGTCCAGGTTGAAGATTTGTGACAACCAACATAAGATGAGTATGCAAAATACTTATCGGTATTCATGGAATTCAAGGATTTATTTACAGAAGAAATTCCCCATATTCCCCTCACAGAGACATTTAATTTTCTATTGAACTAGTACCAGGAGCTACCGCAGTTTCCCAGGCACCGTATAGAATGACTACTCCTGAACTATTAGAGTTGAAACTTCAAATACAAGATTTGTTAGACAAGGGTTACATTAGACCAAGTGTGTCTCCATGGGGAGTGCCAATGTTGTTTGTCAAAAATATGGATGGCACCTTCTAGATGTGTATAGATTACAGATAGTTAAACAAGTTAACCATCAAGAATTGGTACCATCTCCCAAGAATGGATGATCTATTTGATTAAGTAAGAGGGGAAACCATATTCTAAAAAACTGACTTGAGAATTGGAGATCAACAACTCCGGATTAAAGATGAAGACATCTAAAAGATTGCCTTCTGAACTAGATATGGACATTATGAGTTTGTAGTCTTACCCTTTGGACTGACAAACACCCCTGCTACATTCATGTACTTAATGAACAATTTTCTACATAAATATTTGGGTAATTTTGTATTAGTATTCATAGATGATAATTTGGTATGCTCCGAAAATGAAGAAGAACACCAAGAACATCTTAGATTAGTTCTGCAAACCCTTAGAGAACATCAACTGTATGAAAAACTCAACAAATGTGAGTTTCACAAACCCAAGATTCAATGCTTCAAACATATCATTTATAAGGATGGATTGGTGGTAGATCCGGAAAAGTTACAAGAAATATTGAATTGGCATGTAGCAACCAATGTACCAACAATACAATCATTTATGGGTATTAATACTACTACGCATTTGTGGAAGCATTTTTCGCATTATGGTTCTTAATTGTCACATCATTACAAAAGGGGGTGAAATTTGAATGGACAACCAAGTTCCAAGAGAGTTTTGAACAGTTGAAACAAAAATTAACCATTGCACCTATCCTAAAAATTGCTGATCCAACTAAAGAATTTGTTGTGTGTATTGATGCTTGTATACAAGGTCTGGGAGGAGTATTGTTGAAAGATAATGCAGTAATAGCCTATGAGTCCCGAAAATTGAAGAAGCATGACCAAAATTATGCAGTATATGACTTGGAATTGGCTATTGTCATACATGCACTAAAAATGTGGTGACACTATCTCTTGGGTAAGAAATTTGTATTGATGACTGATCATATTAGTCTAAAGTATTTCTTTAGTCAACCATATTTAAATGCAATTCAAGCAAGATGGTTAGCTTTCCTTAACGAAATTGATATGGTAATCAAACACATAAAAGGAAAGAAAACCGAGTTGTTGATCCTTTAAGTAGACATTCTCACCAAGTTTTGATCCAATATAATATTGTATATTATTTAATATTAGGAAATAAGGAAGGCCAAGAGTCATTGGGAGATGAATCCCAATAGCCTCACCTCCATGTATAAATACATATGCATTCTTCAGCTAAAACACATTCTGATTTGAGGAGTGACCTCCTGGTTTGACAATGGTATCGTAGCCAAATTCCACTATTGGCATTTCGCTCGTGTTGTAACTCCCTCTCTTCTGCCATCTCTTTCTCTGGATGAATCTGAAGCATGTCTCTTTTCTCTATGTGCCAAGTATGTAGCCTCTTTAGAAGATGAAGGGACTGTCATCTTCTTTTGAAGGAGGGAAAAAAAACTTTGCTGGAGAATCTCTTTGAAGGAGAGAAAACAAAAACACTCTTTGCTGGAAAATATACTCAATTTAAGAGGACGTAAAACACCGCTAAAAATACAAAGATCGAATTTAAAAGGACACAAACTTTTTTTGCTCCTACTTATTGCTATACTGTTATTCTGCATTTTTTTTTATCTCTGCATAGCTCTGACATTTGCAGCTCCTGCAGCTCCTGAAGATTCTGCAATCCTGCAGTTCCTGAAACACTGCAAATTGCAGCCCCCTCTGCAGTCCTGCAAAGATCCCATTCCTAAATTTTGTAACGGCCTCTCGGCCTCCCTCTCTCCAACGCTCTCCTTTCCCAACGCCTTTTCACTCAACTCAACTCCCCATTCCACTGCACCCTCCCTTCAGCTCGTCCTTCCACCCTCCCTCACTCGAGCTCCTCCCACTCTACTCGTTCCCCCACCCCTTCGCTCCTACTACCTATCTCTCCGCCCCTCGGCCCTCTCCCTTCCAGCGCTGTCGACTCATATCCATCTCACCACAAACATTCCCACTACGCTATCCCCAACATCGACTCCTGGTCTATCTGTCATACCACTCCATTTCATCGCCTCACCATACCTCTCGGCCCTCCACGACTGTTCCACGCATACACTCATATCAACGCCCATTCAATATATTTATATCAACGGCCACGACTCCTGGCTCGAATCCTGGTTTGACATGGTAACACACGTTAGCTCGAATCCTGGTTTGACATGGTAACACGTGCTGTCACTACACAACGCCTCTTCGTGGCCTGTCAGCCCTCTAGCGCTGGCTACCATTAAACCACTGCATATATAAAAATGCCCTCCATTTATAATACGCCTCATACTGTTTTTCCACCAGATGTAATACCATTTCTCTGTCACATATTACAAAAACTGCCTCATACATTCTGTTTGCCTCATACGCTGCTCTGTCATTGGTAATACGCTTTTGACATTTTTATTCAATACCGCCACTTTTTTATATACGACCTCCACATATATACCGCCTCTGTCCATATGATGCCCTCCATATATAATACGTTGTTTGTTTATATATATACCGACTTTAAATTTTCCAAACTATTAAGGACTCAGTTTATGGCATGCGTTTGTTTATATAATACCGCCCCTCCTGCATATGCTTTTCAATACACATATATTGCTGTCTGTCGATACAGTCTGCCCCTCCTCATATAACATTATGACATTCCATTTAACATTATGACATTAACATCTGTCCTCCCACGTATTCTGGCTGCATTCACTCATAATACCACTGCCTCTTTTATCATTCATCCGCCCCTCATATAACATTCCATTCATAACTTCTGTCCATTATTCAAAAGTGCCCCATTTATCAACAATACCACCCCCTCCACCATTTTTTCATATAATTTTTTTTTCTCCAAAAAAAAAAAAAAAAAATACATATTTCTTTTTGTGCAGAATTCAGTATTTGCAGCAAAGAGTTTTTTGTCCTTTTAAATTGAGTATATTTTCCAGCAAAGAGTCTTTTTGCTTTCTCTCCTTCAAAAGAAATTTTCTAGCAAATTTTTTTTTTCCCTCCTTCAAAAGAAGATGACAGTCCCTTCATCTTCTGAAGAGGCTGCATACTTGGCACATAGAGAAAAGAGACATGCTTCAGATTCATCCAGAGAAAGAGATGGAAGAAGAGGAAGAGGAAGAAGAAACTTCAGAGAAAAGGGGGGCAGACAATCTGACACACATTGGGAGAAAATTGAGCAGCAAAGAAATCAAGACAAAGGTAAAACTAATGACAAAGACAGAAAAGAGACATGCTTCAGATTCATCCAGAGGAAGAGATGGTAGAAGACGAAGAAGAAACTTCAGAGAAAAGGGGGGCAGACAATCTAAAACTCAGCAGCAAAGAAATCAAGACAAAGGTAAAACTAATGACAAAGACAAAGGTAAAGCACCTAAATCAGCTCATTCTGTTCTAGCACATTGTAACAATGGAGTAACTGAAAACCTATTTGATGTTTCATTTACTTCATGGAGAGATGATTGGTTGCTAGATTCAGGAGCAACATGTCACATGACATTTAGAAAATATTTTTTTGAAGATTTCACTGACAAAGTTGATGGAGCAGTATATTTCGTAGATAAATCCAAACTCAAGCCATCAGGGCTTGGCACAGTCAGGCTTAAACTGCCTGGTCTTCCTGATCATATCCTACATGAGGTTCTATACCTCCCGAAGTTGAAGAGAAACTTGTTGTCCCTGATCGAAATCCGGCAGCAAGGACACTCAGTTCACTTGTTTGATGGCAAGGCAGAGGTCAGATCAGCATCAGATCACTCACTTGTCATGGAGGGAATAGAAGAAGGGAGACTCTTGAAGCTGAAAGGTTCATCTGCCCATGCTCAAAACTTTGCATTTAGTTCACATCATGATGAAGGTACATTTCCATCAAGTCTTTTATGGCATGCTAGATTTGGACACTTAAACTATGACAGCCTTCATTTGTTGAAGAAAAATGGTGTTGATGGACTGCCTACAATTCCTAGAAAACCTAAGGAATGTGATGCTTGTATTCTAGGAAAGCATAGCAAACAACCATTTCATGATTCACACTCTAGAGCACATAGAAAACTTGAGCTTGTTCATTCAGATTTATGTGGCCCTATGCCTATTGCTTCTGCAAATGGAAATAAATACATGATGAAATTTATTGATGACTACACCAGAATGTGTTGGATTTACTTATTGAAGAATAAGTCTGATGCTTTTCAAACTTTCAAGAATTTTCATGCATGGATTGAAAATTATGCACAAACACATATTGGCTCTCTACGTACTGATAATGGAAAAGAATACACTTCAAACAAATTTGAAAATTATCTTCGTCAACATGGAATAAAACATCAAACAACTGTGCCATATAATCCACAACAGAACGGTGTAGCTGAAAGAATGAATAGAACTATTTTAAATATGGTCCGCTCCATGTTATTTTTCAAGAATGTAAAATTGATGTTTTGGGCTGATGCAGTTCTATGTGCTGTTTACATAAAGAATAGGTGTCCTTCAAGTTCAATTAGAAACCAAACTCCTTTTGAAATGTGGCATGGCCACATTCCTTCGGTAAAGCATTTCAGGGTCTTTGGGTCCACCTGTTATGCCTTGATACCCAAGGGTAAAAGGAACAAACTTGGTGCTAGAAGTAGAAAATGTATCTTCTTGGGGTACTCCAATACCTCCAAAGGATATCGTCTCTATGATGAAGCAAATAAGAAGTTTTTAATAGCAAGAGATGTCATATTCCTTGAATCTTCCAAGAGTGACAAGGTTGTTGAGCGGCAACTTGATCGCCTGGATAGATTCACACATGCAAAGTCTTTCCAAGAATTTGATAATCAGATTCCACATCTTGAAAGGGGGATTCCGATATTGAATCAAACTGTGGAATCATGTCCTGAAGCACTCTCTCCCCCACATGAAGAAACAACCACGGATGACACATTGGATGATGTGATTGACATAATTGGGAGATTGAATCTTGAATCAATCCCAACTCAGTCAAGTGAGTAGCCTGGGCCATCTCAGAAAGGTCCTCCCAAATGGATGACAAAGACACTGGAGAATGTTCATCCTGATGAGGTTGGAAAAATAGGAACAAGAAGTTCCACTCAACAAATCGAAGGTGATGTAGATAATTCTGATTCTCCTGTTGATATGGATATTGCTTATAACTGTGAATTGAGTTTTTCTATAGATCATGAACCAACTTCCTTCAAAGAAGCCGCTTCTCATGATGAATGGAAAGAAGCGATGCAGAAGGAGTATGATGCCTTGATAAAGAATGGCACTTGGAAGTTGGTTGATCTGCCTTTGGGAACGAAACCAATTGGCTGTAAGTGGGTCTACAAGAACAAGTACAAAGCAGACGGCTCACTTGACAAGCACAAGGCCAGGCTTGTGGCAAAAGGTTTTGCACAAAAAGGAGTCGATTATGAAGAAAATTTTGCTCCCACAACAAAATGGACCACCATCCGGACTCTCTTTGCCTTAGCAGCTCAGAATGGATGGAAAGTCCATCAGATGGATGTAAAAATAGCCTTCTTGAATGGAGATCTAAAGGAGAAATTTTATATGTCCCAGCCAGAAGGATTTGTGATAAAGGGTCAAGAACACAAAGTTTGCAAACTTGTAAAATCCTTGTATGGCCTCAAGCAAGCACCACGAGCCTGGTATGAGAAGTTAACCGAGCATCTTCTGAAACTTGACTTCAAACATTTTGATCTTGATGATGCAACTTTGTTTGTTAAGAAATTTGGAAAAACAGTTGTATATCTTGTGGTATATGTAGATGATCTTTTGATAATAGGAAACAATGAGAGCTATATTGCATCCATGAAGAAAGAGTTGAAGAAAGGTTTTGAAATGACTGATTTGGGTCATGTTCATTACTATTTGGGTATTGAAGTAATTCAACATCCTAAATTTATATTTCTTTCTCAAAATAAGTACATTGGAGATCTCTTGAACAAGTTTGGCATTGATGAATGTAATCCCTTAACCACTCTAATGGAACAAAACTTGAAGCTCACATCTATTGAAGGGAAGGAATTTGAGGATGCAACTAAATATAGACAGCTTATAGGAAGTCTTATCTATCTGACCACCACCAGACCTGACATTTCATTTTCTGTTGGAATCCTCTCAAGGTTCATGCAAAAACCTTGTGAAGGACATTGGTCTGCTGCAAAAAGAGTGTTAAGGTACTTGAAGGGGACTCAAGACTTTGGACTCAAATATACACAGGTAGGCGACTTCAGCTTGATCGGATACTCTGATTCAGACTTTGATGGCGACAAAGAAACAGGGGTGTCTACTACAAGTTACACCATGAGTCTTGGATCAGGAGCTGTCTCATGGAGATCATGCAAACAGTCAGTTCCAGCAGATTCCACGACCGAGGCAGAATATGTGGCAGCAGCTGAAGCAACAAAGGAAATTGTGTGGCTCCGAAAAATCCTAGAAGATTTGCAGATGAAACAAATGTATTCCACTCCACTCATGATCGACAACACTTCTGCAATAAAGTTGGCCAAGAACCCAAAGTTCCATGATCGAACAAAGCACATCAATACAAAGTACCATCTAATTTGACATCATGTTCAGGCCAAAACCATTCATCTACATCATTGTTCCACAAATGAGCAAACTGCTTACATCTTCACCAAAGCACTTGGAAGAGAAAAGTTTGAAAAGTTCAGATCGATGCTTGGACTCACCAACATCCCTTCGGATTAAAGGGGGGAATGTTGACACCTAATCCTATGGGATGGGTGTGCACATGTAATATTGTATATTA
>CM076581.1:315091030-315250053 GCA_034641835.2 Pinus albicaulis | reverse complement strand
CATAATTCAATCCCTCACCATCAGTCCAGCTGTGGCTTTCGGAGGCAACTGAAGATGTCATACATGATTTAATATATCTAAATTTGCAGAAAAGGAACTAATACTAAACTACACATTTCATCATGCAGCACCTCACCATCAGTCCAGCTGTGGCTTTCGGAGGTAACTGAAGACGCTATGAGCAGCTTAATATATCTAATTTTGTAGAAAGGAAACTAATACTAAACTACACATTTTATCATGCAGCCCCTCACCATCAGTCCAGCTGTGGCTTTCGGAGGTAACCGAAGACACTATGAGTAGCTTAATATATTTAAATTTAACTACTGAATCAGATAAACAAAACTGAAATGTACAAAGCAAGACTGAAGTTAAAAAAATGCTATGAAAAGGAAACTAGCAGCAGAATAATGTCAGTCTCATATCATTAGCCAAAATACTATGAAAATGCCCCGGGCTGTCTACCTAAAACCTGCACAAGAAAACTGATCAGTGATTTAACAATCATAAAAACATGAAAGACAAGAATGCAATGGAAATTATAGAAATGTATGAACAGAAATGAAGCAACTATAAAATATGAACATGTAATGGATTATAATACAATGACTTTTAAAAGAAATGAAATGAAATATATATACATTAATACACAGAACCTCGGCTGAGCAGGGGCCCTCTACACAGCTCTGGTACGATCCTCAACACGAATTAAATTGAAAACAGAGTCTTTTCACATTAAGAAGCAGTTCATTACACACTGGTAGTATTACGGCTCAAGGCAGCGTAATCACTACATAACAGAGTACGCACATCAACTATCAATTAACAACTCAACAGCTATGATCTACTAACAACTAACTCTACGTGCGTATGCAAACGCTCTTTATAAAACAATAAAATGTAACTGTCTCCTAAAGTTTATGATAGCAGCCAGCACGTAGACCACTAAGGCCACGGATATAGGAGTATGGCCATGTTGGAAAACGGATCTATGGAAGGTGGGCGCTTGAATTCAACTCCAGAACTTTGCACAGATGTCAATTAACCTCCGCAAGCTTAGAAACGGCAGTATGGATGTTTATATGCCACGAAACAGAGTCCAGCCGACATAGAACTCCATAGTTGACTTCCACGTGGATGGCTTTGACCGCGGCTTTCTTTGACGAATTTAATTGAACCAATAGGACACGAACCATGTCCTTGTCATTCCTAGCCTGCCCATGTGGCTCATTTCCTTCGTAGACACCTGTAACATAGATTTCCACAAAATAGCTGCGGAAAGTTGCAGCAGCTGCGGAAAGTGACAAGTTTCCGCAGCTGTATGAACAAAATCTAAATCAAATAGAAAACAAAAAAACATAATTAAAAACCATGTTAGATACCCTTTTGCACATGATATTGACAATTTTGGGGGTTTAGGTGAGTGAAAAAGATATGGAAAAGTGTATGGAAAAGAGGCAAATTCGGGACTCAACATACCCCCACTGTGAAGGTGTTGCATGTCCTCATGCAGCCAAAATTTTGACACTCTTTGTTCAATTCATGTGCCTTGATACTTCAGCCAGCACATCTAACCCCCTTCTCTTCTTCTTTGGTACTGCCATCATTCTGGGTTTATTCATTAAGCACCTGAATTTGATATTCACAAGTGCTCTGCTCAATTTTTGGCATTTCCTTTTTAGCTTCTTATTCTTCTTTTGCCAAATACCCAAATGTAACATAGTATTGTCATGGATAATCTTGTCCGGTTTGCCTTGCTCTTTGAGTGTTTCATTTTCATTTTTGATATGCCGATTCAAAAGCTCAAGCTCAAAAATCTCCTGTTTTAATGACTGAACCAAATCATCTTGCAATGTATGAGGCTGAATAGAAGAGGTACTTGGGCCTGTGGCTGCCTTCTCCAAGGATTCTATATAATCATACACCTCCTGCTGTTTGGGGTCTACTTCTGGTGTCTTTTTCATTGGGTTGTCTTCAAAATGCTGCAAGGGAGAATTATGTTCAAAATTTGGCTGAGGAGAACTTTCATCAATATTTTGCTGAGAGTAAGATGGAGTACGCTCATTGTCTGATTGGGAGTGAAAGGAGTCAGGTTCACTAACTGGCTGAAATGGACTATGGTCAGTTGGAGACTGTTCAGATGTCTCCTCACCCAAATCAATGAAATGAGGACCTTTAATTTGTGTTTTTCTCAGTTTTCCCTTAAGCCTGCTGCTTCTCCTCACATGTTGTGGTACACTACCCTTTTGTTCTTGTTTTCCTGTTTTTGCCTTCTTGGATAGAGATGACTGTTTTTGAAGAAAAATTAATCTTTTTGATAGAATTTGGTGATCTTCTTCTTCTTCAGAAGAAGTTTTATGGACAGCCTCAATAATTTCTTTCCCTTTTGGTATTATTGGCTTCTTAGTTTTGATTTCCTTCTTCTTCCTTTTTACCAATCTCTCTTCCCTATCATTTTTCTTCATAGTAATAGTAGAAGTATCTTGGATTTCATCTACTGTTCTTTTCCTTCTACTTCTTTTTGCTGTGCTAGCTGCGGGAACTTTCTGTGTAGGAGCAACTTGGGTTTCAACATCCATTTTCTTTCTTCTACTCCTTCTAATTGGATTACCTTCAGGAATTTCCTGAGGTTCTTCAAAGAAGTTTCTAACTAGGAATTGTTCCCATGTATCTTTTCTTTCTTTTAGCTCCTTTTCAATCAGAATTTTTATAAACCCATGATGATATAAATGAGGCTCTACATCTCTTAGGTGTTTTTGCACAATGACAGCCATTTTCTTCAAGCTATTGAATAGGAAATAAGGAAGATTGAGAGTTTGGTTTTCAAGAAAATTCATCAATAGCCTAGTATGATACATTTACATGGAGCCAAAACGGCCTTCACATGTGATAAATTTCTGAACAATGAGTAGTAAAGTGGCCCATTCATCTTTTATTGCATGCACAGGGATTCCTCTTTTGAAAACAGTGATATCCATACCTTGATTTCGGAGGATTGTTCTCCATGCCTCATCATTGATACTTTTGTTTTTGAACCAACGTTCTCCTTCCTGAAGAAGCTCTGTGGCTGCTGCTATTGATGCTTCATTGACTAAAAACTTGAGGTCTCCCACTTCTGCTTCCGAGCCATCAAATGATCTTGCAAACGCTTTGGTAACTTCTCTGTGGTAACCCCTGAATTTATTAATAAAACATAGCCATTTAGCTTTCCTCAACATCTCTTTTGCTTGTGGAAATCCCTCTATAAATTTCTGTCCTTCCGGCTCTGCCCTTAATAATTTTCCCATTTTACTTCTCTGTGCTTCACAGGCTTGCCTTTGTGAGGGTTTAAGTGGAAATGGAACGATGGAATACGGAATCTGTACAATCTGTGGGATGTTATCACAAAACGGAAATGATCACCATAAACGAATGAATAAGGCGTATTCCATGGATATACGGAAATAGAAAGTGAAGCAAAGAACAGAATAAAAAATAAAACGGGAGTGATAATGAGTAGAGTGAGTTTGTAACCAATAGAACCGACAAAGGAGTTAACAAAGTATAATGCATTCGGCACTTTGAATTTTGGTGTTGTGTCATAAATATGAACACGTTTCAATCAATGATTATGGAGGTATGCGGCTTGTCAGAGTCCTTTGTCAACTCACATACGTATCATTATCTTCGGTGGGCTATTTGAACATGAGTAAGAGTCGGAATTTCAATAATGAAGCCGTTTGTGAATAAATGCAAGAGGATAACATAGAGATCGTGGAGGGTTACGGACTGTCAATAGAATCATTGCGCGTTATGGGTAGAGCTCATAGTTTAAATTACATAAAAATGTGTCTTTTATACTATTTGAAATAAACTTTATTCATACCTTTGGAATCCTTGCTTTTGCCCTTGGTCTTCAACTGATTGATCTTCATTAGTGTCTTGAATGTCCCATTGATCCTCTTTTGCATTTTATTTCATGATTTATGAAAATAACAACTAACTGTACATTCTTTTTGAAAACAGAGTAGTAGCAGCTGCGGAATCTGCTTCTGGCTGCGGAAACTGGAGTCAGCTGCGGAAACAGATGTCAGCTGCGGAAACTGACACAGCTATTACTTAGCTGAAATAGAAATGAACAAATGACAAATGACCAGATGGAAATGGTCATAAAAATATTTTTATTGATGGAATGGATGAGATGAAGTGGAATGAAGTGAAATGAAATGAAATGAAATGAAGTGAAGTGAAATGAAATGGAGTGGGTGGTGAGATAAAATGAAATAAAAGACAGAATTTTTTTGGAAAATATAGAGTGTCAGGTGTCCCTGATTTTCACCCCATATTTTCTGTATAAGACTGCCAATCAATGATTGGTTTTCAGGCTTATACCATTTTTCTTTTCTTTTCTTTTCTTTTTTTTTTTTTTTTAAACTTGAAAAACAAAAGCTAGGCTGGTGGAGAAGAAGAATTCTTCTGTACCAGCCTGATTGCAGAACTTTCTTGAAACAACTTGACAAAATCCTCTTTAGAGAGTGGCTTATGATAAACTTTCAATCTATAGCCATTCACAATAAGAGGAGTTTGAAACTCATCAATGGTCTTGATTCTTACAGCTCCATTGCTAAAGATCTTGTCAATCTCATATGGCCCAAGCCAATGAGTCCGAAATTTTCCTTGAAAATCTTTAAACTTGGAGTCAAATAACAATGCCCAATCTCCTTCTTGAAACTTCTTTTCTTTGATATATTTGTCATGCCATTTAGTTCTTTGATATTGAACTAGATCAGTTCTTAGAATTGCTTCTTGTCTGATCTCATCTAGCTCATTCAACTGCTCCATTATATGCTTTTGGGCTTCTGATAAGTCCATTCCCAACTGAACTGCTATCTTGAAGGTCTTGACTTGGAACTCAATGGGGAACAAGACTTCTTTCCCATAAACAAGTTCATAGGGAGAATGTCTGTTGTATTCCTCCATGTAGTTCTGTAGGCCCACAAGGCTTCTGGAAGACTTTCTGCCCAATCTCTTCTATGTAGATGAACAGTTTTGGTGATGATACTTTCAAGAACTTTGTTTGTGGACTCCACTTGACCATTTGCTTGTGGATGGTAAGGAGTAGATCTTCTGTGCTTGATTTTATATTCTTCCATCAACTTTTCCACCAAATTGGATGTGAATTGGCTCCCCTGATCTGTCACAATTTCTCTTGGAACACCAAAGCGAGTAAAAATATCCTCATAAAGAAAATGAACAACTGAATTTTCAGTAGCAGATACTAATGCTTTAGCTTCTACCCATTTAGTAACATAATCGGTGCAAACCAATATATACTTCTTTTGCTTCGATGGTGGATTAATCGGTCCAATGAAATCTAAAGCCCATTTTTCAAAGGGTTCAATGAGTACCTGTGCTTGCAATGGCATTTCATTTGAGAGGGTAGGTTTCCCTACTCTTTGGCAACTATCACACCTTTTGACATATTGTTTTGCATCTTTGAAGAGAGAAGGCCAATAATATCCCAAGGAAAGGATTTTATAGGCCGTCCTTTTGTCCGCAAAGTGTCCGCCGCATGGTTCATCATGACATGCCTTAAGAATATTAGGCATTTCATCTTCCCTGACACATCTTCTGATCACAAGATCTGGCCCTGTTTTAAACAATTCGTTAGAAATCCATGAATATTTTGAACTCTCCTGAATAATCTTTCGTTTTTCTCTTGGAAATAAATGTGAAGGTAGTTTCCCTGTAACCAAATAGTTAGCAATATCTGCATACCAAGGGTCTTAATAGTTACTGCAAACAAATATTCATCAGGAAACTTATCTTCTACAGGAGAATCTTCTTTAGTATTCTGAATCCTAGACAAGAAATCAGCTACTGTATTCTGTTTTCCTGGTCTATCCAACACGGTAATATTGAATTCTTGCAAAAGTAAAAGCCATCTTGTCACTCTGCCATTAGTAACAGGTTTGTTCATTAAATATCTAATTGCAGAATGGTCAGTATGAATAAAAGTTTCATATCCTGTTATGTAATGTCTAAACTTATTAATTGCATGAACAACAGCTAAAAACTCTTTTTCAGTCACAGTATAGTTCAACTCTGTGGGAGTCAAATTTTTACTGGTGTAATAAATGGCATAAGGAATTAAATATTTTTGACCCAACCCAGCTCCAAGAGCTGTATCTGAAGCATCTGTAGAAATATGGAAAGGAAGTTTCCAATTTGGTCCTCTCAAGATAGGTGCTTCAGATATTCTTGTTTTCAGAGTTTCAAAAGCGGATTGACAATCAGGATCCCATTTAAATTCACAGTCTTTTGTAAGCAACTTGAAGAGTGGAGATGCTATTTTAGTGAAGTTTTCTATAAATCTTCTATAGTAACTAGTAAATCCTAGAAAACTTCTAACATCTCTTTGACAATTTGGAATAGGCAACTTGGAGATGACTTCAACTTTGATCTATCAACCTTAATCCCATCTCCCGAAATATGATGTCCTAAAACAATCCCTTCAGTAAACATCATAAAGCATTTTTCATGGCTTAATGAAAGGTTTGTTTCTTTACATCTTATGAGAAATTTTTCCAAATTTTCTAATGCCTCTTCAAATGAATTACCATAAACTGTAAAATCATCCATATAAACTTCTACACAATCATGGATTAGATCAGAAAAAATTCCTAGTACTGCTCTTTGGAATGTTGCTGGTGCATTACATAACCCAAAAGGAAGCACTCGGTAGGCAAAAGTTTCCCATGGACAAGTAAATGTGGTCTTATCTTGATCTTCAGGTGCTACCTGAATTTGATTATAGCCACTAAAACCATCCAAAAATGAAAAGTACTTTTTACCTGCTAATGTATCTAATACCTGATCAATAAAGGCAAAGGAAAGTGATCCTTCAAAGTTGCTTTGTTCAACTCCCTGTAATCAATGCATACTCTCCATTTACCATTCTTTTTAGGTACTATAACCAAAGGAGAAACCCATTGGCTATCTGAAATTGGATAAATGAAGTTTACATTGAGAATTTTTTGGAGCTCTTCTTTCACTATTTCCCTAAGATTTGGATTCATCCTTCTTTGAGGTTGTCTGATTGGTCTACTGTTTTCCTCAATATAGATATGATGGATGCAAGTCTTAGGATCAATACCCTTCATGTCGGTATACTCCCATGCAAATGCAGTAGAATGTTTTTGCAAGATTCTGGTTAGTTCTTCTTGTTGTGACTTCTCTAGATGTTTGTTGATATTCAATGTCTTTTCTGGAAAAATCTCAAAAGCAGAATTACCAAACTCTTCCATAGAGTAGAGAGACATTTGTCTTGATGATAAATATTCTATGTCAGATTCCAACTGAAATTGTGTGGGGTCATATTCTGAAGTTATCTCAAAATTTTCTAATGTGTTGAGAATTTGACTATCCTCACTAATTTCAGAAATGGTAAAGACAGGTTGTATAGTGTTCTCATCATCGACCCATTCATTGTCTCCTATTTCTGTAATTGCTCTTGCGAGAGGATACAAATTGAATTTCTTTGTCGAATTACCATTAGAAATGTACATGTCTCCAGATCTACAACTAATAAAAGCATCAGCTGTGGCCAGCCAAGGTCTTCCTAAGATAATTGGATGTCCTCCTAGATTACTTTTGGGAGTCAAAATCATAAAGTCTACTGGATATTCCCAAGAATCTAAGGAGGCTGAAATATCTTCTAATACACCATCTGGTTTAATAACCGATCGATCTGCAAGTTGCAATAAAGTAGGTGTAAAAAGAAGGTTAGGAAGTTTTAACTGTTCCATAGTCTGTCTACTCATAATGTTGATAGCAACCCCTAAGTCAATCAATGTGTTTGGAATTTCTATCCCATTTATATGTGTCTTGACAATTGGACTTCCAGGATCTACATACTTCTGCATGGCAATTTTTCCCATCATAATGTCTGCAATCTTTCCTACCAGGTGGATTCTTCTTGTGTCCTTTGGCTTTCTTCCTGGTCTTTTGAAACTCAACTCCTTTATGGTTTTTGCTAGAATAGGAATTTCTCGAATGGCTTGTAGCAATGGAATCTTGATACAAACATTCTTCAATTCATCTAGAAATTCATAGTTAGGCAACAAAATTTGTTTTTCCACCCCCTTATCAATTTGTAGTCTTTCCGGAAAAGGAGGTGTAGATGAAGATACAGGTTGCTCAACTATAGGAGTTGTGGATGTTAGCTTTTCTTTTTCTTTTTTCTTTTTGAATTTTGAAGAGATTCTTCCTCAGAACCCTTATTGACTTGAAGAGAGTCCTCCTCAGAGGTATCTTGCTCTTGAATGTCTATAGAAGGTTTTTCTAAAACTCTACCCGATCTGAGTTGTACATCGTTGAGAGGAACAATCATATAGGTAGGAAATTGTTGTCCTTCTACCATATAAGTAGTTTGAGGATTCTTATTGTTAGGATTTGGCAATGGCTGAGCTGGAAGTTGATTTGTCTTCTGTTGGTATGGAAGCATGAGTTGAGGATTTGTATTTTTTTGAGAAGGTTGTTGTTGTGGAAATGGTAATGAAAGTTGTTGTGGATTTTGGCTTGGAAATTGTAGAGCTTGTTGATTTTGAAAAGATGGAGGATATTGATAAAATTGAGCAAATCTCCCATAAGGATTTTGCATCCCTTGTACCCATGGTTGATATGAATTTTGATGTTGGGGCCAAGGTTGTTGCCAAGGAGTCCAATTTGGTGGGGTTTGAAGATTCATAGGGTTATTAAACCCTTGAGATTGTTGTCCCTGCCAAGGTCTCCTTGCGACAAAACAGAGAGATTCTATTGAATTTGGATTTTCTTGAAAAACAACTTTGAGTCCAGGGATTGAAGGACAATCCTTGATTTCATGATTTTCTGAGCAAATCATACATGTTTCTACAACTTTTGCATCCAAGGGACATTCCCTTAAAGCATGTTTCTTTCTACATTTCGGACAAAAATGGCTAAAGCATCTGTTTCTGCTTTCTGCTTGTTTTGGATTTTAAGGGTGTCTAGTTGTTCACTAAGACTCCCTAAGATATCAGTTTTAAACTCATCAAGCATATTACCAATCTATGCCCTACTTACTGATCCAGTTGCAGATTTGTTAGCCCTAATAAGAGAAGAATCCCTAGGCCCTTTTCCAGTTTTAGATCTTCCCCTTGAGAATTGGATACATAGTTCTGTTATATCATGAAATGGGAGTTGAAAAATGTCTCCTTTCCCCATCATGTTTAAAATGTCTATCCATTCATCTCTAATGGCTTTTAATAGGAGGGCTTTCAAGGTTTCATTATCTAAGTTGCTCATCTTTGCTCTTTTCAAGTTGTATTGAAATCTTTCAATTAAGTCTTCCAAATTTTCATCTTCCTTTTGCATCATTTTGAATACCTCATCCTTGTGATTGGTGGGCATACAATAGTCCAAGTATCTATCCAAAAATGTTTGTTTCATATCATTCCAAGTTCTGATAGATTGAGTGGCTAATCCCATGAACCATTTCAAAGCAGATCCCTTCAATGTTGAAGGAAACAGTTTGAGTTTTTGAGAATCTTCCATATAGTCATAAGTTTGGCACACTACTTCAAACTCAAACAGAAATGTTTCAGGATCCTCACTTCGTAATCCATAAAAGTTAGGAAGAACAGATGGTGAGATATTTTTCATTGTTGCATGAGTTTCCTCATCAACTATAGGGAATCCAAGAAAATTGTCCCTATTTCTACCGTTATTTCCTTCACCATTGTTGTCTTCATTATCTCCTCCTCCTCTACCTCCACCTCTATTTATTACTTCCTCTGCCATGATAGTTTCTTTAGAGTCCTTATAGTCCTCTAGTTCTTCTACCAAGGAAGGATGAGAGAAAGTTTCTTTGTTTTCTGAGTGGGTTTTAGTAGGTGGTATAGGAGAATCCTCTAATTCAGCTGTTCTTTGACTTCCAAAAATCTTAAGGCTAGGGGTAGATGATGGTGAATCTGGTCTATGCCTTGAAGAAGATGGAGTTGTGAAAATCGAACTCTTGGCTTTAGCTATAAACCTTCCCCTAGAATCTCTTGCTCTATGCATGTCATTTTTTATTCTTTTTTTTTAAAAGTTGGGCTAATAATTTTCTTTCTGATCTTCCAGATCACACTAGGTGCAAGAAGAGAGCATACTTAAGAAATTACTAAACCAGTAACTCTCTTTTCTGATCCTCCAGATCACACTAGGTGCAAGAGGAGAGCATACTTCAAGAAGTTATCAAGTTTTCCCTTCTTTTATGATTTTATGTTTTTTTTAAGAAATTGGCTACCTAGTTACACTTCCCCGGCAACGGCGCCAAAATGTTTGGTCAATTTAGTGTGTCCTAAATTGCTGCATTTAATTGTCAATCCGGGAATCGTAAGCTGATGAAGTGCGGCGCACAATATGTGCAAGATAACCTCTTTCTTAACTTTTTGTCGTTTGTGGTCTTTCTAAGGTAAAATGGAAATTCTAAAGTGAAAAACAAACTTGGTTATATTTATTCAAGGAAGTGATATCCCCTATAATGATTTACCAATCTCGAAACTTTAAAAGCAAATTGAAATTACAATGACAAAAGAAAGTAAAAGTGCACTGCTGAAATGAAAAGTGCTGCTAATCTAATGAATCAAAACAAGAAACTAGTGAACATGAAAACTAAACTATTCTTGCTGCCAACTGAACACAAAAGAAACTACTCTTATGGAAATTCAAAATTGCAATGAAATAAATCTAAATCAGATTACATCAATTCATTTTCTGACCCTTCATCATTAGACCGGCTATGACTTGCGGAAGTAATCATAAACAACTTGTGTAACTGATATTTAATTTGCAGAAAGTAAACTAATACTAAACCATACACACATGATTCAATCCCTCGCCATCAGTCCAGCTGTGGCTTTCGGAGGCACTTGAAGATGTCATACATGATTCAATATATCTAAGTTTGCGGAAAAGAAACTAATACTAAACTACACACTTCATCATGCAGCCCCTCACCATCAGTCCAGCTGTGGCTTTCGGAGGAAACTGAAGACGCTATGAGCAGCTTAATATATCTAATTTTGCAGAAAGGAAACTAATACTAAACTACACATTTCATCATGCAGCCCCTCACCATCAGTCTAGCTGTGGCTTTCGGAGGTAACCGAAGACACTATGAGTAGCTTAATATATTTAAATTTAACTACTGAATCAGATAAACAAAACTGAAATGAACAAAGCAAGACTGAAGTTAAACAAATGCTATGAAAAGGAAACTAGCAGCAGAATAATGTCAGTCTCATATCATTAGCTAAAATACTATGAAAATGCCCCAGGCTGTCTACCTAAAACCTGCACAAGAAAACTGATCAGTGATTTAACAATCATAAAAATATGAAAGACAAGAATGCAATGGAAATTATAAAAATGTATGAACAGAAATGAAGCAACTATGAAATATGAACATGTAATGGATTATGATACAATGACTTTTAAAAGAAATAAAATGAAATATATATACATTAATACACAGAACCTCGGCTGAGCAGAGGCCCTCTACACAGCTCCGGTATGATCCTCAACATGAATTAAATTGAAAACAGAGTCTTTTCACATTAAGAAGCAGTTCATTACAGACTGGTAGTATTACGGCTCAAGGCAGCGTAATCACTACATAACAGAGTACGCACATCAACTATCAATTAACAACTCAACAGCTATGATCAACTAACTACTAACTCTACGTGCGTATGCAAACGCTCTTTATAAAACAATAAAATGTAACTGTCTCCTGAATTTTATGATAGCAGCCAGCACGTAGACCACTAAGTCCACGGATATAGGAGTATGGCCATGTTGGAAAACGGATCTATGGAAGGTGGGCGCTTGAATTCAACTCCAGAACTTTGCACAGATGTCAATTAACCTCCGCAAGCTTAGAAACGGCCGTATGGATGTTTATATGCCACGAAACAAAGTCCAGCCGACATAGAACTCCATAGTTGACTTCCACGTGGATGGCTTTGACCGCGGCTTTCTTTGACGAATTTACTTGAACCAATAGGACACGAACCATGTCCTTGTCATTCCTAGCCTGCCCATGTGGCTCGTTTCCTTCGTGGACACATGTAACATAGATTTCCACAAAATAGCTGCGGAAAGTTGCAGCAGCTGCGGAAAGTGACAAGTTTCCGCAGCTGTATGAACAAAATCTAAATCAAATAGAAAACACAAACACATAATTAAAAACCATGTTAGATACCCTTTTGCACATGATATTGACAATTTTGGAGGTTTAGGTGAGTGGAAAAGATATGGAAAAGTGTATGGAAAAGAGGCAAATTCGGGACTCAACATTCGGGACTCGAACGAGCTAATGTTGGGACCAGATGCTTTACAAGAAATGGAAGGAATTGTCAAACGAATACAAAAGAACATCAAGACAGCACAAGATCGCCAGAAGAGTTATGCAGATAAGAAAAGAGTGCATAGAGAATTTAAAGTTGGGGAGCATGTATATTTGTGTATTAAACCCAAAAAGAGCACCCTTTATGCTGGGAGTTGTGCAAAATTGTCCCCTCGATATTGTGGTCCCTTTGAAATATTAGAAAGGGTGGGACCAGTGGCTTACAAGCTAGCCTTACCACCCCATGTTAGAGTTCATGATGTATTTCATGTTTCATTGCTAAAAAGATATGTGCATTATGCTTCTCACATAGTTGATTGGAATGTTGTACAGGTGGAACCAGAAGGGGAGTTTCTGCCAGAACCGCTTCAAATATTGGGGCGGGAAGAAATTGAATTGAGAAGCAGAACAATAGCCAGAGTAAAGGTGCAGTGGAAGCACTTTACTGCTGAAGAAGCTACATGGGAACGAGAGACTGAAATGATGGAAAAATATCCATTTTTATTTGCAAAATAAACTCTAGTAGTTGAATAATAACACCGAGGACGGTGTTTATTTTAAGAGGGGGAATATGTAACACCCCCAATTCATGTGATTGCATTTTAAAGTTAGATACTTGAACTTTATATCCTAAGGGGAGTGGACCCCAAAGGATAATTATTTTGTGAATGTAATTAAACATTTAATTGAGGAAATGAATAAATTATTGTGGTGCAAATTGACCAAAAATGAGATGATGAGATCACTTGCTAAATCTGTGAGGATGGATGAGGCAAATATTTCCCCACAATCTTTCAAAAAAATCCTTGGAAGATAGTAAGTTTTAAATTTAGATTTTGAGGAAAAATCTGAATTTCCCCAATGATGAGGAAAGTAGTTGGGAAGAGGTAAAAAGCTGGAAAAGCTGAGGAAAAGCATAAAACAGCTTTAAAGAATCCCTAAGTGGGAAGCCTAGGCAAACAGGAAGAAACGCATCCTGAGATTCTGGACGCAGAATTAGAAACATGCTTTGGTGAACAATAGCTTAAGTAAGCTGCTCTTGTACAGATTAGAGGTTAATCTGCTATAGGAGGTGATCTCATCTCGGGGGTGAGTTCTGGGAGACAGAAGAACTCTAAGGTTGGGAGGTTGGTCTACTGCACGAGTGGTATGTCTCTGAGAAAATTTGTCTTATTGTTTGTTATAGTATGAATTGGCTACATATAAAAACAAAATTTATTTCTAAGTTAGTTCATATTATTAGTCTACATTTAACAGAATGTAATCACCAGGTAGTAACCTGATCATTCTGTATAGTTGTAGAAGAACATCTTGTAAAGTGGAATTCCACAGAATGTTTAAACCCCGGGTGGGTCTAAATCTGAGGAAACCTTGTTCTTTCAGGAAACACTGTGAATTTGTTTTTAATCTGCTTCTGTTTCCTAGCAAAATTTGTATGACAGTTACTATAGAGAGAAATGAAATTCACTATAGTATACCAGAACCATATCAGGATATAAATTAAGACTTATACTGGTTATGAAAGAACAGAGGGAGAGAATCAATAAACTGATCTCATGTTCAGCCAGGAAACTCTGTTATAATTCCAGAGATTAAATAGTGTAAATCAATCAGGTTGGGCATGAGTCACTTTGTCTAGGGGAGGAAAGGAGTACCTAGTTATAAACAAAATGTACTAGAAACTATGTTCTCTTGAAACTACTCTAATTTCATATCACTGAAATTGATTTCGTATAAGGTATAAATTAGGAGTAATCAGTTGAGAACTACAGTAGCAAAGAGTCAATTTATTTCAACAGTATATTAACAATAGTTCCATTATTCAAGAGGAAAAAGGTGAAGGGGTTCCAATCCCATAACCAGTCTTCAAAAACATTTATTACCATGTACACAGGTAGACAAGAGCTGGGTAACTAGATATAATAAAACGAGAAGAAACTGAAGAATAGAAAGTTATGCAGACAATTCTGGAAAATAATTCTAGACTTCCATAAATACTATCTATGTTAGAAGTGAAAATGGACACATAATTTCAAGTATGCCATTCATCTGCCAGACAATTTCAATATAACCATGAACAGAGACACTGTCATTTGACACAATAAGATTAATATACATCAGAAGAAGAGATAGAAATTATATAAAATCTTCCTGAAAATTCTGATGATCCGGAACCATAATAGTGTTACCAAAATCCTTTTTCTGTGCTGACTAGCACACTAAACAAAGTCAAATTTCATGGTATATATATATAGAAAAAGAATTCCACACGATTTGTACAGTCCTAGTAAAATTATATTGTGGCATAGTAAATCGAAATTCCATCTAGCAGCATAGAAAATATATATATGTCCCAAAATGTCAAAATACATAAGGAGCCTATCAGGCTGGGGTATAAAACTTGCAACCCCTATCTCAACAGAACAAATCTAAACCAGCGCCCTTCTGCGCAACAGTATAGGAGGTCGATATTATATTTCGACGCCCATGAAAACGACGCAACAGGAGAAGAGCAATAAATCCCATAAGAATACCGACCTGGACGGCCAAGAGGTCCACGTTAGCAACCCTAACGATTGAAAATATTAAGTACTGTGTTTACGAACATGCCATAATCATTCGTTTACCTGTAAACGACAAAGGCAAATGAAACAAAAGGGAATTAGTCCAATTTCGCTAGTGTAGGGAATCAAGTGACAGATGAAAATTACTGAGATTAAAACAATACCTATGGAGCATAAGGTTCAGACACGTCGAGCCCTGAAATCAAATTATATACAGATAGGGATTAATACGCAATACCTTCGAAGAGAGTAGGGAGGAAGTTACAATTTAATACAGAGACGAGACTCACAAGAATATACCTCATAAAAACCCACTGAATATTAGACGTCTGCTTGACAGGGATGCGCATCATGCGACGCAGGAGGCATAAAACGAACTGGTCTCGTCCTATGAAACCGCCATGGTAGGGTAAACGATAACCCTGAAAGAGGAACTCAACCTCATTATGGTGCTGAGCGTATGACTCGCATATCTTATGGAATATCTTAAAACAAGAAGTATTCCCCTTACTGAGGATTGAATACATAATCAAATCCGGCGTATGGCCAGCCATGAGCGACGGCCTGAAATCATTTAAGCATACAATAAAGTAAACAATGAGCGCTGAGGTAAATTACCTGATATATTATTGATGAAACTAAAGCACCATGGTTTCTCTCTGCAACAGAGAACCACAAACCCTCGGCCGAATGCAGAATGGTGTCGATGCAGAGGTGCACAATGCAGTGGAGAATGCAGAAACCCGACTTAGTTCTACCATAGGGACTTATATAACTCTTTGATAACCGCCTTAACCCTAACCAGAATCGCTTACCATCGTCCACTTGGCAGGATTGTGGAAGCCAAGCCACGGATCAAGGGTAGCTGTGGAGAGTTAATACTACCGTATCGTGTTAATGGAGTGTAAGTCCAAATTTAAGGCGATTTGTCCTGCGCATAGATTGGCATGGTTGCAAGTCGAGCTAGCGCATCGACGTGGATGCACTAGGTAAGCGAGCGAAGGGGTATGACGAACTCCACAAACCATACAACATTCAATTATTATTATAACGTCTGACGTGGATTCAAGTTCCTCGCGGAGATGCAATTAGCAACCAAAATCCATTTCGACCATATGCTCTACGTGTATATTGAGTTAAATGCAAAGTACAATATTTGAAATCGGTTTGAATATCCCATGTGCCGTGATGTGTGGTCACGTCAATAGGCGGATATGGGGGTGAATATCAAACGCATGGAACCAATCCATTTATAATATTATGACGAATTATATAAACAAAAAAAAACAAACCATTCCCTCAATTATATACCAAGATACATGGCGGAGGAAATCATAAATATGAATAGTGGAAAGGTTCATTTTAACCATGTGTACCATGTGTTGTTATACATATTAATGTGCCATGGCGTAACATTATGCTGATAATTAAATAAATGTGTTATGTAGTAAGTAAGTCAAAAGGCAAAGTGTGAGAATATGTGAGACAGATAGCAAAGGTCAAAGACATGAAAAATATGTTCACCCTTGAGATGCAATTAGCATAAGGTAAGAAGTAGGAGTAGAGGATTTAATTGTGACAGTATATGATGATGAAAAGCATCATGATAAAAAGGTGAAATTTCATAATAAATCTATACTTACAAGTCTGAGTTCATGAAGAAATTGAGGGAGCACTCACATATACAAGTAGTAGTGTAAAATTTGATGTGGAAGAAAAAATTCAAGGAGTATTATTGCAAGACCCTCAATATGTAAAATTGCAGGAAAAATTACAGCAAGCTGAAATTGTAGGATATACTATAAATCAGAAAGGACTGATATGCTACAAGCAATGATTGTATATTCTGACTGTATCACCTTTACAACATGAAATATTAGATGAATACCATAATAGAACCTATGCAAGTCATCCATGTTATCAAAAGATGATAACAACCTTGAGGAAAAACATGCTTTGGCTGGGAATTAAGAAGGAGATAGCTGATTACTTGGAAAGGTGTTTGGAGTGTCAAAAAGTTAAAGTAGAACATCAACATCCTACCTGCATATTGAATCCTCTCCCTATTCGAGAATGGAAGTGGGAAGTGGTATCAATGAATTTATTACAAGACTTCCATGTACCAAGTACCATCATGACTCAATTATGGTTATAGTGGACACATTAACTAGAGAAACACATTTTATGTTTGTCCAGTCCACTTTTGGCACAACACCAGTGGCCAATCTATTCATGAAAGAAATATTTAAACTTCATGGAATCCCAAAAATTATTATATCTGATAGATATTCAAAATTTACATATGCCTTTTGGAAAACCATGTTTGCAGGAATGGGGACAAAGCTGAACTTCAGTACAACTTACCATCCTCAAACCGATGGGCACACAGAGGGAAAAAACCAGATATTGGAAGATATGTTGCACATGTATGTGATTAATAGACCCACTAAGTGGGAAGAATTTAAACATTTGGCGGAATTTGATTACAATAAAAGCTATTAGGCTTCCATTAAAATGAGTCTATTTGAAGATTTGTATGGCATAAAATGCCACACTTTACTTAGTTGGAGTCAATCGGAGGACAAATTAGTCATTGGACCCGAAGCACTACATGAGATGGAAAAGACTGTGAAAATAATTCAATAGAATATTAAAATATATCAAGGTCATCAAAAGAGTTATGTAGATCAGAAAATAATTCACATATAATTCAAAGTTGGAGATCATGTGTATCTAAGAATGAAATATAGCAAAATTACATTGCATGCCATTAGTTGTTCTAATTTAGCACCTCAATAATGTGGGGCCTTTGAGGTTTTGGAGAGAGTGGGGCCAGTAGCTTACAAATTAGATATACCTAGTCATATAAAAGCTCATAATGTTTTTCATATTTCATTATTGAAAAATTATGAGCATGACCCTCCTCATGCGATATAATAGACTATGATACAGGTGGAAATAGAAGGGGACTTTCTTCCAGAACCACTTCATATATTGGAGCACGAATAAACTGTGCTCCAGAATAGAACTGTAGCTTGGGTGAAAGTGAAGTGGAAGCACTTTTCACCTACAGAAGCTATTTGGGAGGAGGAAGATGTGATGAAAGAAACATACCCATCACTATTTAGTTAATAAATAGAAAGATATGCAACATCGAGGATGATGTTTTTACTTCATATGGGGACTATGTAATATCCCTATTTTTAGCTTTTATGAATTGTGAAAAAAGACCTAAAGGTCACGTGGACCTATGGAAAATTTATGTATAGAGAAATTAGTTTTGGAAATTAATAAAAAAAAGGTGGAAATTATATTATTTTATAAATATAGAGTAAATTGAGACTAAGAATTCCAATCAATGAGGATGGATTAGAATCCTAAGACTTTCCCAAAATTCTCCAGAAATCCTTAGAGAAAAAAAAAAATTATTAGATGGGAGAAAAAGACCTAATAAAAGAATCAATAATGTGGAAAGTTAATAAGAAGGGGTAAGAATAAAACTGGGCTCAGGAAAAGCTATTTTTAAAAGAAGATTTTGTGGAAAAACAAAACCAAGGCCTAGGCTAAGGGAAACAACATCCCAAAATAGTGGGACACCATTATGGAAACAAGCTGAGGGAAATCAAGATTAAATAGGTTATTCCTAATGTGAAAAAGGGGTTGTATACACAGAGAAAGAACTGGTCTCTTCTTGAGGGAGTGCTGTGAAATAAGCTCGAGGTTGGGAAGAAAAATAGTCTTTATGCAGTGGTATGTACATTCTGTGAAATTTTATTTCTATTATCAATTCAGATTTAGTTCTAATGTTATAAGTTTATAATATATTTGGAAATGAACTCATAGGATCAATTAAAATGATAGAACTATGAAAATTTGGTTCTGTTATATGTTATTGGAATGAGTTTCTATGTAATGTAAATCAATGAATTATGTATATATATATTCCAGTGGAAAAGTATATTAAATATATAAAAATTCAGAGTTAAAGTCATACATGTGACAACATAATATAGATAAGCATAAAATATGTATTATCCCAATTTCATATACATAAATGACAATTCAAAATCCTGAAGAGGAATTGAAGATGAAACTATTCAAAATATACTAAGTTTGAATTGTACATTAAGATGTTAAAACTACATCAGGGTCACAACCCTAGTAATATGTTAAATCAAAATAAAATAAGACATGCAGAGTGGAGTAGATTGTTGTAGTTTCTTTATTGGTCTGAGACCAGCCTAAAAATTGAGAATATTGTCTGTCAGATACTCGGATTGATGACAAAGAGGGATATCAAAACTGTAGAAGATATCGTATCAAACCTGAAACATGTAATGAAGTTGAATTTAGAAATTTATTAACGAAGTTAGAAAATAAAATTTATGGGTATATAAGGTGAGAAAGGACACTTGGAAATTACTCTTCAAATTGGGATTTTCTCATTGGACCTAACGTAAGGAAAACTGTAAGAATAATGAAAGTGAATAACATTAATAAATACATTAAAGTATTAGAGTATAATTCTAAATAAATTCCATTTCAGACCTAGAAAAAGAGGTACTCATAATTTTATAAGTGTTGAACAAGCTTCAAAAAATGATGACAACCTGGGTAAGACTTACCCATGTTGGTTTCTGAAAATTTAGAGATAATCTTAAGAACAAATAATGTAAATTTGATTTGCTTAAATTATGAAATTAATGAAGTACAGTCACATATAGATATAATGAAAGGATATCCAAACCTCGGTATTTTGAAGGCTATTTTAATAACCTATGTAAATCCTAATAACAATACTTAATATGTCAGAAGTAATAAATAAAACGAAAATCTAAATATCGACTACTCAGATTGAAAAAGTATTTGAAATTCCATTAAGGAATTGCATATATGTCAATTTCACCAAAAAGTATAGAAAATAGAATAATCGAGTATATGAATAAGATAAAAATTATTAAATAGAAATAGCTTGAGAAGAAAATCGACTTCCTAAATTTTGTATAGAAAAAAAATTGAAACTTCCTATATACACATACTTATATCAATGAAAAATATTCGTTAATTGAAAAAGGCTACTTATTATAGGACATATAAATTAAAAATGGACAAGTGTTAAAATAATAATAAATCTGGAAAAGAGAAATAATTCCAGGAAATTAAAATGTCAATTCCATATTTCAGGATATGAAATATTGTTCTACTAATGCATGACAATTTAATATAGTTGTAGAAATGAAAACAGAGAAAATATCCTTCAAATTTGACTTGTATACCAAGGTAATTCAACGATGAACTGGTTGAAAAGAAAAAGTATAATTTCAAGTTTCAATGCAAATTACTACAACAAGAAGTCAAACATTGTGAAATTAAATAAAATGTGGTGTTAATATAATTTACATTTTTCTTGATATATCATGGCTTCAAAATGAAAGGTAGTTATTTCCAGATTTTGGAATCAATTTGATATAAAGTAGTGCGACATAGACATAATTATGAAACTCTGAAAAATTGAGAACCATTGAACAGAGATAGAAACCATATGATTTACATATTAAAAATATGCACAAACAAATCAAACGAATATTTACGTAGTTTACGACATGTATTTATATGTATATAATTTCCCATTTCACGTCTACGGTCATCATCAAACAATGTTGGAGTGAGGAAAAATATTTCCTACAAAACCATAGAGGTGGTTTTATTATATAAAATTCTGAGTAGATTGGAAAAGAAAACAGTAAACTAAGTCATATTTTATCAAATCAACGAAACCCCTTATCTGTTTCATAAACAAAAAACCCATAATGCAAAAATTGGGGATTTTTTGTTACAAAAAATATTTGAATTTAACGAAATATAGTTATAATGGAATAGGGGAAAAACATATGGGTAAACTACTTGAAGGATAGATACCATTGTAGAAAAAAAGGTAGTGGGACTTACTTTATATGTTGAAGACTATCTGAATTCAAGAAGGAGGTAAGGGAACCTTCTCCATGACTAAGATAACTATGTAAGTCAAATAGAAATTAGGAACAAAATCATAATAATAATAATAATTAAATTAAAACCAGATCCTAACGTATTCATGATAAAGGGAATTAAATTTATACAGAGAGTTGGGTATTCGAAGGATATGGCTCAGGGAGGGAAATTTCCTTATCAAACTTACTTCAATAATAAATTGCTGAAATTTTAATATGTTGGTTGAGGGAGAGACGGTCTACGAAATAAGAATAGAGAAACGACTCTACAAACCATAAACAAGAGAAAAAAATAGTAAAGTAGTAAATGACGATATTCATATTGTAATATACTGTGAATAAAACTAAATACCCTGGTTAACGAGGAAGAACAGGAAATACATAAAAGGAATTGTGCATACCTTTTTATGAACAAAGGGCCAATAGAGGGTTTTAGAGCCACTATAAAATCAAACTGTTGAAATATTTCTAACTAGACCTCGCCTGGGATAGACATAGTCATGATGAGAGAAGTAGGATAATGCCCTTCACGGTGCTAGCCAAAGAAAGTTCTCATGTCAAGTGTGAAATTATCCATAGTTCTACTACCTGGTAACTCTACTACCTCTGATGAAAAGCCAAATGAAATGCCAAATGAATAGGACAGGGGTCATTCAAGCCCATTAGGGTTGAGTTGAAATCTCCACCGTCAAGGAAACAAAATCTCCAACATAAAATTGGCATAGGAAGGTACCTAAACCACGTGAATCCATGTGAAGAAGGTATGAGTAAGGTACAGTACATGACATCAAGATAAGATAAGGAGATTGAAAAAACTCCGAAGTTATAATGATCGTAATATACTTGGGGTTTGTTACCATAAATCTTAAGGTAACAAGCTTAATAAACTACCCACAGAAAATCATATTATTTCAATGAAAATATTTACAATCAACAATGGTTGAATTGTATTATTCCATGGTAACTCATATCAATCCACACCTTATTAACTACCAAAAGTTGAATCATATTTCTCTAAGGTTGATGAGGGGTCTCCATGGTAGGTTATAGATTTCCATGTTTGTAGGATATAGATTGTTATATTGGTAAGTTAATGTTAGATTGTGGAGATGGTATAATACATATTGTTATATGGGTAAGTTATAGATTAGAGTTAAATTGTGGAATGATGAAATGCATGTTATGGAAATGTAATTATACTCAAATTCATTCAAGGGTGTATAAATTGTAATAACAATTGAGATATAATTGTTCAAGTTAGGAAATGGGAACCGACTTTATAGAAAAGAATAAAATAAATAATCCTTAATGGATGAAAACTAAGAAGGGCAGTATAATGACTATCATTACGAATGTCATAAAGCTATAGTTTTGTCACAAATTTGCAATTACAATGACCAGAATGATAAAATGAACCATAAATAATATTGAAAGAAGAATTTTTTTTTTTGGTTAGTGGGAGTTGTTACAAAATGACGCTGAAATAGTAAAAGGTACTCACATATTGCATTAAATTAAAAAAATTAGTACCTAA
Source organism: Pinus albicaulis (assembly GCA_034641835.2). Lineage (NCBI taxonomy): Eukaryota > Viridiplantae > Streptophyta > Pinopsida > Pinales > Pinaceae > Pinus > Pinus albicaulis. The sequence continues at coordinate 315,227,577 of CM076581.1, read as the reverse complement.
ATGTGTTTGCATTTGATAAAAAAAAAGTTTCTTGTTTTTGTCATGTTTGCATAGAGAACACACAATCCAATGATGTTTGTGAAAACAATATGTGTGCAAAAGTTTAGGAACATAGAGAACTACATAAAAAGGGGAAAATGTCAGTTCCAAACTTTGAAGAGATGCAATCATAGGATACCATAGTATCATCTAAAGGTGATCGAGTTTATAATATTGTTAGAGAAGGTAATATTTCAATTTCTTTGAAATGATAGAGATATAGAAATAGATAATAAAATCAAGTACATGTTAATTTTAAAGTTAATTTTTCATGTTAATTATGATCTAAATTTATGTACACTTGTTTTATTGTGCAGGAGATGTTTATATTGTAGTTGCACAAGCTAACAACCTAGAAAATATCAAGCATTCTTTGCTGCGGTGCACTGAACAAAAGATCAAATTATTGGAAAACTATGATGATAACGGGTTTATATATGAAAGAGGGTCTACTATATTGAAAGGTTAATTTTTCCAACAAACTGATCAAAGTGAGAGTATTGTTTACTTTCAATACTATCAACCTAATGTCATAAGTTGTCAATATAGTCACTTACTGTGTGCAGCGCGCATAAAGTAGATAGAATTTAGAACAAAGAAAAAACAGAAAGTTAAGAAATGGAAAATGTCAAAAGTTGACTATGAAAAAATCATTTAGGACATCATTCCATTAGAATTTTTTTGACTAAACTGCCCAACAATTTCTTCTCCTTACATTAGTGTTTCTCTTTGTGCACTCTTAAGTCATACATTCTTACTACTGTATTGAGATACAATTAGTTAAATGTATATTTTCTATTTTGTACAAGTGTATTTAGGATTTTATTCTATTGATATTGTGTTTGCATGCACACAACATGTAATTTATATACATACATACATTATCTAGTCCTAAACAAGTTCATACATGAATGCAATTTTTAATACATGTTAGTTAATTTTATGTCATGATTGCAAAATGTATGTATCTAGATCATATTTGATAATGCAATTTTAAGTTATAATTGTTTTAGACATGTAAATAAAATTATAAGATTCATTCAAATGCAAAATGTGTACCACATTTTTTAATTTCCAGTTTTACTATATTAAAAGTTAACTATATCAACTGATATCCATAGTAGCCTTTCTATGTACAGTAATGCAAAATGTTGTATACCATATTTTTTAATGCAATTTTAAATTTTATGATTGTTTTTAAGGATATCTATGTACCTAAAATTTTACGATTGGTTTTAGACATCTATGTAATGTATTAACATTATAATAATGATTTCAAATGCAAAATGTATGAACTAAATGCAAATTTACATTCATTGCTACATATTCATGAACAGTAATATGAATTCAACCTTTAAAATAATCAAACCACATTGACATCATGGAAATTGTACGTGTTTTATAATGAAATTTTATAACTTATGTTTATGCATGTTCATTTACAACTTTATATTAAAATTTAACTATCACCTTTATACAAATCTACACTTAATTGAAAAATTTATGTTCAAATGCATAAGATACCACATGTGTGTTTTGTAACTTGCAATTTTAATCTGGATTCATTTTAAATAGCAAGTGACAAAACAAAAAGTTAAACAAAACATAATCTTATGATCTAAGTTAACGTTATAAAAACATGTGATCACATGCAAAATGTAACAACTAAATGTAAACATACTTCAATCATTGCTACATATTCATGAAATTAAATATGTAAAACCATATATGATTGTTTAAAATGACACATGATCATGATAAATGTACCTAAATATCACCTTTAATATACATATACACATAATTATAACATTCATGTTCAAATGCATAATGTACCACATGTGTGTTTTGTAATTTACAATTTCAATCTAAATTCATTTTAAATAACAAACTTGACAAAACTACAAGTTAAAAAAAAAACATAATATTATCATCTAAGTTAGCATTATAGCCACATGTGATCACATGCAAAATGTAACAACTAAATTATGCAAATGTACTTCAGTCATCATTACATATTCATGAACTTAAATATGTAAAACTATCTATGATTGTTTTAAATGACACATGATCATGAAAAATGTACCTAAATATCACCTTTAATAGACATCTACACCTAATTATAACATTCACATTTTCAAATACATAATTTACCACATGTGTTTTATAATTTTCAATTTCAATCTAGATTCATTTTATATAATAAAATTGACAAAACAACAAGTTAATGAAAACACAACCTTATCATCTATAAGTTGACATTATAAAAACATGCAGTCACATAAAAATGTAAAAACTAAAAGCAAAAGTACTTCAATCATTGTTTCATATTCATGAACTTAAATATGTAAAACTATCTATGATTGTTTTAAGTGATAGATGATCATGAAAAATGTACCTAAACATCATCTTTAATAGACATATACACCTAATTATAACATTCACAGTTTCAAATGCATAATGTGTTTTTTAATTTGCAATTTCAAGATCTAGATTCATTTTAAATAACAAGTGACAAAACAGCAAGTTAAACAAAACATAACCTTATCATCTAAGTTAACATTATAACAATATGTGATCACATGTAAAATGTAACAACTAAATGCAAATGTACTTCAATTATTGTTACATGTTCATGAACTTAAATATGTAAAATCATAGATATGATTTTTTTAAATGACACATGATCATGCAAAACGTACCTAAATATCACCTTTAATAGACATATACACCTAATTATAACATTCATATATTCAAATGCATAATGTACCACATGTGTGCTTTGTAATTTGTAATTTCAATCTAGATTCATTTTAAATAACAAGTGAAAATCAACAAGTTAAACAAAACATAATATTATCATATACTAACATTATAAAAACATGTGATGGCATCCAAAATGTAACAACTATAGAAAATTTAAAATCATTCAATAAAATTAAATACAACACATGTGTACTAGATATAAAAACATTGTCAAGTAAAATGTTACATGCATCAAGATATAGAAAAGTAAATATAACATGTATTATAAAATACTAGATAAAATAAAATGTTGTGCATCAATTTTTAGAATTTGGCTGAAATGTACTTTGCAGCAACCTCCTTGTGTTTTCATCTGAAGAATGGGGAACCTGCACAACGTGTGTAATTTCATATATATACATGTATGAGAAATTTATGTATGTATTAAAATTAAAATTTAATCTTTTAAAATTGAATGAGAATGTAGAACTTCATTAAAAAAATACAAAATGAAAAAAAATAATCATGCAATACCTCATGTAGTTCCCCCTCCATTGTCTTTATAATAAAATATAATTGCATATATATATATATATATATATATATATATATATATATATATATATATATATATATATATATATATATATATATATATATATATATATATATATAATTTATGTATGTATTAAAATTAAAAATTAATGTTTTAAAATTGAATGAGAATGTAGAACTTCATTAAAAAAAAAATGAAAAAATAAAATAAAAGTTGCATGCAATACCCCATGTACTTCCCCCTCCTTCGTCCGTGTTGGCCATTGCATCAACATCGATGCATCCTCCTATATAAATTTTCAATATATATTTTTCGATATATATATTTTCATATATATATATATATATATATAAATTTTGCAAATGAAAATGCATAAACTAATGCAATTTATTAAAATAATTGTTAGAAAACTTATTCAAATTGTTTGGATGTTCCTATCCGCATCGTCGACTCCAACACTAAACTCCTTAGAGAACATAAATCATCTCCACAAACCTAAAATTCAAAATTTTAAAACTGTAAAATAACTCAAGATATGTCTCATTTTTTAATTAAATTTGCACTTCAATTTATAACTTGAAACATAGGTGAAAAATTGAATGCTTGTGAGAGTGGATTAATTGGCACATATCCTAACAGGGAAGAAGATGGTGGCTCCATATCGAAAACATCGGATGGAAGAAGAATCTGTGAACATTCAATTGTATACGTGTGTACACATCGTTATTTATTTAAAAAATATAAACCTCATGATAGGTCGATATAATAATAGAATAATAATTTTACATGAACATCATGAACCCTTAAAAAACACTAACATTTCCCAAAATATCATATCGATTTCCATAACTTGAACCTTCGACCGTGATATTATTAAAAGTTTCATTCAACATGTGTATTAACTGCAAATGGTGAACATACAATACATTTATGTTTGAATAACACACACACACACACATATATTACAAATTACATTGAAAATATCCACCCTAACCATTAATACATTCCGATCCCTCACCTTCTTCCTCGTGAATAATTAAGTCATGTCAACCATTGTGACAATGTTTTTCATATGTTCTAAGCCCTTCAATATTCATGTTTTCTATCTCCTCATTTGTATTATATAAAAAATTAGCACGTGCATTATCTCGTGCTCTTTTTCAATATAGACCAATATCAATTCTAGCAAGTCCAGTGTGAGTGTTTTCTATGATGGCATCCCTTGTTTCTCTAATAATTTGAGAAGTGGCATCCATCTATGACCGCAGAGTTTCCACACGAGGAGGTCTACTTACCAAAGGTGGCTCGGGGTGAGGCAACTCAGTATCACGCATATTGCCCTTGTGGTCATATAATCAACCTTTCCTAGGACGAAAGGAAGATCATTATGATTGGGTTTCATTCCAAAAAATAAATTTTCAAATTTTCAAAATAAATAGGAACCTTGTCATTCTATGGTAGTTTTCCATAGCCTGCAAGGTGCATATCATAAAAATGGCGGCTATATTACGGTGCTTGAAATATTGCACCTTAAGCATCTTTATTTTCATCCCTACCTTGAAATTAAACATATATTTTTCCATTTTTTTTATAACCCTATTTTTAACATTGGCCCATGTATCGGGACCCATTACTACGTCCTTTCTTTGCCTCATCATTTCTACAAAGGTATCGATGGTTGGACCAAGCTTTTTGTAAACATCCATAAGTTTTCTTAGAGAGTGCGTAACTACTTCTAAGCTTTTACGACTCTCTACATGGACCTTTAAACTCCCAATATATTTCCTGAATTTTGAAGAAATAATTTCACACTTTTTTAATGTACATTGTTGGATGTTTTTTCCCCAAGGTAAATAATCGGGAATTTCATACGGACAAGTTGTGGTCAGTGTACAACCTTCTTCTTGAATTACATGATTTGGCTTATGTCTTTTTCGAGAAAAATTTGCACCCTCTCCATCAATATATAAAATTATGTATAAATAAAAAACATGTGAACAAATGTACAAATTTGTTTTTTAACATAAAAAAATTTATATAAATAATTTAAAAAAACAATAATCATGATAAGAAGACTAATATTGATGGCCACCTCGAGATGGCTAAGCACCATCATGCCCACCCAGAGATGGTTAAGAACCAACATAACCACCCACTTATAGGCCACCACCCATTGGTTGAGAAACAGCATGCCAACCCATTAATTGGCCACCAGGGTAATGTGTACCACCACCACCACCCTCATGTGAAGAGAGCGAAGCTTCATAAAAAAGATGGAATTTCTAATCAATTCAAATATCTATACATGTACATACATACATACATATGATTACAACTATTTATCATTTAAAAGTATGTATATATATATACCATGACATGATTGCATGAGCCATGGCCCTCCATTGATTGAGTAGATACTCTTTTCCTCTGAACTCCTAAAAAAATAACATTTATTACAAGTTAATTTAACACACTAAATTGATAAAAAAATAAATTCCATACATGTATACATATTTATGTGTATAAGACTATATTCAAATATCATTTAAAAACATGCACATTTAATATAAATACCATGAACATGATGGACATCCCCCGATCCATTATCCCCCTCCCTTGTAGAAACATGAGATGCTCTTGATGTTTTCCTTGAAGAATCGTGTCGCAAATGATCATACATGATATATATGGATATCTACAATTACATAGATACATGATGTTTAAAGCCTCGAAGAATCACATGGAAAATGAGCATCCATGATATATATGGATATCTATAGATACATAGATACATGATGTTAAAAAAGTTGCATCATGCATTTACAATTCTTTTTAAAATTACTATTTATAAATATTTTAAAAGTATTCAAAAAATTTATGTAATTTACACAAATGTTGGAGCTCAACTTGAACACAAATTTAAAACACAATACTTGAAGTACAAATTGATGTGTAAAACTCACTTGACTATTTAAAGACAAATTTTTTGAAGCCATGCACATTTTGAAAATTAAATACGAAATTTTCTAAAACATTAAGTTCACCAAGTTTTGCTTACATAGTGGGTGCACATTTTGAAAATTAAATACGAAATTTTCTAAAACATGAATTTCACCAAGGTGTTCTTACATAGTGGGGGCACACTTGGTATATTATTGAAAAAAACACATGGTCATTAAAAATGACATATTTATAACTAAAAAGCACACACATATCAAAAATATCTTACAATTTCCATCAATAAATTTAAATGGAGAAAGTCTTAACAATAATTCAAAATTGACACAAAAATATTGAATTGGCATTGCCCCATACAATAGATCACTAGACATCCTATTAAATTTTTCACAATTTCTTATACTAAATGAGTGAAATTGTCTAACAATATTGTTTTTTTTCCATGCAGTTGTCTTAGCCTTTCCTTATTAACTTGGTACATGTCTTTCATCTGGTTGCACACAATTAAAAATTGGTGAAAACTACAATTCGATTGGATCCATACTCCCAAGCAGTTCCCAAGCCTTCTATAAATGCAATATAATATGCTTCATTATTTTTTTTTCTTCTAGGTATATTCATTTTCCTTTGGAGGAATTTGTTCGTCACAATATTTCATAGCATATATGTAATCACTACTTTCCCCAAAATGGGATATCAAGAAACATCTATGCATAATGTCCATTTTTCGGTCGTGTTTAGTGGGCTTTCTAATCCCTGAAAAGAAAAAATTCAATAAAATATTAAATTATTTTAGTGCAAATGCCTTAATTTATGGGAGAAATGACATACATGGTTTCCAAAAACACTAGGGCCATCCCTACATTTAGCTAAAAGTTCTATAATAGTTTACTTCCAATGAAAATGAGTAACAACACATCCTAGCCATTACGGTTGGTGAGGTGATAGTGGACCTCTATGAGATGTGAAATGTGATCGAAAAGTAATTTTGGAGGTGTATGAAATGTAATCAAAAAGTCATTTTGTATTATATTATTGAGTATAAACATAGATTTCAAATGAATATGTAGAGTTCTTGTGGGTAAACCCATTACCATATTCTCATGCTTTCTATCCAAACAAAATAGTGACCTAAAAATCAAGAAGATGAGGGATATATTGAAGTAAATAATTTCCACATATTTGCAACAAGTGAAACCCCGCAATATTTTTGAATATTGTTGTTTCAATGCTGAGGAAGCTAATAGAAAAGTTTTTGATTTGATTATTGAGGATTTAAACATATTTAAATTAATATGTAGAGTTCTTGTGTGGTAAACCCATATTTGTATGTAGATTTCTTGTGTGTTTAAACTCATCTTCGTTTTAGATGATATTCTCATGCTTTCTATCCAAACAAAATAGTGACATGAAAACCAAGGTAGCAGGCATCACATGTAGTAGATATAAAATATCTTAATTTAGGCCTCTACAAATTGAGATTAGTGGTAAATTAGCTTTGAGATTCATTGTATTAAATTTAGGATATGATTTTTTCGAATTGGAGACGTGAAAACCAAGAAGATGAGGGATATCTTGATGTAAAGAATTGTCACCTAGATCTATAACAAGTGAAACTCCGTACTATTTTTGAATATTTTGGTTGCAATTCGGAGGAATTTAATTGAAACATTTTGGATTATATTATTGCGGATTTTTAAAGCATATTTCAAATGAATATGTAGAGTTTTTGTGTGGTAAACATGTATTCGTTTTACATCATATTGGGTTTTGAGGTATCATTTTTTTTACTAACCGGTTCTCGAATTCGCTTGCGATTTAGCATTGAAAGGGGCCATAACCTAGATATATCCAATATTTGATGTTTCTTTTTTCTCCATGATGGTGAAGAATATGGGGAAGGGCCATCATTTATATACAATTTTGAGGTGGTTACATTGGACTACGAACTTAATTGGAATCACTTCATTTACTGATGAGATTCTATGATTCTACAGCCATCCCATAGGGAGCATTTGTCCCTAAGCAAGAGTTATATGTTGCCCACCATTGTGATAGGCACAAATTTTTTTATTGAATAATTATAATCATGCATTCCTAATTATTGCATGGACTTTTAGATTGTAAACTTAATATTGTTGCAAGTCATCCGTAGGTGGTAAGATATGGAGTCATAACAACACTCAATGGAATTTATGATCATAGGATATTAAGCACATTTATTTTCCATTGAAGTTCAAATTTCTATTAGAGTGTTTATGGAAGGTGTATTGTGGTAATAGGAGGTAATATTTATATTGTCTCCTCCATACACAATATTTTTTTTATGCATGAAAGGACCAATTCAAACCTAATTATATATGTGTGCTTTATTTTCCTAAGTAGGGGATTATTCAGTACATAAATTAACACAAATTACTATCCAAAAAATGTAATATTCGAATACCTACTTGTACAGAAAAGACCATATTGTAGTGAATTATTTATACAAAAAGACAATACTATAATACAGAAAGACAAAATTGTAGAGAAACATTTATTATATAAACATATAGTATTGTAGTCAATTATATATTTGTACAAAAAAAACTATTTTAGCGAATTTTCTATTTGTACAGGAAAGATAATTGTTTTTTAATCAACATATTATGTTTCTAATCATGATGGGTTTAAATATCCGTTGAAATGTATATAATATCATAACAATTTCTTTGAAAAAAAATATCAAATCCTTAAATTTCTCCCAATTTTACTTTAATAAAAATTAAACATATTGTGTTTATATTCGAGATGGGTTTAAATCTCTGTTGAAATGCATAATATCATAAAACTTTCTTTGAAAAAAAAATATAAAATCCTTAAATTTATCTCAGTTTCTACTTGAATAACGATTAATATCCTATTATATATTTATCTCGTTAAATTTATTTATTTCTTTTCCTCATCGTTTCTACTTTGAAGCACAAAGTGCCTAGAATTGTAGAACTTGCATTTGTTGTTGCACCTTCTAACAAGGAAAATTTAGTTTTTATGGAAGGTGTATTGTGCTATTCAATTGAGTAGTAATGTTACATTTCAAGTTAAGGATATTACTTAGACAAAAACAGGGTCATATATATATATATATATATATATATATATATATCTTATTGATTTACAAGCTAAACAGAATTCATGTATGAAACATTGTTTCTTTCTTTATTTAAATTACTCTCATTATAAATGAAAGTACATTAAATAATATAGTAAAAAAATGAAAGTGTATGATATGGTATAGAATATTAAAATGTAAAACTACTAGAAAATTGATTTTTCCGTGGAAATACTAACTCTGTTATGACTGAACCACAAAATAACTAAAATTTAGTACAATAATCTTACATTCCAAGTTAATGATAATTTTTGGAAAAGATTATCTAATGTGGGCAACAACAGAAGTTAATGGGAGTTGTTCTGCTTCCTTAGGCTACAAGTTCTATCCCAATTAATAATATATGGATTCACAAAGAAACATGGATATCAAAAAGAAAGTTAGGGACTCTAAATCCATTCATTCTAGATAGATCCCTAGATTTTTAGAAAAAATAAATAATAGAAGTTGAAAAAGTATTTGAAACCGTAAATAATAGGAAATCTAGCACCCCCTCCATATTTTAATCATAAAAATAATATAAAAAACAGTTTCAAATGATATAGAAGTTAACCCAATATGATGGAATGTCACTATGGTGGTTAGGGGGGAGAAATGTCATCTTTCCCATCAAAGTTCACATCTTTCTTATATATATATATATATATAACCTAAACAGAATACGGGTATGAAACATTGTTGCTTTCTTTATTGAATTTACTCTCATTATAAATGTAATTACAATAAAAAAATATAGTAACACAATGAAAGTGTAAGATATGACATACAAAATATTAGAATGTAAAACTAGAAAATTGATTGTTCCATTGAAATACTAACTCTGTTAGTACTGAACCACAAAAGAACTGAAATTTAGTACAATAATGTTGCATTTCAGGTTAATGATAATTTTTGGGATAGATTTTGTGATGCAGACAACAACACAAGGTAATGGGAGTTGTTATGCTTCCTTAAGCTACAAGTTTTATCCCAATGAAGAATATGTGGATTGGCAAAGAAATATGGATATCAGCAAGAATTTTACGGACTCTAAATCCATTCCTTCTAGATTGGTCCTTGGTTTTTTAGAAAAAATAAATAATAAAAGTTGAAAAACTATTTGATTTAGTAAAGAATAGGAAATCTAGTGCCCTCTCCATATTTTAAGCATAAAAATAATATAAAACAAACAGTTTCAAATGATATAGAAGGAAATACAATATGAGGGAATGTCACTCTGGTGGTTAGGGAGGAGAAATTCCATCCTTCCCATCCAAGTTCACGTCTCACTTATATATATATATATATATATATATATATATTATTGATTTACAAGCTAAACATAACACTAGTGTGAAAAATTATTGCTTTATTTATTGAAATTACTATCGTTATTAATGAAAGTACATTAAAGAATGGCGTAACATAATGAATGTGTATGATATGACGTATAGAATATTATAATGTAAAACTAGAAAACTTATTGTTCCGTGGAAATACTAACTCAATTAGGACTGAACAACAAAAGAACTGAAATTGAGTACAATAATATTACATTTCAATTTAATGATAATTTTTGGGAAATATTCTCTGATGTGGGAAGTAGAAAAAGGTAATGGGAGTTGTTATGCTTCCTTAGGTTACAAGATCTATCCAAATGAAGAATATGTGGATTGGCAAAGAAACATGGATATCAGGAAGAATTATAGGGACTCTAAATCCATTCCTTCCGGATTGGTCCTTGGATTTTTAGAAAAAATAAATAATAAAAGTTGAAAAAATATTTGATTTATTAAATAATAGGAAATCCAACAACCCCGCCATATTTTAAGCACAAAAATAATATAAAATAAATAGTTTCGAATGATATAGAAAGAAATACAATATGAGGGAATGTCACTCTGGTGGTTAGGGAGGAGAAATGTCATCCTTCCTGTGCAAGTTTACATCTCCCTTTTACACACACACACACACACACAGATATATATATATATATATATCTATATATATATATATATATATATATATATATATATATATATATATATATATATATATATATATATATTGATTTACAAGCGAAACAAAATACTAGTACGAAACATCATTGCTTTCTTTATTGAAATTATTATCATTATAAATGAAAGTACAATAAATAATATAGTAACAGAATGAATGTGTATGATATGACATATATAATATTAGGCTGTAAAACTAGAACACTGATTGTTTCGTGGAAATACTAACCCTGTTAGGACTAAACCATAAAAGAACTTAAATTGAGTACAGTAATGTTACATTCCAAGTTAATGATAATTTTCAGGAAATATTTTATGATGTGGGCAGCAACGGAAGGTAATGGGAGTTTTTATGCTATCTTAGGCTACAAGTTCTATCCAAATGAAGAATATGTGGATTGGAAAGGAAACATGGATATCAACAAGGACTCTATATCCATTCATTTTTTATTGTTCCTTGGCTTTTTAGATCAAAGAAATAATAAAATTCGAAAAGAATATGTGATTTATTAAAGAATAGGAAATCCAATGCCCCCTCCATATTTTAATCATAAAAATAATATAAAACAAACAATTTTGATTGCTATAGAATGAAATACAATATGAGGGAATGTCATTGTGTTTGTTAGGGAGAGTGATAATTAATTCAACATTAACATCGTGCTCTGTGCATTTTGAATTTTTTACAATTGTAGTTACCATTATAAAGAAGCGAACAACAAAACTAAACTTGTTATTAAGGAATATTAGTAGCGAAAAAGGGAAGGAGGAATATCTGTAGGGAAGAGCCTAAGTTGAAATTAAAAAGAGTGTTGTACGAAGGATTCAAATTTGAACATATAACTATATTGATGATAACCTATGCTGTACTACTTGCCAAGCTACTGTACATACACAATTTCGTTCTATAGACATCATCACTACTAGTTCAATTCAAGTGTTATGTTAGCCTAATAAAACATGGAAAGCATGACTATTTACCCTTTTTAATTGTGTTTTATTTTACAGTAATAAAACTAAAGAATATATGTAACCAACATATTAAATTTCATTTATACTTTCTCAGCATTTGATTTTTGTGTTCACATTTGCCTACTAGTGGTTAAATATATATTTCCTACCATGTTATAACATGTTGGGCATGTTCATTAATGCCTAACCCCAAGTGTTCCATTGTTCTATTCGAGTTTATGGGTTATTCCATCAACCTCAAATTTAGGTTACTGAAATGGAGGATCAAGCAAGAACCATAAACAATGAACTCTTATTGATTTTAGTAACACCTCTATTGATTGTTCAGTAAGAAACACAATGTGCAGGGATGTCAAATATCCCAATACATAATGCAAGGATTTCAAACAAAATTAGGCACTGTATATTAATAGGAAGAATTTTTTTCGTCTCAGTTTGGCATATGCACAAACCCACATGGTATTAATGGGGGAAGAGAAATCAAAGGATAGTTTACCCATTAGTCTCTACCAGTCATGGATGAGTACCATATTTTGAACCAAATACCTCTTTATCTCAAGCACTTACCTTGAGATTGGACTGCACCATGATCACATTTTAATGATTAACTAGTTATGGTGTGATGTAACTTAACATCTAGGTTGGAGAAGGAATATGTTGTACACTCCTAGTTAAAAAGAACGGAAATTAGATCCTAGATACCCAAATATTTATATAGCAACAATAGATAGTTATGACACAGTCATACAATACAAATGGAGTGAGAAATGGAAAAAAAAAGTATGGAAGCAATTAAACCTAATATTTACTGTTACTTAACGCAGTCATGATGCATAATTTATAAGGATAATTTACAGACAGTGTACTGGGTTGAACCCTGGTAGGTCGTGAAGAAAAATAATATGAAATAAAAAAGGGTTGGTTGTAGCCACAACAGTCGCATCGAATACCCACAATGGATAACTTTATCGCATAGAGTCCAATCCCTGTAAATTCAAGTTTCAAATTGTAGAATGCACTCCATGAGGAGGAGCCACCCAAATTTTATTTTTTTACTTTAACATACATATTTAGAGGGCTAAATGCCTCCACTAATGGTATTTCTAAGTAGTTGGGGAGAGCTCAAGTAGCCAACATTGAGATCATTGACACACAGAATTAAATCCTTGACATCCTTTCTTCTAGGCAGGTATCTGTTCAAAAAGTTGTATACTAGTTTTTGAGTAAGTTAAATTTATAAAGCGCCTTATTTCATAGGATTCCAACGTATGTTATTGATAAATTTCAAGATTCATATGTTTTGGGTAGCTAAGATAACATTATATTAGAATTAAAGCCTGAAACTGTAACATGGTTGTAAAATTATTTTTATGTTTTAGTATTTCATAAAATCTCAAAGTATATTAATTTATTAATTAGCGTATGCATGGAAAAATTAAAAATATTATTTGTTCATGAGCTCATTGTTATATTCAATATGTAAAGTGGTGCTAAGGACCATATTTGGTAGTGTAACATACATTTTTACTTGACATAAAGAGGTCACAATTATTTTCCAAAAAAAAATACAAAATGAATTTATATACATACTCTAAGACCATTTTCTAAAATTCGACTGGTCATTATTCAAATTATAGTACCCAGGAACAAACGAAGTGGAAGAGCTGACGATGACAAGGAGCCAAGGATGATGAAGACATTGAGGAGCTGAGGTGCCAAGGAGACGAGGACATAGAGAATTCCTGCACAAACACTATCAAAACATAGTAAAAGAATTAGCATCAAAATGAAAAACTAAATAATCAATAAACAAATAAGAACTAAATAATGAAATGAAAATGCAACAGAATCACTTACCCACTCTCCAACCGGCTCTCAAACTTGAAAAACTGCAACATAATCACTTACAAGCTCTCCAAACTGCTCTGAAACAGTCAGGTAGCAGTAAACTAAAACCATAGTAAATATTTCTGTGGTCTACGAGCCGCTAAATTTATAAGAAAAATTTCGATCGAACTTTCAAAAAAAGTTCGACGGAACTTTTCGAACTTTTTTTTAAGTTCGGCTAAACTATTAACTCCTCTTTTATTGCCTCCGACCAAAATTTCAGTTAAAGACACCATCAACATAAACGACGGAACACGTTTGGCAAACGACAGAAAATTTTGGCCGAAGATGTGCATGAGTGAAATTTTCGGGTTGGTTTCTGACGAAAGTGCAACCCACCTTCACGTTTCCACCGAGCATTTAGTCAAAGGATTGGTTTTTATTAGTTGTTGTGGGAATTTTTGAAATTATTTATATGTGAAAGCAAGTTTGTCATTAATAACTAGTGAGTTTTGACAAAGGAAATAACCCTTTAGTGTGTAAATATTAATAGAATCTTTCTCATGCATCCATGAAATGCTATGATATGATTTGGTGATAAAATTGATATTATAAGTGATAATGGTACATATGCTTGGTGAGTTCAGCACATAAATGATTGAATTCTTGGTGCTTGAATTCATAATTAAATGTCATGAAAGGACATGACTTCTAATATTCTTAAAGAATTGTTGAGTAGTGAAATGAGTGGCATGAATCCCTCATTACTCATGAATTTAGAGATATGTATTTTAGTGGAGATAGTTTTATTTCAATATATTTGAAATCAATTGAAAGTGAGATAATTAATATGTGTAAAATATTTTTGAAGGGGATGTTGTAAATTTTGCAATCAAAAGTATTTATGCATGAACACTTATCACTATTTACTTTGGAAAATTAAAATTTCTTATTGGAATTTTTTTAGCATATGTAATAGGAACTAAATGTTGTGATATAAGTGTAATGACGAAGGAAAGAGCCCAGGAACATGGAAATTGTGGCGACATTGCAGCTCTATGACACACTTGCATTACTTCATGGGTTCAAGTCATAAAAGGAAACTTGAATATAAATCTCCATGAACCACCATGTAGTGAATTTTATGTTGAATCATGTGAGAGGGGCCCTTGAGAATATGATAAGACGACTTCTAGTCCACGAGTTCTTAGGTAGACTATGATTGGGTGTCCTTTGAAAGCACTCCAAGATGTTAAGTCACTAGTTCAACTTGCCACCCTATTCAAGTGTTATTCTTTAACATGATCATCATATTGCTTCACAAATACCAAACTTAAAATGATAAATATTAATTTAAAGCCTTACCTTTTATAAATTAGAGATTCAACTCATTTTAAAAAGAAATTCCAATCTTTAGTTGGGGAAGAAAATTAATTACAACATGTATATGATATTATTTTGAAGTACGTACTCTATGAAACAATGCTGAAGCAAGCACTTTGATACAAAAACTTCGCTTTCCCATATAAGCCTACATCATGTTTCCCCCGAGAAATGCAATGTAATGTATTTCTATCAAATTTATTCAATCCATCCTCGATTTACACTTAAATATTAAAACAACAAATACTTAAAAACTGATATTTTTACAGCTTTTAAACGATTGAACAAAATTCTGCCTATATAACTTTTGATATGAAAACTAAGATCGAGTCACAGGTTTACTTGGCATTGAACTAAATAAAGATTAAAAAAACTTTAGCTATCTTACCATAATCATATTTCTGCATCAGTTAGGAGAATGGAATTTTGGGGCAAGGAGGACATCCAAAAATTTCCCTTATTAATATATAGTTATTCTCAAATTAAGCCAGATCAAATCACTCTTATTTTATTTCTTATTTTATTTCCAGAGTGGCTCCCATAACTCCAGAGGATATACGTCGTCCAGGACAGGCTCGTCCATATAGGCGTTTTCACTATCTTGAGGCGACGGGTTGTACAAATTGGATTCTGAGACTTCATCATATCCATAGATGATGGTTAGGAGATTGGTATGTTGCTGAATAGTGGTGGCTACCTCTTCTTGTGTGGAAACCAATTGTGATTGCAGCTCTGACAATTTAGTCTGGACATCTTTTATTACTCCTACACAGCCATGCACAGGATCTCAGACTCTTTCTTTTGCTTCGTACACCATGCTTCTTACTGCATCGTCTCTCTTCTCGGCCGGAGGACCCTGTAACATCGCAATACAATTCGTCATCATGCCATCAAACCATCACACGTAGCTTTTACAAATCTGAGAGTTTTATGATCAGCTCAAATAGCTCAAATCATACGTAGAGTTTAATTATTACACTCAAAACACATCTTTATACCGTGAAGATAAAAGTGGATGTACATAGGTATCTGGTCCCTGAATTTCATTCTTGTTTACATAATAGGTTTCAGAAACTTGTACCAGGAACACGATCATTATTTAGTCTATGTAATACTCTATGCAAAATATTTGTTGAAAAATTTAGCATGGGTTTGCAAATTAATAGATTTATAATAAGAATTATGAAAATGTAAAATAGTCGTGAATAAATTTAAATATGAAAGTGGAAGGTGAGAAACCATACAGATAAATATTTTGTTTTGCAATTCTATATTTTAATTATAAAATATCTATATGTGTGTGTGTGTGTGTGTTGGGGGGATGAGATGAGGAAGTGTATATAGTACCTATTTTTATTTTTTATTAAAAATAAATAAATAATGAAGAATGGCATAAACTAGGAAGAAATGATAATGATAAATATTATTAAGAGGGAAAAAATAATTTTTTTTTATCATATATATATATATATATATATATATATATATATAATTCAATTTAATTTGATTTATTATATTTAGAGACATTCTGTAATTTAGTACAAGGTATTTATACTAAAAAGAATTGAAAATAATAAAAACAGAAAAATATATTTATGAGATGGAATACAAATAATTTAATGTTTCATATACACAACATTATCTTATATTAATAAAATTTGTCTTGGCTAATTGTGTAGGATAGTTGTTATTCTTACTAAGTGGCTTAATACAATGGTGATAGTGCAGAATAGATGTTATCCTATCCTCTCTACCCAGATTGATTGACTTGGGCAGTTGTGGAGAATAGTTGTTATCCTCACTACTTGGCTTAATACATGGGTGATTGTGTAGAATAGATGCTATCGTCCCTACCCATATTAATACCAACAAACGTTTAATGATAAGGAATCCAACATAATTGATCGTAAATGATTTATAATTTCCTTTTTTAAATACTTTCTATTTTTTTTTAAGGGTGGTTCGTACATCTTTGGCTTGGGTAATTGTGTAGAATAGTTGTTATTCTCACTAACTTGCTTAATGCATGGGTGGTTGGGTAGAATAGATGTTATCCTCTGTACATAGATTTATTGGCTTCCTCTTAATTGGCAAGTTACTTAGCAAACCAACTGAGCTAATCCTTAAGGCTTTTCTACATTTTAATTTAGAAGAGATTTGTAATTTCTTCACTACTTAATAATAAAAATTTTATTATATTTTAAATTTTCCAATATGAACAAAATGTGTACTACTTTCCTTTTTTAATAGATGTCTTATAAAATATATGTGAATATCTATATGAACTTAGTAGACACACATACACATAGGAAAACTTAAAAAATTAACCTAATTATATCTTAAATAATAGTAAGATATTTCAATAACTATACTAAATAAAATATATCAACGTATTTATTATATAAAGCAATTAAAAAATTCACTGCTAAAACATGTTATTAAATTACTATTTAAAATCTATAAAATGTAGAATTATTTTATATTTAGGGAAGAAGTTCATACGTAACTTACAAAATTTAAATACAAATTTATGAAGCATATAGAAGGATCAAAATTTTGAAGTTGCATTTTCTTTTAAGACAGGTTTTGCAGTATTGCACTATAGAAGAATCCTTCTCCTCATTTTAATATAGACATTTTTAAAATAAACTGAAAAAATCTCTCATTGTAAACTTTGCACAATTCTTCTTCTATATAGAAGTGTATATCTCACAGCGTGCGGAACTCCAGGAAAATATTCAATATCACAATTCCTCATATAAATCTATGAATCTTACAACAAAAACAAAATCAATATTAATTACATGCGCTCACGAGACATTTGGCATAGCTGATGGGACTCCAAAGAGATCCGACCCCAGGGATTAGAAGTTTGATAAAGACCGTTTATTGCTTCCTATGGATCATTAGATGGCTTTCGTTTATTACTTCCTATGGACGGACCATTGTCTGGCTTTTGTGAATGCTTCTCCGTTATCAAAGGCATAAATACCAAAGGAACGAACCTTGAGTAGTTTCATGACGTGGCCATTACCGAAAACTCTATGCAGCAGCAGGAACAAGTCGGTACTGTCGGCAGGAAAATATGGCACGAGCACGCATTCTTGTGAACGTTTTTTTCTCTGGATTTTGCAAGCAGCGCATGCAGGTATCGACGACATTTGTACCGTGGAAGAAGTGGCGTACCTCATCCTCAGAGCCAAGGAAATCCGTTGTAAGAGTACCTACAGTATTGCTAACCTTTCGGTATAAGGATGGAAGTAGCGAAAACAGAAGAAGTTTAACGCTGCAATTGAAACATGCCACGATTCAGCTATTTATGGACAAATGGTCGGTGAACTTCCCTAAGTCATTATCATAAAACCAGTATACCGAACTTACAAATTAGATTGGAAAATAGTGGAAATTCTGATATGATTTGGAAATTTTAATATGATTTTAAGAAATTTAAATTATAGTAGATGTCTAAAAATTTATAGATTATATTGAATCAGTTTATAACCTATATAAACAATGCCTAAAATTATTATTTATGACAAATAATACATCAACCCTGATGCTTTTCTTTTCTCTTTTATATTAATATATATTTTAGAGATTATAATTTTATTTTTAAATCTATAAATAAATTATATATATATTTTATAATTTTATTAATAAAATTAATATATAAATATATATATCAAAAAACACCAAAAACCAAAATTAATTTATATGGACTTTCAACGTTTGAATCTGATCATGAGCATGGTCATGGTCGTTTGAAACTTATATTCCAATTTTGAAGTTAGATTATTAAAATTTAGATGGTCGGAATCCAGAATACCACTTTATACCCAACTAAATTTTGATCATATTTAGAATTTATCATTAAAAAAATTACTTGTTTGTAAGATAATTAATAAGGGTAATAGAGGTGGGTGTTCGTTTTGATCTTGTTCTTCGGCATGTAATATTAGTTTAGAAATGTTTATAAAGTAACTCAGTAATGTTATCATATTTATTAATTTATCATATTAATAATTAATAATTTATTAATTTATCATATTTTCTTCTATGTAATAAGAATATAAATTTTTGATCTAATTTCTCATAGGTTATTTGATTTAGTTTCATTGGTTTATTATTTTTCTCTTGATTTCCAATAACTTTTCTCCTTTTTTTGTTGAAAAAAAAATAGTTAATCAATCTCAATCTATATGTGCATAACGTTTGCATGGTGTTTCCCTACTATTCTTTCCCTAACTCTAAAAATGCTGAAAAAAATAATTAGTTAATCAACCTGAGTCTATATGTGCATAATGTTTGCATGGTTTAACTCTACTATTATTTCCCTAACCCTAAAAATGTTCATCAATCATAGGTGTTGTTGTGAACCATTTTAATTTGATCCATATCAACATGCAATTGCATTTTGGGCTATTAGATTGATTGTATTAAAACATTAATGGTCTCCATTAGTCCGATTGTCCAACACTCTCTTCCCAAATCTAGCCAAGTAACTCACCAAACGGTGTAAACATGCGACGAGAGACTACTAATAGGAGACTCAACCTCCTAGATGACCTTAAGGAAGTCGAACCGATGGAAACAAGACAAACACACCTTACACAACATCAAAAACATACTTAGGAGGCAACCCAACCTTCCAGGCCCCTGAACCCTAAAGGAGACTCACTTTTTGACCAATTTGAGCCTTATTCGTGGGCATGCCAATGCAAGGTAGTGACTAAAAGCCTATAGTCACAGGCATGCCAAGGAAAAGTAGTGGTCCGAGCCCGGTTTGGTCAATTCTATCCTGCAACTCTAGGATTTATGCCACCCTTTTAGCCCCATAGCCTAGGTCACTGCCAAGAACTTCATGAAGCTTTAGGGGGTGGTGAATAACATTAAAACAAAGGTAAGAAAGCAATCAAATAATCAAGAAATCATCTAGACCACTCCTAGCCATGATAATAATTTCATCAAACATGTCACAAACATTGCATCTAAAGGTATAAACAAAAAATTTAAACATGAGGATCTCTTATCTGAGAATTTATAAGAAACATTACTACCTTACATCATAAGATGCAATACAATATATTTGACCATATATACATTGTTCATCCATTTACAAGTAAAAACATAAATAGATCCATACATCATCACTGAGCAAATACATGTTTATAACCAACATAATAACAAGATAAATACCATGGATACAATATCACTAGAATCCACAAATAAATAAGTACATTTGCATACCAAATACGAAGGGAACGACCTCTTTATTACTGAATGTAGAAACCAGCCAGAGATGGGACTTCCATATTCCACCTGACTATAGATTGGCTGAGCCAAATATCACTTCACCCAATAACTCCTGTGCCATATTCCAAGCATGAATGTGTGATCTCATCAAACACATCAATCATAATCACTCTAGGGCTTTCAGAGGCCAAACCACCTCAACCCTGAACTAGTGATTCCACCTCACGGCCGGACATCACAATCATCATAGATTGGTCTCTATCCAAGTTGTTATAGGGCTCTAGAGTGTTTGTTCCAACAAAGGCTTCTAGGAATAGTAACTCAACCCCAGTTATTTCCGAGCTCCAAAATGTTTTTCCAACCAAGGCTCCAGGACTAGTAACTCAAACCACCTAGGGCTCTCGAGTGTTTGTCCAAACAAGGCTCCATGACTAGTAACTCAAAAAGCCTAAGGCTCCCAAGCATTTTTCCAACCAAGGCTCCACGACTAGTAACTCAAATAAACATTTGTTCGTCGGGGTCTAGAGCTTTTGTCCAACCAAGGCTTCTAGGACTAGTTACTCAACCCACAATTTTCTATTGGGCTCTAGAGCATTTGTCCAACCAAGGCTCCAAGAACTGATAACTCATCTCTTATGTTATCATATCTTACTATTTATCTTCAAGCTTGTTCATGCTCATTTTTCATTTCCTTAAACCATTTTTCCATACATCTTATGGATACAAAGTTGAAAAAATTAACCACCTTTCATTGCCAAATAAAGGAACAAACAACAATGGTAAATAGTATGATTGTGCATATCTTACACATGTACAACTACAAGAATCCATGTATGCGGGATGAAGTCCTTCCATACGTTTAGTATAGCTATAACAAACCCCTGGATGGCTCTATTGGATACAATATTTCTCACATGTGTTTGGGGTTCCAATTATTGGCCCCAATGTATGTAATTATTCCCACTTCATTCTCAACAATATTGCTCCCATGCATAGGTCAAGGAAAACAGAGAAGCCACATTTGTTGAATGGGTTGTTACACATTGTCTTTGAATCCATATATGTATGGTGTTTTGTAAGGCATTCTAGTACATTTTCCTTATACTATTTCAATCATCCAAGAGAAGTGTGAATTATCTTAGTTGTTATTATAATGTTATCATCTCCTACTATTTCTCTTCAAGCATGTTCATCTTCATTTTTCGTCGCCTTAAACCATTTTTCAGGACATCTGATGGATACAAAGTTGACCAAATTAACTGCCTTCCATTGCCAAATAAATGAACAAAAAACAATGACCAATAAGATGATTGTGAATATCTTACACATGTACAACTACAATAATCCATGTATGTGGGATGAAGTCCTTCCATACGTTTAGCATAGTTATAACAAACCCCTCTATAGCTCTATTGGATACAATATTTCTCACATGTGTTTGGGGTTCCAATTATTGGCCCTAATGTATGTAATTATTCCCACTTCATCCTCAACAATAGTGATCCCATGCACAGGTAAAAAAAAACAGAGAAGCCACATTTTTTGAAAGAATCGAACACCTGCAACAATGGGATAATGACACCTTGCAGAATTCCAAGGCTAAGTACAAATAGTGACAATATTGGCATAGGGTTGCACACAAATTTTAGGTTGGTGATAAGGTGTTGTTGAATTTATAGAAAGAGAACCTCACATTCCCTAATAGGACGCTCAAACTACATTCATATAGGCCTTGCACAATCATGAAGGCTATGGATGAAAAATATTTTGAATTTATTATTCCACTTTTCTTTCTCATACACCAAGTATTTAACATGGATTTTCTTTGACCATGTTTTCCGCCTTTGTTGGACACCATACAGGCCATTGAGTAGATTCCCCCTATATAATTATATCATAGTTTCATTGAAAAATATATGGTAGATCATATCATGTGTAACAATATAGAGTATACCCACTAATATCGTAACTCTATCGGGTTGCCAAAGAAAGAAAACTGCTTCTTTGAGGAAAGTGGTTCACTAGGAGAAATTCAACAAAAATTTCCCCATTTGATGAGGGTACTTAACTAAATGGATAGAATTAACTCAAAAGCTCGAAGGATTGATCTAAGTTGATATTAGTGGCCACCTATGTCTTCCACTGAATCAATGGTTCTCTATCTTCTCTGAAAATTTTCTATAGCATTTTGGTTCCCAATTTCTTGAAATCATTTTGAGGCGATAAGAAATAAATGTTATTTTGAAATTTAGGGGAAAAAGGGTGGCCATGTAATGTCACAAAACTATTTCGAAGTAGTAATCTTCATATATTTCTTTCCAATATTCTACTATATGCCCCAAACATAGATTATATGCAAAAAATATTCTCCTAGGGCGAAAACTAGCCATCTGAGGGCTCAAAGACCTTTTTGCACTTCACCTTCTAGGTGTTAGGGATTTGGACCTACGGATTTCTTTCTCTATGTGAAAATTACCTTCCTTAGTCCTCTTGTAACATATATTTTGGTTTTTGTAACACCCATGGCTCCCTCTTCATAAATAACAACCACTTTTCTAACCAATTTTGTGTTGTATAGTCTTTTTCTACTGTATTTATTAATCGAAGTTCAATTATCACTATATTAATGGTCTCTTTATTATATTTATCTATGTGTATCTCACATTTCCTTATTTTCAGTATATTCCTTTTACAAACTAGATTATATAGGAATCACCCAAGGATCAAAAGGCCTAAGGGATCCATTCACAACAAAATATACAATTTTAACAAGAGAAACAAGAGTAGAGGTATCAAGTGGGCGAACTGAAATTACTTCAATGAAAATTTATTTTTTAAACATTCCAACACCAACATTCATGGCTCAAGGAGGAATGTCCTCAAGGAGGAGGATCAATACAAATAATAAAATGAGTGACAATAGTGGTAATACTATCTATCATGCATAAAGCAAGTTGATCAATCATGGTTATTTTTTCATCCTGAGGAGAGAATAGGATATGAAGGACCATTGGAATCACATTGATCATGGCACATAACTAATTGCACCCAAGGAGAAAGTTATAGTCTACTAGGCATTGAATACTTCAACATCAAGAGAGATGATTTTCCCATGAGCTAAATGGGAAGTGTTGGGAGTGCTTATTTTGGTTCAAAATTTTGGTCATGAAAATTTTTGAAAGTGGTGTTAGGATGAAAAAGTATCGAGGATCCCATATCCCACTAGTGTGATGAAGAAATAATAAAAGTGGAGGCTCCTTCATCCACAAGTGTGCAATAGATAAGTGTACGAACAACCTAAACATTGATCTAGAAATAAATGTAATGAGAAAGAATGTGTACCAATTTTCATTATTTCAAAATTAATGAGAACAATTTATGAGGGATATGCTCCACTGGTTTAGGTCAAAAAATATTTGCACTATGTGGGCTATCTTTCTAATACCTACAATACAAACTTGGGACAAAGTGCTTGGGCAATGCCCTTGACAATATTATAATTATGGGTATCTCATGTTTTGGTACTATGAGTTGACAAGAAATGAGCACTGTTTGGATTGCATATGATAGTTTTCGATGGCCTATTTATTAAGAGAGGGTAATGGAGTTGAGTATGGATCACAATATCCATGGAAGAAGAAGAACACTCAGGTGACACATATGTCTTAGCTTGTGTATTTAAAGGTAATTTCTCATTTCACATGAAAATTATTTCATTTAATGCTCCTACATGTTGATAATAATATGTTATTCCCATAAAAGAAAAAATAGGTATTGTGAAACCATTTATTGATTTTATTGATGGGTAGCGAATGAGTTGGTCAAAGTAGCAGATTGTTGGAAAAAAACTTACTAAGTAAAGGAACATTGGAGATGATCCATTCTTAAGCACCTTTGAGTAGGATGGTCTCCCTAAAAAATACTAAAAGATACATTTTTCTTCCCCTTTTTATTAGTGGTGCTTTGAGGAAATTGCACTCAGTTTTTTGAGCCCCTTGCACATTTTTTGAAGTATTTTTCTACTTATTTTTCTTCATTTTTCCTCCAAGTAGTTGAGGTTTCTTTAGTGACATAGATTGTAACAAGTGAGTCTCAAAAGTATGATAAGGTGCCATATTATTTTGAGTAGTGATAACAAGAGTTGTGGGATTTGATCAATTAACCATTTTACATAATTGTGCATCTCACTTACTCGCAATTTCACTAAAGATAAAACCAATAATGTCATCAATATGTGGTAGTAGGTTGGTTTTAGGAGGTTTGTTTGATGTTTAAGGAGCATTGGCGTTGATGTCATACATGGTGTATGATTGAGATATCAAGTCAATATCTTAGGAACAAAGTATTGGGTTTTCCCCTTACCACCACAACTTCTTTAGCAATTTGTTTTGAGAACTCACTTATACTAAGAGGAGGAGGGGTGAATCAGTATAAGAAGTTGTTTTACTTATTTAAATTAAATCATCACAATAAATAAATCACACATAATGCATGTTAACTCTGGAAAAAATAAACCAATATATATCTGAAACATTTTTGGCATAAAACCACAAATATAGCCTTTTCTTTATAACACTTTGTAGCGACCAACCTATTTTTACTAATATTGTGAGGAACTAACCTACTATTAAAAATATGCATGGGAAAAAACCTACTAAAGACACCAAACAGAAATGGAAATGGTATTCAAGTTACAACTAACCTACAATATCTTCATTTAAATGGAAATGGTCTTCAAGTTACAACTTCTACTCTAGTTAATAACTTCTTCAAAATTGAAGAACATTCAAATTTCTCTCACAAAATCTGCTCAATACTTCTTCAGATATATTCTTGTTTTAACAACTCTCCTTTTCTAGTAATGATATTGAATATTCACTCATGTGTGTCTCCTCTTCAAATGCTATCTTTTATATTAAAGGATATTTCATTTTCATTCACACATCTTTCCCTCCAACCATTTTTTAATTTATATCTCTTGGATACCCTTCATTCAAAGTTATGTCAATTCAAAAGTTCACATCAATTTTTATTCAAATAATGAATATATCTTTATTCCCTAATTTTTCCTTATGTTCTAGATTCAAGGAATGAATTATATTCTTTCTATAAAATGGGAAGTTACCTAAGATAAAAGTGGAATTTAGCAATGATGGTTTATGAGGCTATGGTCTTGGACATCCCTAGTTTTTCCAATTTCATTACATGTAGGAGAGATATTATTTTTCATGTGAGTAAATTCTATGTTAGACTAATGGAAATCACTAACATTATTAATCTTGTGGCTTATATTAATTAACTCTTTCTCTTGTCATTCCCTTAAATTCTCACTAGTATGAATTCACCTTTTACATGGGTGACCATATTAATTATGATATGTATTTTTTCATATTAATAAAAATGTGTTCAACAATATCCCCCTTTATCATCATATACCCAAACACATAAACTACCATGAATAGAAGGAATTCTCCCTCTTTTTGCAATACTACTCGTGTTTCCAACTAATCCTATTTTACATCAATGAAAAAGGTAGGCTCCCTATAAACATATTCTTCACCTTAAGTATTTAATGGATAAATGATATGGGTATTAATCTAATTTTTTTTTTCAGATATTTAAGTGTCTCTTGTGAAGGGGATTTGTAAAAATATTTGAAATATGTTCTTTGGTGGAAATGTATTCCAACATGTTACTTTTATCTACTATTTTTCTCCTAAGAAGTTATAATTGATTGGAATATGATTTCGTTCTGAGTGTGCATAAAGGGATTCTTTGAACTATTTATTACACTTTTATTTTCACAAGGTATTGAGATTGGATGATTCTACCTTAATAAATATCAACTTCATCACGTTAGGATAATTTTGAGATAAAAATGATCCTCAAACTGATAAATGTAGTAAAAAATGAACTTTAAGAAACCTAGTATGATTAAAGATCATGATTTCATCGCCACATGTAAGTATTTTTTGTGCAAATATCAAAAAACCTCCTTTTTAATCATATTTTCCCCATATCTCATTATAGTTTTACTCGAATTCCAACTGTGAAAACTCGTTGCATGCATAATTAGATTTTGTATCCAACGATTCCCCATTGCATACTTTCGAGGAGACCCACACAGAAAAAAACTGAAAATATGTTTTGATGATGAAGTTGTCTTTTGTCTTAATGACATCATTGAGATTTGGTCGACGTTTCAAACAAAATAATTTAGTTCATCCTCAAGACAAAGGTGAAAAGAAATCTTGAGGATGACCCACATTAGATGGTTCGAAATGTCGGCCAAATTTCAATGATGCGATTAATCTGAAAGACAACTTCATCATCAATATGAATCACAAAATTCTAAGATCTAGAAAAATACATTTTCTTCATGTATTTTCATTTTTTATCGGTATGAGTCTACTCAAAATAATGTAGAGTGGATACTCGCTAGATGAAAAATCTAATTATACCTCCAACAAGTTCCCACACTTAAAATTTGAGTAAAACTATAAGGAGATAAGTCAAAAATATTATAATAAAAATTAGTTTTCTTTATTTTCTTTAAATAACTTAAATCGTGTTTCATTATTCTTCTTACGTAGCTCATTTTAGACCTCATAATTCCCTTGAATAAAAATATTGTGTGCAACTTCCTATTACTACGATATAATTGGCCTTAGTATTAATAGAAAAACTAAATTTTGTTTCTTTCTCAACCAAGACACTAGACCACTTGCTAGAAGAAATGATCATCCACTTGTAATTTTCTTACCATCAACACGTCCTACCCACCCTGCATCTGTATATGATGTTAGAGTAAAATGTTTGAGTTTTGAGTATAAGAAGTTGAAGTCCAATATGCACTTTATATATTTGAGTATTTATTACACTTCTTTATTATGATTTTATTCTAGTGCATCTTGAAACCATGTTATCAATTCTACTACTTGCATAATATCTAGCCTTAATGTCATGATATATAATAGGCTTCCAATCATTGGTTATATAACATTTTATCTTCTAGAGATTTATAATATTTACTCAATTTACCACTTGTGACCATGGGTGTACCCACTAGTGTGCCATCTTCTACTCTAAACTTATTTAACATTTCCTTGATGTACTTGATTTGAGAAATGAATGTGTTTTTTGAATTGAAAAATCTGTGAATAGAGGAAGAATAGTTCACTATGCATAGACATCCCAAATTTCTTTCTCATTTATTTTGAAAACTCCTAAAACACGCTAACTCCGAAAATGATATCATGTACGTAAACCACACCAATTAACTAATTTTTAGTTTACAGCAGTATGTCTAGATTGCTTTCCATGATTCCTCTATGAAGCCTTGTTGTCATATATATTTATGAAAGTCTTGAATACAAGGATAATGGAGCTTGCTTTATCCTCTCCGCTTTCGGAATTCTGAAGTGCCTCCTTTTTTCTTACGGTCGCGTATGAACTGGGTGCTTTCTACATCCATTGGATGAGCGGTGAAGGCTCTTATTTTATTGTTTGACCAAAACAATTATTTTATTTTTCACAATAGAAAAAGTTGACTCCGGCGAAAGGTTATCGTCATGAAGTTCCTTTCTTTGGGTCATACAAAGAAATTGTGACGAAGATGGGAGTATAGTGAAGAAGAACTGCAGCTTTTCAAGTTTGGAAATTTGCTGACCGAAAGTTCCACGTGGGCATCCTCATTTCATTGACGGAATGACTTGTAATCGATAAATTTAGGGTGAGGCATAAAAATATGAGAGAAACAATCGATGGTGGGTTAACAACGAAATTTGTGGAAAGAAATTTCTTTCAATGCCTTTGGACTGCAATAGTTGGTCAGCTAAAACTGTTTCAACATGGGTAACGCAGAAAATGATTAATCAGTTATGTTATATTTATTCTATGTTTCGCGTTTTCGAAGTCGAGAGGAATAGACCTAAGATTCTTTCCTCTATATTTGTTGTTTTGGTGTAATTTATAATTTCCCAAAATAATTGGTTTTGGACACCTCGTAGCATGAAGCCTTTTTTTACAATGAAATCATGAATTAGGTCGATTTTTTAATCCACTCAAGTATAACATCTCTGTCACGTATGTTTTTTACGTTGTAAACGGGAGTAGGTGTCATTGCAATACGTTGTAAATGGGAGTAGGTGTCATTGCAAACATGTATTTTCGAGTATGTGGTCTTCTAAATATAATCATGTTTCTGTTTTTTCAATCTCTTTAAATAGGTAGGATGTCGGAGGAATCTTTGCAAGTTTTAGCATTTGATTTCTCAATTGTTTTTAAAACACCAAAAATTAAGAATATATCAAAACTTTATATCATACAATTTATCAAAAGTCATTTCTCTCTTTTATTTTCTTAAAGAAAGGGGCAGCCTATTTTATGAGTTTTATTATAATGGACTAACATCAACCTATTCTATGAGTTTTATTATAATGGATTAACATGTATTTTTTCTGGAAATCAAAGTGTTTTTCCAGTTACTTTGATTTTCACTATTTCTATGTAATCTTGGTTTATATAGTGCTTTCTAAAGAGAGGTTTTGCAATTACGTAATGGCGTGGATTTTAAATACACCTTTTTATTAATTAATTAATTTGTATTTCTAATAGAAAAAATAGCGTAAGGTTCTCAAAGGTGTTCAATAATGGGATTTAGTGTACCACTAACATATGAGTTTATAGAAACATGGATCTTCTAAGAGGGATTTCCATAATTTAATGCTACGAGAGAAAACATAACACATAGAGCTATAATTAATCTTATAATTAGTACTTGGAACTCCAAACATATCCACTATCCATGAGAATTACCATAAGTTACTATATATTAGAAAGATCGCATATTATAGTAACATGACAGGAGATTACATTGAAGACAAAATAGATATAATTGGAATATATTGTTAAAATAATCCAAACTATTTAAAGGAGTGGTATCATTTATTTCATCATTACTACCAACAAATCAATTATTGTAACTATATTATAGGGTTCATCCATCTATCTTCATAGGTTTTTATGCTAATTTCTAACTAAAAGAATACTTCATCAATCAAGAACAAATTACTAATAAACACTTTACATTTATACACATTCACCCATGGGTTAGAAAACCCATTCAAACACTAAAATTTTTATCACATACATAGTGGTATTATTATACTATTATGAATCTTCCACATCTCCATGAAATTAGTGGTGATCATCTATAGCTTTGTCTTCTCAAAAATAGATATTGCATTACTTAGATTTAGTTGTAAGTATCCATACCTTATTTTGCAATTGCATTTCCTCTAGATACCCTCTTAGTCCTAAAAGTTGTCGTTAAAACTATGATTATATGTTTTCTAACTTATCACCATCATGCCCATCATCAAAACAAAAGGGCCATCAAGCTCTAACCTATCATGTTAAATGCTTATCAAGTCAAGTTTAGCTTTCCCCTGCAGCTAAACGTACTAGCTCATAAACCTTCTTTACTACCAATTATCTATATTGATCAAACCCTTATAATTAGATAATATTATATTTGTTCATACTGCAAATGTATGTGCTTCTTATAGGTTTCATTTAAGCCTCACCTCCCGCATTGATGTCCAATCTATCCAACAATGCGTATTATTTTCCCAAGGTTGTGTATAATTTTGTGCAATCAATCACAATTGGTGAAGTTTGACATGTGTGTAACAAGAATAGAGATATATCATCTAATTGGATTCTCATTCTCTATATTTTTACCACTCTTTGTTTCCTTTGGGTATGAATAAATAGTTGACCTTAGTCTATAAGTGCATGATATATTTTCAAATTCTCTCTACTAGATTTTCACTAAGTATGTTCACGTTAGTGTAATACCACTATTGCAATAAATTTTATAAGAAACTAGGTCATTAAATTCACTTATAACTATTTGATCCAGTGGATCAGTAAAGTTATAAAAATTCAAAGTGTTCAAAAGGGTTTGAAACTAGTTCCAAAACAAATATCTCTTTTCCCTGAGTCTGACACAACTCAAATCGCTCAAAACCGATATCGTATGATCTTGATATCGTGTTCTAGAGGTTTTTCTAAAAAGATGAAAAAATTGTAGCTTGGTCAGGTACGCTGACTAGGAAATATTACTGGAGAGGGTGACTCTATTTTTAGGACCAATGTTTTTTTTTCTAAGTTTTATCCTTCAGATTGGTCAGAATTTAGTGTAATTTGATTTTTCGGTTAATGTTTGACATCGTCCAATGGTGGACAACCAAGTGGGCCAAACTTTTTCTACCACATGACCACCTAAATGTTTAATAAATTTTTTTTATATAGACTAAACAAATCTTCGAGCAGATTAAACATTGGACTTTCAATGAGGGAACACGACGTTCTACCCCCATGCCACTAGTGGTACTTAACATCTAGAGTGATCGATTGTTATTTAAAGTTTCAATGTTTTCATGTTGGGAGATGGGGTCGAGTTAACACCTGACCCCTAGTCAACCCATGCCGACAAGACCATAGAGCATGGGAACTGAGGGTGTGGGGTTAACCCCGACTCCAACACTAAGATTAAATCAATGTTACCACAATTTCAATGAAAAATAAATTAACTGGCGGTTACGAAGATCTTACCACCATGCTACCATAGTTACAATGTGGTTAAACCCGATGGTAACGTGACCTTACAACATGCCAACAGTAGTTCGAACTTTGGTTCCATTAGCGCGGAAATTTGAAACCTAACTAGAGTCACCTCCAACCAAACCAAAGTTGCAGAGCAGTTAATTCATTGGCGTAGAGTTTTGAACCGCCTAGATCCAACATCGGGCTCTGTGCCACATGGCCCCATTGTGTTCGCTCATAGGGGTTCATTGGGAATTTAAACTAAGCGACAAAATCCACAAAATCCAACGTGAATCTCGCTGATGCAGGGTAAAACTTTCACTCCACGGTTTTGAAATGGCATAAATTGTAGGATGGTTTGCAAGTTGGTGTGGTTTGTAGATTGGTTAGTAGCAAAACTTCACCACAGCATAACTTCTTATTTTTTGACCAAATTGAGTACAAAAAGAGTCCACCTAGGGGTTTCTTACTGTTTTGGAGCCATTTGAGACATTATTTTTTCATTTTGAGTAATGCATAGCCATGTAAACAAATATTTGAACAAATAATGAAAGAGGTCGAACATTGGAAGTTGGACCAGGAGATGTAGCCTTGGAGGGTTGAACTCCTTCATAGTTTTGTTGTCTTGTGTTTCCATTTATGGTATTATTGCCTTTCTTTTATGCTACAAAAATGAGTGTAAACACTTATTTTATGCTTTATTGTAACTTTCCTAATTGCATAAAAGGCATAAAATTTGACTTGCAAATTACATCAAACCTTCAATTTTTCTAATACAAATCTGCTTGGTATTAGAGCTTAGGTTATTTGGTGATATTGAGGGTTTCATTCTATTACAAGTGTTTGATGATGCTTACAAATTTGAAGCTAAAAAAGGGAGGAGGAAAGCTTGTGGTAGCTAGTCCACAAGCTAGTTCAAGGAGAGCACATCTACCTCAAGTTTCACCTCAACTGTGACCAAAGGCCTCACCAATCATGGAACATGAAGGAAATCCTGACAATATGACTAAGGATGAAAATACTTTCAAAAATCATTCTTTGAAATGAGTGAGATGGTGAAAGTTCTTTATGACGACAGAAATTCAAGGTTGCAAGGTGAATGCTCAAATCTGCCAAAGGGAACTAGAGGAAAGGGAGACAAAAATCCAAAAGGAATGGAGGGAATGGTGACAAACCACCTCTAAATCCACCTTTATAAATTTCCTATGTATAATTGAGAGGTAAATGCTGAGAAATTAGATGATTGGGTTCATCAACTTGAAGGGTATTGCAGGATGCAAAGGATCAAAGATAATGAGACCAAGATTGAACTTGCTTCATTAAGGTTGGAAAGTGTAACACTCATTTTGTGGGAAGCCAAAACATAATAGGATATCAAGAAAAGAGGTAAGATCATAACTTCTTGAGATCATTTTTTGGCTACATTAAGAAGACAATTTTATCCCTTAGCATACATGCAGAAAGCTATAATGGATTAGCAAAACTTTAGGCAATTAAAGGGTCAAAGTGTGAAAAGTTATACCCAAGAATTTATAAGGAAAGCATTGATTTTGGGTGTAAATTTATCCTCTCAAGACGCTTTACTCAAATACATTGGAGGTTTACATAGCTACTTGAGACACACAATTCTCATGTTTAACCCTAAAAATCTAGATGATGTTTGTGTACATGCAACACATCTAGAAGAAATAGGGGAGAATGTTCCACAAGAAGGCATAAAAAAGACATTAAAGGGTGGAGATAAAGGAAAGGAATAATTCAGATGAAAAGGGAAGAAGAATGCTTCCATCAAGAAAGAGGGAGAAAAATTCACATGCAACCATTGTTTAAAAGAAGGCCACGATGAATACCATTGTTGAAACTTCATCCTAAGATGAGACCAAAAAATTTTAACAACAGAGGAAATCAAAGACTATTGAAAGTACAAAATGTGATTTAGGATCTGATTCTAGATATGAAACAAATATCACAGCCATGGGATTCAAAGGTAAGGACTCCATTGCAAGTACTAGTTCTTCAAATAACCTCAATGAAACTCAAAATGAAAAACTAAGAATGTAGCTTTTCTATATTAGAGTTATCTCAAAGCATAAGAAAATATACACTCTATTTAATAGTGAATCACTAGAAAACATCATTTCATAAAAAATTGTCAAGAAATAGAATTGGGAAACCATTCCTCATCCTAAACGTTATCCTTTAGGTTGGGTATCTGACAATGAAAAATTTCAAGTAACTAGAAAATGCAAACTGAAATTCACCATCACTGCAAACTTCATTGATGAGGTACAACTTGATGTAGTTCCATTAGACATATGTGGTATTGTTTTAGCAAGGCCATATATTTATTATAGGAAATCCATCTTTCATCACTATAAGGAAAAGTATCATTTTTTTAAAGATGGTATTGAGTACATTGTTAGAGCACATCTAGTGGGCTGGATGTAGATGTTAATGACAATCTTTCAAATTTTGAAACAATTCCAACAAAAATTGAAGTTAAATCTGTTGCACTCGAATCCTTACCTTTATCGGTCATTCACACGTTTCTGCCTTTAGTTATTTAACCACAATTTCAAAACACGAAAATATTTTCAGCGATGGCAGAGTCACATATTAAGCCAACAATCACAATACTTCACTTAATTGATTTTTTTTTATGGACCCAAAAAAACATTAAAATTTTGTTTATAAAATTATCACATCCAAATTTTAGTTTAAACCTCATGCATCTATTTATGCAATACCCATTGGATTAATGACCTTAACTCTAAGTTCGTCAGAACATATAAAGGCTAGACAGTTACCTTAATTATAAAACCAGATTTATAAATTTATCGGGTCCATTTGAGATGCTAAATCACATGTAGTTTAAATTGTGATTGTCGTCAGATTTCAAATTTGATGGTTGTGATCTCCCTTGATTCCTTATTCATTATCGTAATTCCATTTATTGAATTCTTCTATATTTAACACTCCTCGGAAGTTTCTCTTACTAATTTTGGAAGGAAAACTGATGAACAAGCTATTAACAGAGTTTTGATTGTCGCAGGTAACAAAGGTTGCAACGATGGCTTATGGAATTTCGATGGCCACATAAATTCGCTCGAATTGCTATAAAAGGAACTCTTACAAGCCCACTTTATAATACACTCAAATATAAATTATACGCATAGAGAAATTAATTAAACCAAAGCTCAAATTGGAACCAAAACTCAATAACATTTTGAAAACAAAATAAACCTCCAGGATTTTCAAATTATGCACACATTTACACAGGTACAAAGGAATTGAAATTTTCTTCTATTCAATTATCTTTCCATAGAAATCCTCCTCATCCTCCTATTACAATTCAAACTTACATATAAATAGTGTCCATACAATTATTTCAATCCAATTCAAAGGAATCGGATTTGTCCTATTTTCCATAAAAATCCTATTACATGATATTCTCCCTAAAATCCTGGACTAAAAACAAAATCAATTGAACTAATTACAAAGCGGTTCAAATCCTTATCTACCAAAATAATAAATCACCAGCTAAAGGAACACACTCCTTTGCTTTTAAACTTTTTTTGTATTTTTGGAATAAAAATGAAGTCATTTTTCCTGGAAGCCACATGCTCCTACATCAGACTCCTAAGGACAAAATTCTTCATGGGCTCATCTCTGCGAGCTCATCCACAGAACTACCCAGTTTTTGTAGCATGGTTTCTATCATCCAAGTAGCCTCTGTAATTGGTTGATCTTTCCACTTGATCAAATACTGAAAATACTCTCGTCCTCTTGTCTTCTCATACAATCTCTTGTCTAAAATATTCTCTGGCTGCAATGTTTTTACTGTGGGTAACTGTTTCAACCAATCAATCTCTTCTTTGTCTTCAGCTATATCATCTATGTCTTTGTGTTTGTACCTTTAAAAATCAGCAACGTTGAAAATTGGAGATATTCCAATGTTGGGGGGTAATTCAATTTCATATACATTTGCAGAAAATTTTCTCAATACTCTGCATGGCCCAGTTTTATTAAATTTCAATTTATTATATTCCCTTTTTGGAAATTTTTCTTTCCTCAGGTGTGCTAAAATCAAATCTCCAACCTCAAAATTAAATTCTCTCTTCTTCATATCTGATCTGCTCTTGTACTTGATGTTGTTTTCTTGTAACTTTTGTTATACCTGGTAATGTATTGCTTGAATATTTGAAGAAAAATCTTCTCATTTAGCACTTCTCATCTCTGCTTTTCCAAAATTTCTTAGTTCATACACTCCTCTTGGGTGCATTCCATAAACTATATTGAATGTACTATGCATTGTACTCATGTTAGGAGATTCGTTATAAGCATATTCATCTTGTGCCAAAATCTAATCCCACTTTTTAGGATGTTCATGTGCAAGGCTTCTCAAAATATTACCCAAGCTTCTGTTCACCACCTCAGTCTGGCCATAAGTCTGAGGGTGATGATCTGAGCTGAAACTTAGTTTATTACCAAGCTTTTTCCACAATGTCCTCCAAAATTGAGCAAAAGATCTGGTGTCCCTATCAGAGACAATGCTTTTAGGTAACCCCTGCAACCTTACAATCTCTTTGAAAAACAAATTAGCAACTTGAGTGGCATCACTGGTTTTATAACATGGAATAAAATGTGCCATTTTATAAAATATGTCAACTACAACATAAATTGCATCATTCCCTCTCTTTGTTTTAGGTAAACCCAAAACAAAATCCATACTTACCATATCCCAAGGTCTATCTAGAATAGGTAATGAAACATACAAACCTGTGTTTTGACTCCTTCCTTTTGCATACTGACAAACTTTACAATTTCGCACATATTTATCCACTTCAGATCTCATCCTTGGCCAAAAATAAAAATGACTCAGTTTTTCATAAGTCTTATCTACACCAAAGCATCCACCAAGTCCACCGCTATGTTTCTCCTTAATTAAATTTTCTCTCATAGAACAATTTGGTATGCATAGTTGATTTATTTTAAATAACAACCCTTGTTGCAAGAAAAAATCTAGCCACTTACTTCTGTCCAACAAAAAATGATTACTGCATGCTTCAAATGCCTCTTTAAAATCCAAATATGTTTTATACAATTCTTTAAGAAAATAAAAACCCAACACTTGAATTTGACTTTCTTGAACTAAAATGCTTTTTCTACTTAAGGCATATACTACTTTGTTTTCTTGGCCAGTTATATGTTTCAATACAAAATTGAAACTTTGAAGATAATCTACCCATTTTGCATGTTTCTTATTTAGTTTTGGCTGCTGCATAATTACTACAATGCATGATTGTCTGAATAAAGCACAAAATTTTTGGACATCAAGTAATGTCTCCACTTATTTAATGTCTGTACAAATGCATAAAATTTCTTATCATAACAATAATATTTTCTTCTTTCCTCATTCAATTTTTTGCTGAAATAAGCTACAGGTATGTCTTCTTGACTTAACACAGCTCCAATAGCTTCCCCACTAGCATCACATTTCACTTGAAAAGGTTTGTTAAAATCAGGAAAAACTAAGATAGGCTTCTCTATTATCTTTTTTTCCAACAACTGGAAATTTTTTTCTACTTCATCAGTCCATATAAATGGTTGTTTGTCCTTCTTTATGGTTTCAATAATAGGAGCATTGATCTTAATAAATTTCCATATGCTTTTTCTATAAAAAAATAACAAGACCACGGAAGCTTCTTACCTCAAAAACACTCTTAGGTAAAGGCCATTCTATTATTGCCTTTATCTTCTTTGGATCCATTTTCAATCCATCAGCAGAAACAACAAAGCCTAATCATACCAACTCTTCCTTCATGAATGAGCATTTTATTAAATTTACCAACAACATTTCTTGATGCAACTTCCTTAAGACATAATTCAGATGTATCATGTGTTCTTATTTAGATTTGCTGTAAATTAATATATCATCCAAATGTACTATTACAAATTTACCAATAAACTCTTTTAGTGCTTCATTCATAAGCCTCATAAATGTACTGGGAGAATTTGATAATCCAAACGGCATTACCATCCATTCATACAATTCTTCATTTTTTTAAAAGTTGTTTTCCATTCATCTCCTTCCCTTATCCTAATTTGATGATAACCACTCTTTAAATCCATTTTTGTAAAATATCTTTCCCCACTCAAACAATCCATAAAATCTTCAATTCTGGGTAAAGGAAATCTATACATGACTATTATTTGTTGATTTCTCTTGAATCAATGCACATGATCCAGCCTCCATCTGTTTTTGGACTCAACACTATTGGTACTACACAAGGACTCAAACTCTCTCGGATTAGTTCTTTATCTAACAGTTCCTACACCTGCTTCCTTATTTCTTCATTTTCTGTGGGAGTCATCCTGTATGATGCTTTATTTGGAAAATTTGCACCTGGAATAAAATCTATATGATGGTTGATCTTTCTAATAGGTGGTAATTCATCTGGACAACTATCTACAATGATATCACAGTAATTTTCCAGCATCTCTTGAATTTCAATTGGTAAATCAGAAATTTTAGTGGAAGTAATTACTACCTTGGGTTTGCAAATTAATGCAAAGTTTACCTCATCATCTTCAATTTGTTGTATATATTCTTTTCCACTCAGTAACAAATCTTTCGGATCAGGTCTTCTTTTTTATGCATCTTCTTCTTCTATCGGCAACAATGTATGATTGAAACCATCTTTACAAAACTTGTATGTGTTCTTTTTCCCATCATGCATAGCTCCTCTATCATACTGCTAAGGTCTACCCAACAATATGTGACATACGTCCATAGGAAATACATCACACATAATTTTGTCTTTGTAGC
Source organism: Pinus albicaulis (assembly GCA_034641835.2). Lineage (NCBI taxonomy): Eukaryota > Viridiplantae > Streptophyta > Pinopsida > Pinales > Pinaceae > Pinus > Pinus albicaulis. The sequence goes on along the minus strand of CM076581.1, from coordinate 315,189,259 downwards.
TGCCCAACTAGAATTCTACTTCACACTATTCATTCACTAACAGCTGATGTTCATTCTGAAGCCATGACACCTTGTGGGTGTTGGATGTTTCTTTGTGTTCAATTTGAATTTCTCCACCATTTTTGTAGAGACCAAATTATCAGTGCTACCACTATCAATTACCATTTGATAGCATTTTCCTTGAACTTTGTACACACTTCTAAACAAAGTTTTTCTTTGTGTTGGTTCAACAACTTCCTTTTTTGGTTTTAACAAAACTTTGTTAACTGCCATAGATTCTCCTTTATTTGGTATATTCTCTACTTCTAGCACTTTTTCCACTTCCAACACTTTTGTTCCTTCTTCTTCATTCTGAGCAATAATTACATATCTCTGATTTATCCCCACATTCTTTGGACATTCATAAGCTCTGTGTCCTATATTATTACATTTATAACATCTGATTTCTCTTCCTCTTCCTCTGCCTTTGCCTCCTCTTCCTCTAGAAAAACTCCTTCTACCACTTGCATCACCTTCTATCGATGTATGTTGATTTGAGCTGCTGCTAGATCCTTCTCTAGGTGTTGTAGATATTCCTCTATCACCTTGACTTCCTCTTCCTTAGAAAGTACATCTACTTTTAGTAGATTTCTTTCTTATGAGTTTTTCTTCAGCCTTCAAGGCCATTTGATAATTCTCTTCCACTATTTTAGGAGACAATAGACTTATCTCATCTTGTATCTCCATTCTGATACCATTTATATATCTTACAATCTTCTCTGTTGTATCTTGAATTTTTCCTACTCTTATGCTCACTTTGTAAAATTCCTTTGTGTGTTCTCTGACTTTCATTCACCTCTATATAAGATTACGCATATGTCTAAATAATTAAATTTTATAATCACTCAGAAAAAACTTACCTCTCAACTTTGCCACCATCCTGTTCCAATTCTTTATTGACTGCTTACCAAGTCTCCTTATTTTTGCCTACACTCCATCCCACCAAAGTGTCACATGTCCCTTCAATTTGGTGAAAACAAATTTCATCCTTTTTCCTTCTTCCATTTCTTCATAATCAAAGAATCTATCCATGCCATTAACCCAATATATCAATTCCTCTAGGTTTAATCCTCCTATAAAAAATGAAACTTCAAGTCTGGGTTTAGATGTGGATCCCAGCACTAATTTAAAAAATATCATTTCAGGAGTAACTTCTGCAAGTTCTCCCTCTTCTGGAGATTCAACTTCAGGCTCACTGACATCTCCAACATCTGCATCTCTTTGATTTCCCATTTCCATTGCTTCTAATTTGGCTTGCATCTATTGCATAACATCCATCACTTTAGCATTTGAAACTGGTCTTCCTCTTCTTCGACCATCACCACCTCCTCTTCCAACTTTGTAAGCCATGTTGGATTTCTTTTCCTGAACTTTGAGATATTTATTAGTGTCTAAAGGTTTCTCTGATACCACTAATGGTGGAATGGATGCAGGTGTTAATGGTAATATTTCAAATTTTGAAACAATTCCAACCAAATTTGAAGTTAAATCTATTGCACTCGAATCCTTACCTTTATCGGTCATTCACACGTTTCCACCTTTAGTTATTTCACCACAATTTCAAAACACTAAAAGCTTTTTAGCGATGGTAAAGTCACATACTAAGCCAACAATCACAATAATTCACTTAATTGATTTTGTTTTATGTACCCAAAACAACATTAAAATTTTGTTTATAAAATTATCGCATCCAAATTTTAGTTTAAACCTCATCCATCTATCTATGTGATACCCATTGGATTAATGATCTTAACACTAAGGCCATCAAATCATATAAAGGCTAGACAATTAACTTAATTATAAAACCAGATTTATAAATTTATTGGGTCCATTTGAATGGTTAAATCACCTGCAGTTTAAATTGTGATTGTCATCGGATTTCAAATCCAATGGATGTGATCTCCCTTGATTCCTTACGCATTACCGTAATCCCAATTATTGAACTCCACCAGTTTTAAAACTCCTGGAAATTTTCTCTTACTAATTATGGAAGGCAAACTAATGAACAAGCTATTAATAGAGTTTTGATTATCCCAGGTAACAAAGGTTGCTGCAATGGATTCTGGAATTTCGATGGCCATAGAAATTCGCTCGAATTTCTATAGAAGGAGCTCTTACAAACCCAGTCTATAATACACTCAAATATAAATCATACACATAGAGAAATTAATTAAACCAAAGCTCAAACTGGAACCAAAACTCAGTAATATTTCGAAAAGAAAATAAACCTCCAGGATTTGGCAATTACCCATACATTTACACAGGTACAGAGGAATTGAACTTTTCTTCCATTCGATTATCTTTCCATTGAAATCCTCCTCCTCCTCTTATTACAATTCAAGCATACATATAAATAATTTCCATACAACTATTTCAATCTGATTCAAAAGAATCAGATTTGTCCAATTTTGGATAAAAATCCTAGACTAAAAACTGAATACATTGAACTAATTATAAAGCGGTTCAAATCCTTATCTACCAAAACAGTAAATCGCCAGCTAAAGGAACCCACTCCTTTTATTGTAAATTTTTTTTGTATTTTTGGAGTAAAAATGAAGTCATTTTTCCTTGAAGCCTCATGCTCCTGCATCAATATCACAAGAAAATAAATCTATCACTTGTGAATGTTGGGAAAATGAAGAGGATTCTTAATTATAACAAGAATTTTGTACTTTTGATGATCAAACCTAAGAATGATGTTGAGAATGAAGCCTTTCAAGGATGTGATGCAAATTTAAAATATAAGTAGGTTGAGGTTGTTTGCCAATATGATGAGATGTTTTAGGAGGCTAAATGATTACCCCCTAAAAGAGGAATCCAACATGAGATCTAATTACAACAATATTTTCCTCTTCCTAACATTTGCATGTAAAGGATGTCAGTGATGGGTAATTCAGAAATTAAGAAATAAATCCAAGATTTTCTTGATAAAGGGGTCACCTAACCGAGCACATCGTCATGCGGGTCACCTATTTTTATAGTACCAAAGAAGCTAGTACATGTTGCATGTGTGTGGATTTCATAGCATTGAAAAAAATTATGGTAAAGAACCATTACCCTCTTCCTAGAATTGATGATTCAATTGATCAATTGAAAGATGTTGTTTATTTCACTATGTTGGACTTGAGGAGTGCTTATCATCATATTAGGATTGATGAAGGAGACATTTGGAAGACATCATTAAAAAACAACAAGGTTTGTTTGAGTGGTTTTTTATGCCCTTTGGGCTTGTAATTCTCCTGCTACATTCATGTGGGTTATGAATGATGTTGTAAGGCGTTTTGTAGATGATTTTGTGATAGTCTACTTTGATGACATATTGATTTTCAACAATTCACATGAAGAACATATTATGCATGTCAAGCAACTGTTAGATGTATTAAAGAAGGAAAATTTGTTTTTAAAGATGTCAAAATGCGAATTTGGGAAAATTTATTTAGTATATTTGGGTCATATTATTGGAGGGGGTGAGTTTTTTTGAAGATTGCAACAAGAAACAGTGAAGGAGGCATCCTGAAACATCATTCCTGATCCTAGTTGGAAAGTGACCACCAAAACTAGGTGGGGCCCACACAAGTGATTTTTGTCGCAAAGTCTATTTTTAGAATGTCTATTTTTAGACATATGGATCATGTTCTATAATTTGCGGGATGATATTTGTGGATGGTTGGTCAAGTTGGAAAAATATATGGACTTATATTTTTAGACATATTGGGCGGAATCTATTTTTAGATTGCCAGTCTAAAAATAGATATGTCGAATATTATTAGCTCTTAATAATATTTGGACTCTAAACATTATCTTATTCTCTTGGAGCACTTCAGTTAAGTGCACAGATGTGGTACAGGAGCTGACAGAAGGAATTACGCTATTCCTAAGGGTTAAGTGGAGCTATTGCATGGATACTTCAGTTAGAACTCATGTGAGAGAGTTTGGTGGAGTTGATTGAGGGAGTTAATGGAGTTGTGTTCAGTTTAACTAATCTAAACATAGTTGAACTAGTTGTATTTAGTCTAACTGATTAATACACTAGTGAAGAGTGGTGTGAATTAATTATTAATTAATTCACTAATTATAAACTCATTAATAAACTAAAGAATACATCAGTTAACTTCAGTGCATGGACAGTTTCAGTGGAGACCAGTGCAGAGATAGGTGAAAGGGCAAGTGTGACTATCAGTTGTGACTATAAGTGATGCATGGTTTGCATCCAACACTCAGTAGAGATGCCTATAAATACTGCGTGAGTAAGGCTGGGGTAATCTAATTCTCATCAAGAGGCATTCTTCAGCAAGGATTGTGCAGTAGAGGCAGGCTATCAAGTGGCAGAGATTGGAACATGTGTTTTGCTAGATCTAGCTTGATTAGTGTGTAGAAAGTGGAGATTATACTGAGAGCTTGTGAGGAGCTTTGTATGATGATTGTTACATGATCTCTATGACATATATAATATACAGATAGTTGGGGTTTTTCAGCTTTAAGCTTTCCCATTACATACTGTGTTCATATGTGTGATTGTTTATGGTTTTAATGTGTGCATGCAATTGATTTTATTTCCGCATGTGATGATCAATGGTAGAAGAGATTCTGTATTGTGCATGAAGATAAAATAGTGTGTGATCAGGAGAATCTCGATGGATAACATATCAGTTATTCAAATTTCTACATGGTATCAGAGCGATATTGATCATTGGAGAAATTGCAAAGCATTGAAGCGGTTGAGTTTTAGGATAAACTCAGGAAAATAAAAATGGAGAAGAATGACACTATTCCGGTATACTTGACAAAGTTTGTCCACTGCAGGGATGAGCTTCGGAGTGTAGGAGTTAGTGTGGATGAGGAAGGAAAAGTCAAGAAGGTTGGGATTCGAGCAAAGAATCTCTACAGACTTGAAGTAGATGGGATGTCTACGGAGCTTCCTACTGTTGGGAAGTGCAAGAAAGACATGCAATTGATGCTTGAGAGGGAGAAAGTTTTGCATGCAGGTAATAGTGAACCTTGGGATGTGGAGTAGCCACAAGATGAGGATCATGGAGTGGAAGAAACCACTCATGCAGAGAAATTTCATGCCAGATGGGCAGAGGGAGTGCATGCAACTATACCACCAGGTGAGAGGTGGGGCGACATGCATGATTAATCCCAAGAGGAGATTTTTGGGAAGCGTGATCCATGAGATGGTGGGGATCTCATGAGTTGAACCTCGGCCAACAGGTGCCCGCTGCCGCGCAGTAGCATGATTGGTTGGATTGATGCGGTGCGTACTGCATGACAAAGGTCGGACATCGGGAGCGCGAATCGAGTCGATGTTGCGCAGTATCAGCAAATGTACCTCAATAGCGGCGTGCTGGTTCCCGATGACATGTGGCTGGGTCCCAACAGAAGTGAGAAGACTTTGATGATAGATGCATCATACTGATTGAGTTGTTTGGAGCCTATTCAGTTTCAGAGGAGTTGCAGAGCAGATGCATGGAGTTGCATGGCGCTTGTGAAGGTTGCAGGGCGAATGCATGGAGTTGCATGTCGCATGCAAAGACAGTCCTTTCTTGCTGAGAGGGAGTGTTGAAGATTGCAACAAGAAACAGTGAAGGAGGCATCCTGAAACATCATTCCTGATCCTAGTTGGAAAGTGATCACCAAACCAGGGTGGGGCCCACACAAGAGGTGATTTTTGTCGCAAAGTCTATTTTTAGAATATGTCTATTTTTAGACATATGGATCATGTTCTATAAATTTATAGATGTTAGCTTGATATTATAAATTTGTAAAAATAGATGGAATTCTATTTTATACATATTAAAATCTATTTTTAGATTGCCACTTAAAAATAGATATGTCGAATATTATTACCTCTTAATAATATTTAGACTCTAAACATTATCTTATTCTCTTGGAGCACTTCAGTTAAGTGCACAGATGTGGCACAGGAGCTGACAGAAGGAATTACGCTATTCCTGAGGGTTATGTGGAGCTATTGCATGGATACTTCAGTTAGAACTCATGTGACAGAGTTTGGTGGAGTTGATTGAGGAAGTTAATGGAGTTGTGTTCACTTTAACTAATCTAAACATAGTTGAGCTATTTGTATCTAGTTTAACTGATTGATACAATTAGTGAGAGTGGTGTGAATTAATTATTAATTAATTCACTAATTATAAACTCGTTAATCAACTAAAGAATACATCAGTTAACTTCAGTGCATGGACAGTTTCAGTGGAGACCAGTGCAAAGATAGGTGAAAGGGCAAGTGTGACTATCAGTTGTGACTATAAGTGATGCATGATTTTCATCTAACACTCAGTAGAGATGCCTATAAATACTGCGTGAGCAAAGCTGGGGTAATTAATTCTCATCAAGAGGAATTCTTTAGCAGGGATTGCATAGTAGATGCAGGCTATCAAGTGGCAGAGATTGGAGCATGTGTTTTGCTAGATCTAGCTTTATTAGTGTGTAGCAAGTGGAGATTATATTGAGAGCTTGTGAGGAGCTTTGTATGATGATTGTTACATGATCTCTATGACATATATAATATATAGATAGTTGGGGGTTTTCAGCTTTAAGCTTTCCCATTACATACTGTGTTCATATGTGTGAATTTTTATGGTTTTAATGTGTGCATGCAATTGATTTTATTTCCGCATGTGATGATCAATGGTAGAAGAGATTATGTATTGTGCATGAAGTCAAATAGTGTGTGATCAGAAGAATCTCGGTGAATAATATATCAGCTATTCAAATTTCTACATGGTATCAAAGCGATATTGATCATTGGAGCAATTGCAAAGCATTGAAGTGGTTGAGTTTTAGGATAAACTCAAGAAAATAAAAATGGAGAAGAATGACACTATTCCGGTATATTTGACAAATTTTGTCCACTGCAGGGATGAGATTTGGAGTGTAGGAGTTAGTGTGGATGAGGAAGGACAAGTCAAGAAGGTTGGGATTTGAGCAAAGAATCTCTACAAACTTGAAGTAGATGGGATGTCTACAGAGCTTCCTAATGTTGGGAAGTGCGAGAAAGACATGCAATTGATGCTTGAGAGGGAGCAAGTTTTGCATGCAGGTAATAGTGAACCTCAGGATGTGGAGTAGCCACAAGATGAGGATCATGGACCGGTTTCATGGACCGGAAGAAACCACTCATGTAGAGAAATTCTGCGCGTATGGCAAGAGGGAGGATACAGCCTATACCACCAGGTGAGAGGTGGGGCGACATGCATGATTAATCCCAAGAGGAGATTTCTCGAAGGGTGATTCAGAGATGGTGTGGATCTCATGAGCGGAACTTGGCTACCACAGCCCAACAGCCGCGTAGTAGCATGACATCGATGATCGGTTGGATTGATGCGGTGCAGTATCAAAGTGACAAGTGGTTCGGACACCGGAGCGCGAATCGCAGCGTTGACAAAGAAGTGCAAGAGTGTATGGGTGCAACAGAGTGTATGGGTGCAACAACTCAATAGCGCAGTGGTTCCTGATGACATGTGCAGTTGGGCCCAGTAGAAGTAGAAGACTTTGACGATAGATGCATCATACTGATTGAGTTGTTTGGAGATTATTCAGTTTCAGAGGAGTTGCAGAGCAGATGCATGGAGTTGCATGGCGCTTGTGAAGGTTGGGGCAAAGCATGGAGTTGCATGTCACATGTAAAGACAATCCTTTCTTGTTGAGAGGGAGTGTTGAAGATTGCAACAAGATACAGTGAACGAGGCATCCTGAAACATAATTCCTGATCCTAGTTGGAATGTGATCACCAAAACTAGGTGGGGCCCACACCGGTGATTTTTGTCGCAAAGTCTATTTTTAGACTATGTCTATTTTTAGACATATGGATCATGTTCTATAAATTGCAAGATGCTATTTTTGGATGGTTGGTCAAGTTGGAAAAATAGATGGAATTCTATTGTTATACATATTGGGTGGAATCTATTTTTAGATTGCCAGTCTAAAAATAGATATGTCGAATATTATTACCTCTTAATAATATTTGGACTCTAAATATTATCTTATTCTCTTGGAGTACTTCAGTTAAGTGCACAGATGTGGCACAGAAGATGACAGAAGGAATTACGCTATTCCTGAGGGTTAAGTGGAGCTATTTCATGGATACTTCGGTTACAACTCATGTGACAGAGTTTGGTGGAGTTGATTGAGGGAGTTAATGGAGTTGTGTTCAGTTTAACTAATCTAAACATAGTTGAGATATTTGTATCTAGTTTAACTATTTGATACAATTAGTGAGAGTGGTGTGAATTAATTATTAATTAATTCACTAATTATAAACTCATTAATCAACTAAAGAATACATCAATTAACTTCAGTGCATGGATAGTTTCAGTGGAGACCAGTGCAGAGATAGGTGAAAGGGTAAGTGTGACTATCAGTTGTGACTATAAGTGATGCATGGTTTTCATCCAAAACTTAGTAGAGAAGCCTATAAAGACTACATGAGAAAGGCTGGATTAATTAAATTCTCATAAAAAGGCATTCTTCAACAGGGATTGCACAGTAGAGGCAGGCTATCAAGTGGGAGAGATTGGAGCATGTGTTTTGCTAGATCTAGCTTGATTAGTGTGTAGCAAGTGGAGATTATATTGAGAGCTTGTGAGGAGCTTTGTATGATGATTGTTACATGATCTCTATGACATATATAATATACAGATAGTTGGTGGTTTTCAGCTTTAAGCTTTCCCATTACATACTGTGTTCATATGTAGGAATTTTTATGGCTTTAATGTGTGCATGCAATTGATTTTATTTCCGCATGTGATGATAAATGGTAGAAGAGATTTTGTATTGTGCATGAAGATAAAATAGTGTGTGATCAGGAGAATCTCGGTGGATAACATATCAGTTATTCAAATTTCTACATGGTATCAGAGTGATATTGATCATTGAAGCAATTGCAAAGCATCGTCGTTGAGTTTGTGGATAAACTCAAGAAATAAAAAATGGAGAAGAATGACACTATTTTGGTACACTCGACAAAGTTTGTCCACCGTGTGGATGAGTTTTGAAAGTGTAGGAGTGACTGTGGATGAGGAAGGACAAGTCAAGAAGGTTGGGATTCAAGCTAAGAATATTTACATACTTGAAGTAGATGGGATTTCTATGGAGCTTCCTACTGTTGGGAAGTGCGAGAAAGCCATGCAATTGAAGCTTGAGAGGGAGCAAGATTTGCATGCAGGTAAGATTGAACCTTGGGATGTGGAGTAGCCACAATATGAGGATCATAGAGTGGGAGCAACCACTCATGCAGAGAAATTTCGTGCCAAATGGGTAGAGGGAGTGCATGCGGCTATACCACCAAGTGAGAGGTGGGGCGACATGCATGGGTAATTCCAAGAGGAGATTTCTGGGCAGGATTCATTGAGATGGTGTGGATCTCATGAATTGAACCTGGCTACGAGGTGCCCATAGAGCAACAGTAGCATGATTAGTTGGATTGATGCAGGCAGATCAAAGTGACAGTGTCGAATACTAGAGTGCGGTTTAGAGTTGACAGCAAGTGCAGAGTGCATGGGTGTAAGAGTTCAACAACGCAGTGGTTCCTGATGACATGTGCAGTTGGTACCAGTAGAATTTAAAGACTTTGATGATAGATGCATCAGATTGATTGAGTTGCTTGGAGCCTATTCAGTTTTAGAGGAGTTGCAGAGTAGATGCATGGAGTTGCATGGCGCTTGTGAAGGTTGCAGGGCAAATGCATGGAATTGCATGTCGCATGCAAAGACGGTCCTTTCTTGTTGAGAGGGAGTGTTGAAGATTGCAACAAGAAACAGTGAAGGAGGCACCCTGAAACATCATTCCTGATCCTAGTTGGAAAGTGATCACCAGAACTAGGTGGGGCCCACACAGGTGATTTTTGTCGCAAAGTCTATTTTTAAACTATGTTTATTTTTAGACATATGGATCATGTTCTATAAGTTGTGGGATGCTATTTGTGGACGGTTTTCAAGTTGGAAAAATAGATGGAATTCTAATTTTAGACATATTGGGCGGAATCTAATTTTAGATTTCCAGTCTAAAAATAGATATGTCGAATATTATTAGCTCTTAATAATATTTGGACTCTAAACATTATCTTATTCTCTTGGAGCACTTCAGTTAAGTGCACAGATGTGGCACAGAAGCTGACAGAAGGAATTACGTTATTCCCGAGGGTTAAGTGGAGCTATTGCATGGATACTTTAGTTAAAACTCATGTGACAGAGTTTGGTGGAGTTGATTAAGGGAGTTACTGGAGTTGTGTTCAGTTTAACTAATCTAAACATCGTTGAGCTATTTGTATCTAGTTTAACTATTTGATACAATTAGTGAGAGTGGTGTGAATTAATTATTAATTAATTCACTAATTATAAACTCATTAATCAACTAAAAAATACATCAATTAACTTCAGTGCATGGACAGTTTCAGTGGAGACCAGTGCAGTGATAGGTGAAAGGGTAAGTGTGACTATCAATTGTGACTATAAGTGATGCATGGTTTAATTCCAACACTCAGTAGAGATTCCTATAAATACTGTGTGAGCAAGGCTGGGTAATTAAATTATCATCAAGAGGCATTCCTTAGCAGGGATTGCGCAGTAGAGGCAGGCTATCAAGTGGTAGAGATTGGAGCATGCATTTTGCTAGATCTAGCTTGATTATTGTGTAGCAAGTGGAGATTATATTGAGAGCTTGTGAGGAGCCTTGTATGATGATTGTTACATGATCTCTATGACATATATAATATACAGATAGTTGGGGGTTTTCAGCTTTAAGCTTTCCCATTTCATATTGTATTCATATGTGTGATTTTTTATGGCTTGAATGTGTGCATGCAATTTATTTTATTTCTGCATGTGATTATCAATGGTAGAAGAGATTTTGTATTATGCATGAAGCTAAAATAGTGTGTGATCAGGAGAATCTCGGTGGATAAGATATCATTTATTTGAATTTCCACAAGTTGAAGATAGATCCCTCAAAGGTTGATGTCATTTTGAATTGGCCAAAACCTAAGAATGTGAACAAGGTTAAAATTTTCTTGGGAGAAATGCAATATTGGAGAAATTTCATTTCTAACATTTCTTCCATTGCTGACCCATTACATGAATTGATAAGTGTGAAGTAGGTTTTTCGGTGGGGAGGAGAATGACAAAAATATTTTGATGCATTGAAAGAAATAATCATTTCAACACTCGTACTTTCACTTCCACACTTGAGAAAATCATTTGAGATACAAACTGATGCAAGCAGCTATGCCATTGGTGCAGTCTTGATGCAACATGGTAAGTAGATCTATTTTCACTCTAAAACTTTTAATGGTGCAATGATTAACTATCCTACATATTATAAAGAATTGTATGCATTGGCGCAAAGTGTCAAAAAGAATAAACATTACTTGATGGGTAAGAAAAATATCATTCATGTTGATCATCAACCATTTCAATACTCGAAATCACAAACGAAGCTACAAAAAGTGGGGCACTTCATGTAGCACCCCTAGTTTTATGTTTTCAATTTAGGCATTTGAACTTTAGTCCAAAGGGGAGTAGACCCCAATGGATAATTATTATGTGGATGTAATTAATTATTTATTTATGGAAAATAAATAAAATTATTCTGTGCGTTATGACCAAATAAGATTTTTGAGATCACTTGCCTAATCCATGAGGTATGGAAAGAGGCTAAGAATTTCTTCAAAAATATTTCAAAAAAACCTTGAAACAATTTATTTCTAATTTAGATTTTTGAGGAAAAATATAAATTTCCCCAATGATGTGGAGAGTAGTTGGGAAGAGGTAAAAAGTTGGAAAAGCAGAAAGCAACTTTAAAGTCCCTAAATAAGGGAAGCATGGGAAAACAGGAATAAAAGCATCCTGGAATTCTCGACGCAGAATTAGAAACAGGCTTTAGGGAGGCATAGGCTTAAATAAGCCACTCCAGAACAGATTGAGGTTGGTTTGTTCTGGGAGAGGATCTTAGCTAGATGGTGAGTTCTGGAGACAAAATATCTCTAAGGTTGGGAGGACTGGTCATCTGCAGAAGTGGTATGCTTACAAATTTTATGAATGGTTAAAATAGAGGTTGTTCGATAAATTTTACGATACATGCTATAGCTATTAATTTGACTTAAGTTTTTGAGATTTGTTATTCCTTACATTTAACAGAACTAAATATAAGAGATAAATCTTCTAAATTTTTGTATAGTAGTAGGAATAAATTCCATGGAACACTATCAGCCAGAATATCTAAACCATAGCCTGGTTTAAATCTGTAGATAATAAAATAATTTCCCTAGAATAATCAAATTGTAACTTTAATCTACTTCTATAAAGGTAAAGTTTTATGAACAGAACACATAGATTTCTATGTTAAAATTTAATTACTATGATATTGTAAACTTTATATATATGTGTAAAGAGGAATTAAATCCAGAAGTAAGAAAGGATTTAGTTCAAATAAACTATAAGTTAAATCAGAAATGAGTATTGTCCTGTTGAATAAATATAACCATACAAGAAGAATTTCTACTACATCATATGATATAATTGCCTGAAAAGGACCGGTTATATTCAAAATAGAAATGACTGCAAGCTGCAAGTAAAATATACATATATATCAATAGTATTAAATCACTGTTATACTCTCTTATCTGAATAATAAAGGTGTTTTATTTGCAATAGATAGTGAACAAAAAAAAAAAAACAAATTTACATCCCCTAAAAATAGATGTTATATTAGAGAATCTATAGAGGAATAAAATGTGGAAATCAATTTAATTAAGTTAAACTATCACTCTGGTTATGATATAAAATTGGAACACTTAATAAATAGGAATGGAAAAATGTTAATCATAGTGACATACCGTAATTATGAGTTAGCTTTTCGTTAAATTTTTAAATTGTCCTGAAGAATGATAATTAGTTTTATCACCTAAATTGAAATTTTACCAAAATAGAGATATAGCGGAGGACTAACAGTACTTAAAACACTGACTAGAGGAAAATATATCCTTCAACTATCTATATATTTTATCCATCGGTATGGTATGAAAATGACAATAAACAAGGAGGTGAAGCATTATACAATGAAATAAATAAAATAATCCCACTGGAATGTATTTCGTGTAACTATCAGTTATGTAAATATATATCTTAAACCTAGAAGAAATTTATCAGTCATGGAAATAGTACCCTACTGTTATTAAAAAAATAAAAAATGCCCCTCTCTGCAAGATGGGAGGTCTTAAACAAGCATATTATACATTCTAAGGATAATTAAAATTATTACAGAAGAGTGACGATGGGAATAATTATCACACCATCGTATCCAAAAAAGAAAAACGCTATAGTGAAAAGTTTCCTTAAGATGCGAGAGAGAAGATTTAGACCCTCGGACTATAAATTCAAGCTCAAAAAAAAAAAATTAACCACTAGAGAAATATTTAATTGGAAACGCAGAGAGGCTCCTTGGTTATCCACGACCAACCTGGATTACAAGCCGAGAGCAAGAGTAAGACTTAAGTCTGAATGCTCTGGATAAAACGAAAATTTTACGAATGTCAGTGGAGATTTGACTTCTTCACTACCTACAACATACCAATAGTAGAAGTTTAACATCGATTTTAAATCGATATCATAAAAACTTTTAATGAGTACTAGAAATATTCACTCTCGTTACCTAAATACAAAGATATTGAAAAGCTCTTCAGGATTTTGTCAATATATACTCATAGACATGCATCAGAAGATGAGTTTGTTATAAGTCTATATATAGATATTCAACATGAAATTTCCCCAAATGTCTGCGGTCAATTTAAATCATTACCAGGGTATACGTTTAAGTCGTGAGGTGTCACACAGATCGTAGCCATACGAAGAACCATGGACGAGGTTCTACGCTACATAGAAACGAAGAGAGAAAGTCAACCGATGATTATATATATGTAGTCAAATTAACTAACTCAGGAGATGAATCGATAGCCAAAACAGAGTGGCAACCTTCATACCAGACTCTTTTAAAAAAAATAAAAAAAAATTAAACAGAGATTTAAATCATGATTTACTTACATGAAGAGAGGCTAAAGCAATCCATAAAAACTCAGAGAACCTTTGAAGTCAAGCTGTGTAGGTTCCTTTCATTCAGAAGAGGAAGCGCTTCGGTGAATCAAAGAAATTGAGAAATGAATTAAATTAATGCAGGAAGGAACCAAGATATACCTCAACGCCATCTGAAACCCTATTAAATCGACATCATCCAAGTGGCATTATCTAAACGGTGTGTACAAGAAAACTAGGGTTCGATGGGAGGAACCCAACATTCTTCAATTCAGAGGGCAAGAGTTAATGAGCCAACCGCTTCACAATAAGTAATGACCTTAAACGTACTGAGAAGATCTCGAGGAGATAAAATAAAATCGAAGTTGGAAGTTCAACAAGTACTGTAACAAATGTGAAGTACACGTAAAGGAAATATGATCCTCAGATAAATTAAAGAGGTTAAATAATAACGATTAATCAGCTTCCATGCATCAAAACTGGTACACGATGCAAATATTTTCTACTTCGCGTAAATTCCATCAAATTTCATGTCAAGGACATCGAGCTGTAAAGCAATATCGAATGGTATATGATACTCCCCATAAAAACATTAACGTATGTCTAAAGGATCGTGAAGGATGATAGTTATGTCAAAATCGAAATAAGTATGTTGAGATTTACGTTGGTATAAAGGTCAATAAAGACCTTTATGATAAAAGAGGACATTATAAGTTGAACGAAATTATAATGATAGAAGAGGTGAAAGCCTTTGGGAAGTGGAACGATCCTATAGACTGATATTAATAGTTATATTATTAATAATTATGGAGAAATAATTATAGGCATGAGATAATATGAACAACAAGCTATTATGTATATATTCCTAGGTTGAATAGATGATAATAGGAATGATCATATCTAGTATAATACGAGAAGAAGTGAAAGTGTGTATTGGAATATAGATAGAAAGGTGAATCATAGACAAACTTGTAAACTTATATTTAGTAGAGGTATATTAAATATAAATTTATAAGAGGTCTTCGTAAATAACCATTAATAGTTCATAGAGAAGAACTACTTTTCTACAAGAATAATATTAGAAAAAAAATGAAAGGAAAGTTAGATCTATGAGGACAACATAATAGAAAAAAAATAATTTGAGAGTATTGAGGAACATTACAAATTGTATCAAAGCTCACGCTAGAAAAAATTGGGTTGTTGTTGTGCTCACTGTATAAATTATTATTTTTTTTTGGAAAAATTTTTGTTACTGATGTTGTTTTATTTAGTGTACAGTGGTACTGGAATTGAAAAGCCAATGGCTGAAGGAGATGAAATTTATGTTGATCTGGATGGGGGAGATAACACGCCAGATCCCAACACTCCTTTGATGGCTATGTTGCACAGGTTGCGACGGGATATGGACGAGCTAAGAAGCCATAATGACAAGCTATCATTAGCCAGTGAGGAGAAGGAAAAATTGCTAAGAGAATTGACTTCGCGGAACAACCAAGAAGGTGAAGGTTCTGGAAGGAGGAGGAAAGGAAAGTTCTTAGATGATTCTGAGGAAGGTGACATACTAGAAATTAGTCTAAATAGAAGAAGGAATTACAGGGTGAATTCTGTAGGTTTTAACCCTGAACACAAATTATCTACACACGAATCTTATAACAGAAAATAAACAATAGCGAGAGCATAAAACATAAAACAGATAAACACAGAGATTTTCCCCTGGATCCCAAATCGGGATGACCAGCATGATTTTTCATTATATTCCTTTTAGTGTTACAACACATATATATACATGTCGAAGCATACATAAACCCCAATCCATAAACCCTGGATTAGAACATAACCATAGTTCCCTTGACCGGATCTACAAAAATACCAGGGGCCGAAAACCATCGTACCCCAAAACCATGTACAAAACCATGCACAAAACCATGGATGCGAACTACCCACCGGAAATTAAGGACAAAAAAATTTTCGCCGAGGCGCTACCCCAAACCCCGACAGGGGGGGCTACTGCCCCCCCTGTGACCCCCCCATTGCGCCCAACGCAAAGGGGTGGCTATCGCCCCCCCTCGTACCCCCCTGCGCGTGCTTAGTCATGGAAAGAATATAACACATACCCAACAAATTCCAAAAAATTAAACCTCCCTCCTATGATGGAGAGAGGGAGAAAGATGCTGGGGCATGGCTGTTGAATATGATTAAGTATTTTTAGTTCTATGAATATGAAAGCAATCTAAAGGCCAGATTAGCTATCTACCAGTTGCAAGGTAAGGCTACCTTGTGGTGGGAGGAGACAAAAATGGTTCATGCCATTGATGAAAAAACAGTGACTTGGGAAGATTTCTAGGTCAAGTTTAAAAACCGTTATTTGAACGAACACTATTATGATGATAAAGCAAAGGAATTTCATGAACTCAGATTGGGACAGCTCACCATAGATGAGTTTGTCACCAAGTTTACAAATCTATTAAGGTATGTCCCGTATATTTGTGAAGAGAAAGCAAAGGTATAAAGGATTTTGAACTGTTTGCCTGTTGTGTACAAGCAGAAAATAGAGTTTGATAATCCAAAAACCATGGATGAAGTGGTGAGAAATGCTAGATTATGCTATCAGAAGTTTAAAGGAAAGAGTGAATATGGGAAAATCTCGATAAACAAGGGTGAATTCAAAGGAAAGAAACAGAAACTAGCTTACTCGAAGAAATTTGATAGGGATCATCAGCGGAAGAAATTTAACAAACCAGAGGAAATTCAAACTGCTCAGTCCCAAGTTGATTCAAAACAAATAGATGGGGATAATAAGAAGGAAGGAACAGTTAAAATGCGAGAGCCTTTGAAATGTTGGGGTTGTAGAGAACCTCATATGTTGAGGGATTGTCCACATAGAAATATTCAAATGATTTTGAGAGATAGATAAGTTACCGCAGTGAATGATATAGCAAGGAACATACACACTATCAGTGCAGCTTTGGAGAATCGACAAGCAGAACACCAGGCTACTATGGTCAAGATGGAAGGTAAGATTACTGACCAATCTGTTACAGTTTTAATTGATCTGGGTGCTTCTTTGAGTTACATTAGTCCACAAGTTGTAGAGAAATGCAATCTCAAAACTGAAAAAATTTCAACAGTCTTGGTTGGTCCAGCTAGCCACTAGCACCAAATGAAAAGTAACTCATAAGTTACCTCAAACAACAATTAAATTAAATGATTTTCAGATATAAGTAAATTTAAACATTCTGCCCTTAGGTTCATATGATTTTTTGATAGGAATGGACGAGTTAGAGAAAATAAAGGCTATGATGAACTGTTGGGATAAAACTCTGCATTGCATCGATGAGGAAGGGAGACCCTTTATACTCAAAGGAAAACTAGAACCAATCTTTGTTAAACAAATATCAGCTCTGCAATTAAAAAGAACAGCTGGAAAAGGATATCAAGTATATGCTGTACATGTGGAAGAAGTAGGACAGCAACATGAAGAAACCCTGCTAGACACTTTACCAGTGGTAAGAGAATTTAAGGAAGTTTTTCCAGATGAGATTCCTCATCTTCCCCCTAAAAGAGAAATTGATTTTTCAATTGACTTGGTACCAGGAGCAACACCAGTTTCTAGAGCCCCTTACCGGATGAGCCCCCCTGAACTCATGGAGTTAAAAATGCAATTAAAAGAATTGCTGGATAAAGGGTACATCAGACTGAGTGTATCTCCTTGGGGAGCACTGGTGCTGTTCGTGAAAAATAAGGATAGAAGCTTCAGCATCAGCATTGACTACCGTCAACTGAATAAGTTGACAATAAAAAACAGGTACCCATTGCCCAAAATAGATGACATTTTTTATCAGGTGAGAGGGGCTTCAGTATTTTCTAAGATTGATTTGAGGACTGGTTATCACCAACTCAGAATTAAGGAGGAAGATATCAGTAAAACAACATTTTGAACCAGGTATGGTCACTATGAATTTGTAGTCCTACCTTTTGGGTTGACAAATGCGCCTGCCACTTTTATGTGCTTGATGAACAGTGTTTTGAACAAGTACTTAGATAAATTTGTACTAGTGTTCATAGAAGACATTCTAGTTTATTCAAAGATTGAGGCAGAACATAAAGAACACCTTAGACTTGTGTTACAAACTCTTAAGGAGAATTAGTTATATGCCAAGTTTAGCAAATGTGAATTTTATAAGGATAAAATTCAATATCTGAGCCATATTATTTTTGAACAAGGATTTTATGTTGATCCTGAAAAGATAAAAGCCATAAGAGAGTGGCATGTGTCTACTAATGTATCAGTAGTAAGGTCATTTATGGGGATTGCAGGTTATTATCGAAGTTTCGTGGAAATATTTTCTGCAATAGCGTACCCCATAACTTCACTACAAAGGAAGGGTACTAAATTTGAGTGGACTGAAAAATGCCAAAACAGCTTTGAACAACTGAAATTAAAACTTACTACAGCCCCTATACTAAATATTGCAGATCTTGACAAAGAGTTTGTCGTGTGTACGGATGCATGTAGAGAGGGATTGGGAGGATTTCTATTGCAAGAGAATTTTGTTATTGCATATGAATCTAGGAAACTTAAGAAAAATGAACATAATTATAGTGTATATGATTTAGAATTGGTTGTTGTAACACATGCCTTGAAGATGTGGCGACACTATCTTCTTGGAAAAAAATTTACATTGATGACAGATCATATTAGTCTCAAGTATTTCTTTTCTCAAACAGATTTGAATACTCGACAAGCCAAACGGCTGTCTTTTCTAAGTGAATTTTATATGGACATAAAACATATCAAAGGGAAAGAAAACAAAATTGTTGATGCTCTAAGCAAAAATGCTTGTCAAAACATAAGCAGCGTTGGGAGTAGTGCTAGTTTTGACTTAGAAGAATTAGTTAAAAAGGTAGCAGATCAAGATTCAAACTATGAGAATCTACAAGTGAAAATACTGAAAAAAGAAATGGTTGAATACACCCAAAACCAGAAAGGGCCGATCTACTATAGAAACAGATTATACATCCCCAATGTGGATTCTTTGAAAAAATAAATCTTGGATGAATATAATAAACAACCATATTCAGGACATCCTGGATATCAGAAAATGCTTGCAGCCTTGAAAAAGAAATTGTTTTGGCCAGGAATGAAAAAGGATGTAGCAAACTATTTAACTAGATACATAGAGTGTCAACTAGTCAAAGTTTAACATTAGCATCCAGCTGGTCTTTTGAATCCCTTGCCAATTGCAGAATGGAAATGGGACACTGTTTCTATAGATTTTATAACCGGGTTACCCAGAAAAAAGTATCAGCATGACTCAGTGATGGTAGTGGTAGATACTTTAACAAAGGCTGCACATTTCATACCTGTAAAATCTACTTTTGGGATAGCCCAGGTAGCAAATGTGTTCCTAAAATAAATAGTAAGGCTACACGGGGTCCCAAAGATGATTATTTCAGATAGATATGTTAAGTTCACAGCATCCTTTTGGAAATGTATGTTTGGGGGCATGGGCACTAAATTGAATTTTAGCACTTCTTATCACCCTAAGACGGGTCGTCAAACAGAGAGAACAAATCAGATTTTGGAGGATATGCTGAGAATGTATGTGATGGATAGGTCATCAAAATGGGAAGACTACTTACATTTAGTCGAATTTTTGTATAGCAACAGCTATCAATTCTCCATCAAAATGAGTCCATTTGAAACACTCTATGGAAGAAAGTGTCGTACTCCTTTAAGTTGGAGCCAACCTGAAGATAAGTTAGTACTGGGGCCAGATACTCTACAAGAAATGGAAATAATTTTCAAACAAATATAGAGAAACATAAAGACAACACAAGATCAACAGAAAAGCTATGCCGATAAGAAGAGATTGCACTGAGAGTTCAAAGTGGGTGATCATGTGTATCTACGTATTAAACCCAAAAAGAGTACACTTTATGCTGGAAGTTGTGCAAAGTTGACTCCTAGATATTGTGGGCCTTTTGAGGTGTTAGAAAGGGTGGGACCAGTGGCTTATAAGTTGGCCTTACCTCCCCATGTTAAATTTCATGATGCGTTTCATGTTTCGTTATTAAAAATATATGTACATGATGCTTCTCATATTGTTGATTGGAATGTGATACAGGTGGAACCAGAAGGGGAGTTCCTTCCAGAGTTGCTTCAAATATTGGAGCGGGAAGAAATTGAATTGAGAAATCAAACAATAGCCAGAGTAAAGGTGTAGTGGAAGAACTTTACTACTGAAGAAGCTACGTGGGAAAGAGAAGCTGAGATGAGGGAAAAATATCCATATTTATTTTCAAAATAAACTCTAGTAGTTAGTTGTAACACCGAGGATGGTGTTTGTTTTTAGAGGGGGAATATGTAACACCCCTAGTTTTATGTTTTCAAGTTACGCATTTGAACTTCAATCCAAAGGGGAGTGGACCCCAATGGATAACTATTATGTGGATGTAATTAATTATTTATTTATGGAAAATAAATAAAATGTTTATGTGCATTATGACCAAATAAGATTTTTGAGATCACTTGCCTATTCCATGAGGTATGGAAAGAGCCTAAGACTTTCCCCAAAAATATTTCAAAAAAAACTTGAAAGAATTTATTTCTAATTTAGATTTTTGAGGAAAAATCTAAATTTCCCCAATGATGTGGAGATTAGTTGGGAAGAGGTAAAAAGTTGGAAAAGCATAAAGCAACTTTAAAGTCCCTAAATAAGGGAAGCCTAGGAAAACAGGAATAAAAGCATGCTGGAATTCTGGACGCAGAATTACAAATAGGCTTTGGGGAGAGCATAAGCCTAAATAAGCTACTCCAGAACAGATTGAGGTTGGTCTGTTCTGGGAGAGGATCTCAGCTAGGGGGTGAGTTCTGGAGACAGAAGAAATCTAAGGTTGGGAGGACTGGTCATCTGCAGAAGTGGTATGCTTACAAATTTTATGAATGGTTGAAATAGAGGTTGCTGGATAAATTTTACGATACATGCTATAGCTATTATTTTGACTTAATTTTTTGAGATTTGTTATTCCTTACATTTAACATAACTAAATAGAAGAGATAAATCTTCTAAATTTTTGTATAGTAGTAGGAATAAACTCTAGGGAACACTATCAGCCAGAATCTCTAAACCATAGCCTGGTTTAAATCTTGAGATAATAAAATAATCTCCCTAGAATAATCAAATTGTAACTTTAATTTTCTTCTATAAAGGAATAGTTTTATGAACAGAAGATATAGATTTTGATGTTAAAATTTAATTACTATGATATTGTAAACCTTATATATATGTGTAAAGAGGAATTAAATCCAGAAGGAAGAAAGGATTTAGTTCAAATAAACTCTAAGTTAAATCAGAAAAGAGTATTGTCCTCTTGAATAAATATAACCATACAAGAAGAATTTCTACTGCATCATATGATATAATTGCCTGAAAAGGACCGATTATATTCAAAATAGAAATGACTGCAAGCTGCAAGTAAAATATACGTATATATCAATGGTGTTAAATCATTTTTATAATCTCTTATCTGAATAATAAAGGTATTTTACTTGCAATCATAGTGAACAAAAAAAAAAAAAAATTACATCCCCTAAAAATAGATGTCATATTAGAGAATCTATAGAGGAATAAAATGTGGAAATCAATTTAATTAAGTTAAACTATCACTCTGGTTATGATATAGAACTAGAACACTTGATAAATAGGAATGGAAAAATATTAACCATAGTGACATACTGTAATTATGAGTTAGCTTTTCGTTAAATTTTTAAATTGTCCTGAAGAATGATAATTAGTCTTATCACCTAAATTGAAATTTTACCAAAATAGAGATATAGAAGAGGACTAACAATACTTAAAATACTGACTAGAGGAAAATATATCGTTCAACTATCTATATATTTTATCGACTGGTATAGTATGAAAATGACAATAAACTGGGAGGTGAAGCATTATACAATGAAATAAATAAAATAATTCCACTGGAATAGATTTCGTGTAACTATCAGTTATGTAAATATATATCTTAAACTCAGAAGAAATTTATTAGTCATGGAAATAGTACCCTACTATTATTAAAAAAAAAAAAAAGTATGCCCCTCTATGCCTTAAACAAGCATATTATACATTCTAAGGATAATTAAAATTATTACAGAAGAGTGATGATGGGAATAATTCTCACACCATCGTATCCAAAAAGGAAAAATGCTATAGTGAAAAGTTTTGTTAAAATGCGAGAGAGAGGATTTAGATCCTCAGACTATAAATTCAAGCTAAAAAAAAAACTTTAACCAATGGAGAAATGTTTAATTGGAAATGAAGAGAGGCTCCTCGGTTATCCATGACCAACCTGGATTACAAGCCAAGAGCAAGAGTAAGACTTGAGTCTGAATGCTCTGGATAAAATAAAAATTTTACGAATGTCAGCGGAGATTTGACGTCTTCACTACCTGCAACATACCAATAGTAGAAGTTTAACATTGATTTTAAATCGATATCATAAAATTTTTTAATGAGTACTAGAAATATTCACTCTCGTTACCTGAATACAAGGATATTGAAAAGCTCTTCATGATTTTGTCAATATCTGATCACAGACATGCATCAAAAGATGAGTTTGTTATAAGTCTATATATAGATATTCAACACGAAATTTCCCGAAACAGCTATGGTCAATTTAAATCATTACTAGGGTAAATGTTTAAGAGATGAGGTGTCACACAGATCGTAGCCATACGAAGAAACATGGAGGACGTTCTATGCTACATAGCAATGAAGAGAGAAATTTAGCTGAGGATTATATATATGTAGTCGAATTAACTAACTCAGGAGATGAATCAATAGCCAAAATAGAGTGGCGACATTCATACAGGACTCTTTTAAAAACAAAAAACAAAAAATTTAAACAAAGATTTAAATCATGATTTACTTACATGAAGAGAGGTCGAAGCGGTCGATAAAAACTCAGATAATCTTTGAAGTCGAGTTGTATAGGTTCCTTTCGTTCAGAAGAGGAAGCGCTTCGGTGAATCAAAGAAATTGACAAACGAATTAAATCAACATAGGAAGGAACCAAGATATATCTCAACGCCATCTGAAACCCTAGTAAATCGACATCGTCCAAGTGGCATTATCTAAAGGGTGCATACGATAAAACTAGGGTTCAATGGGCGGAACCCAACGTTCTTCAATTCAGAGGGGAAGAGTTAAAAAGCCAACCACTTCACAATAAGTGATGACCTTAAACGTACTAAGAAGATCTCAAGGAGATAAAATAAAATCGAATTTGGAAGTTCAACAAGTATTGTAACCAACGTGAAGTACACATAAAGGAAATACGATCCTTAGAGAAATTAAAGAGGTTAAATAATAACCATTAATCAGCTTGCACACATCAAAACTGGTACACGATGCAAAGATTTTCTACTTCGTGTAAATTCCATCAAATTTCATGTCAAGGACATCGAGCTGTAAAGCAAGATCAAATGGTCTATGATACTCCCCATAAAAACATTAACGTATGTCTAAAGGATCGTGAAGGATGATAGTTATGTCAAAATAGAAATAAGTATGTTGAAATTTATGTTGGTATAAAGGTGAATAAAGACCTTTATGATAAAAGAGGACATTATAAGTTGAACGAAATTATAATGATAGAAGAGGTGAAAACCTTTGGGAAGTGGAACGATCCTATAGACTGATATTAATGGTTATATTATTAATAATTATGGAAAAATAATTATAGGCATGAGAGAATATGAACAACAAGCTATTATGTATATATTCCTAGGTTGAATAGATGATAATAGGAATGACCATATCCAGTATAATACGAGAAGAAGTGAAAGTGTGTATTGGAATATAGATAGAAAGGTGAATCATAGACAAACTTGTAAACTTATATTTAGTAAAGGTATATTAAATATAAATTTATAAGAGGTCTTCGTAAATAACCATTCATAGTTCACAGAGAAGAACTAATTTTCTACAAGAATAATATTATAAAAAAAATGAAAGGAAAGTTAGATCTATGAGGAAAACATAATAGAAAAAAAAAAAAAAAAAATGAGAGTATTGAGGAACATTACACTTTAGATGGATGGGTTTTCTACAATAATTCCACTTGGTGATCAGGTATAAGAAAGGCATCTATAACAAGGTTGTTGATATGATTTCTAGAAAAAAAATTAGTGCATCCATTATTCTTAAGCATAATATTGTCATGCATGAGAGATATGTTGAGCAATATTCCTAAGTAATGATTTTAAGGATGTATGTGCGACTTTATGTCAAGGTAACCAAGTAGAGGAATTAGATTATCGTGTGCATGATAAATTGTTATATAATCTTGGAAAGCTATGTATTCCACAAGGAGAGAGAGTCAACATCATAAGGGAAGTCCATACTTATATTATTGATGGTCATTTTAGTGTATGTAATAAAGTGGCACAATTACATAGGTATTGTTACTGGCCTCATATGATTGAAACTGTGTCACGATTTATAAGAAGATGTTCTTTATGTGATGTTAGTAATCCTAGAAATAGAAATTTAGGTTTGCATACTCCACTTCCAGTACATTCCCTTCAATGGGAAAGTGTTTCTATGGATTTTGTAGGAGGTATGCCTATGTCTAGGAGAGGTCATGACAATCTTTATGTAGTTGTGGATATGATAAGAAAATTGTGTATTTTGATGCCATGTAAAAAGCAGGTTACAACTAAACAAACTACACATTTGTTCTTTCAAAATGTACGTGTACATTTTGGGTTGCATGCATCCATTATTAGTGATCAATATTCTCACTTCATCGAGAATTTTTGGTCAAGCTTGTGGGGACTCATGGTCGCCAAATTGAAAAGGAGCACAACATTCCATCTAGAAACAAAAGGAAAAATAGAAGTGGTGAATGGAATGGTGATACATATTCTTCATGGTTATTGCAACAAGCATCCTAAGATGTAGGATGAAAATTTCCAATATATTAACATTCTTGCACTCGGGCTAATCATTCATCGACTCAAACATCATCATTTGATGCATGCTTGGGATACTTACCAAAATCTACTTTACATTTTATCTTTGGAAAAGATGTTGCTATTGATGGACATAGTGACACAGATAAGGCCAAAAGATTCATTGAACAAGTTCAATTGGTGCATTAAATAATTCAATAACAGTTGGAAGAGAGTCAACCCAAGTAAAATACAAGACATGATAAGCATCGTGTCAATCACAGTTTCCAAGTGGGAGATGAATTTTTCCTTCATATTAGCAAGGAAAGACCTCAAGGATAAGGTACAGAAATAAAACCAATTCGATATGGTCCATTCAATATTTTGGAAAATAGTGGTAATAATGACTCCAGGCTAGATTTTCCTTCATATATGCAAATATATGCAGTTGTTAATGTTGAGAATTTGAGATTGTATGAGCCTACTTTGGTAGAAGATCAAGGAAATAATGTTCAGATTCCTTCATTTAATATTTCTTTCCTGAATATCTTGAAGAATTGTAGCAAGATGCCATCCTTGATAGGAAAACAAGAACTTCAAAATGAGGGAATGTGGAGTACCTTCATGTGGGTCTCAAAGGGAACAATCCAAGAAAATCCAAATGGATTGAGATTGGAAGGGTGAGGGAACAATACCCTCATATGTTTGTTGATTGAAAATTATCTTTTGGAGGTCCAAAATCTTCAAGTGGGGAGAAATTATCTAGTGGTTCAGTAAAGTTATCAGAATTCAAAGTGTTCAAAAGTGCTCAAAATTAGTTTCAAACCAAATATCTCGTCACCCTGAATCCAACGCAACTCGAATCACTCAAAACCGATATCGTATGCTCCCGATACCACTTTCTGATTGTTGTCCTAAATAGTTAAAAATTTGTAGGTTGCTTAGGTACGTTGATTGGGCAGTTTGTATGTTGACTAGGAAGGGTGACTAGATAGGGTGATTTTGTTTTTAGTACCAATGGATTTTTGCTAAGTTTCCTCCTTATGATTGTTCGTAATTTAGAGTAATTTGATTGGTCGATTAGTGTTTGACATTATACAATGGTGGAGATCCATGTGGGCCAATGGCTCACTGCCACTCGACCTCCTCACTGTTTAATAAAATTTTGTTATATTGGCTCAACATACCTCTGTGCAGATCAAGCATAGAACCTGCAGGGTGGAAACACAACATTCTACTTCCATTGCACCCATGTTACTTAACATCCACACTGCCCTATTTTTATGAAAAGTTCAATTTTTTGCACATTAGGTGATAGGGTTGGGGTTAACCCCTAGCCACCAGTCCACCCATGCCCACGAGAAAAAAGGGTATGGTACCTGAGGGCCTGGGGTTAAACCCAACCCCAAAACCATGACTAAACCAATGTTGTCACAGTTTTAACATAAAGTCAATTAAGAGGCAGTTGCGAAGGCCTTACCACCATGCTACCATAGTTAAAACTTGGATAGAACCCAACCGTAACGTGACCTTACCACATGAAAATTGTGGTTGGACTTGGGTTCCCTTGACATGAAAATTGAAACCTAACCATAGTCACTAGAAAAAAAACCACAATTGCATAGAATTTAAACAATTGGCATGAAGGTTTCAACTGCTCGTATCCAACGACAGGGTTTGTGCCACGTTGGTCCATCGTGTTCAGTTACGGGAGGTCATTGGGAATTTAAACTAAGTGACAAAATGCACCCAATTCAGCACGAATATTTCTAGCGCAAGGTGAATTTGTCTCTCAACAGTGCCGAAATGGCGTAAATTGTAGGATGGTTTGCAGGTAGGTGCTGTTTGCAAATTAGTTAGCAGCAAAAATTCACCAGAGCATGACTTATTCATTTTTTGACCAAATTGGGTGCAGAAAGAGCCTAGCTAGGGGTTTTTTACTATTCTAGAGCTATTGGAGACATTATTTTTTCATTTTGAGCACTACAAATCCATGTAGCACATATTTGAGCACATAATGAAAGATGCCCAACATTGGAAGTTAGACCAGGAGATGTAGCCAAGGGGAGAACTCTATCATTTTGTTGTCTTGTGTTTCTATTTATGGTATTATTGACTCTATTTAATGCTGCAAAACTGAGTTTAAACACTTAATGTATGTGTTATTGAAACTTTCCTAATTGCATAAAAGACATTAAATTTTACTTTCAAATAACATGAAACCTTCAAGTTTTTTTAATGAAGATCATTATTTTAATTTAGAAACAATGGTCAAGGTCCAAGGATAAATTTTAATATTTGAATGATAGGTATAATTATAAACTAGACTAGATCCATTTTAACTCCAGATCTATGAAGCGCCGAGAGGGATCAGATCTTAATGTGTAAACCTATTTTTTTAGTGCAAAATTTGAACAAAGGTTTGCACCTCGAGAGATTTTATCCCTCTCGACACTTGATAGATCCAGAGTTAAAATGGATCTAGGTTGGTTTCAATCATGTGTGGCAAAGGATAATCTATCAAAAATATCATTAATTTTATAAATAACATGTAAATATATAAAATATTAATATAATAATTTTAAATATGCTAAAAATATATGATATTGACTCTGTCATTTTAATTTGAAATTTTGTTAGTTACCTCAGGTTGTTGAGATGATAAAAAATTTTAATAACTATAATGATGAAATAATAATTTTGAATGAAAAGTGACAATAATAGCGTTGAATGATAGAAAATGTTAATAATAATAATGTAGTCAATTACAAATAGCCTTCATTTTGATCAACCTCAAACTATTTTCTTCTACTACTATTATTGTCACCCTTGTTACTTTTGTCTTATTTCCATATCGATTATATGAAAAGGACAATTGAAATCATAAACCATCTAAATATTTACCTCAGTTTTTTGTAGTAAACATCATACTTTTGTCTCTCTTGCTCTTTAATATTAATATTTTGAATTATTGTAACACAAAAATAAATGTACATTGTCAATATCTTTTTGTGCTTACACTGAAATCAATGCACAATGTTGACCAAACACTTTTAAATTAATGTACCATCATACATCCAATTACATCAAATCATCAATCAACATGTACACTGAAATGAATGCATCTAATCCAAGCAATTGAATAAGATTAGAAAACAACCTCTACGATGAAATCAATGCATCTAATGCAAGGAATCAAATAGGATTAGAAATCAACTTCTACACTTGAATCAATGCATCTAGCGCAAGTAAGAAAATAGGATTAGAAAACAAATGTTACACTGAAATCAATGCATTTAATGCAAGCAATAAAATAGGATTATAAATCACCATCAACACTAAAAAAAATCAATTTAGTGGAATAAATCAAATAGGATTAGAAAAAATATACATTGAAATCAATGCATCTATTGCAAGAAATTAAATATGATGAGCAATAAACATCTACATTGAAATAAATGCATTGAATGTAAGCAATCAAATAGGATTAGAAATCACCATCTACACTAAAATCAATGCATTTACTGAAAGAAAGCAAATATGATTAGAAATAATCTACATTGAAATAAATGCATCTAGTGAAAGGAATCAAATATCTTTAGAAATCAATATCTACACTAAAATTAATGCATCTAGTGTAAGAAATAAAATAGGATTAGAAATCACCATCTACACTCAAATCAATCCATATAGTGCAAGAAATATTATTCACTCACTCCCCCCTCCATATATATCTACATATCCCTCTATATCTCCTTTGTATCTCTATCTCACCCCCGAAATACTCACAGTCTCTCACTCCATATTTATCAATCTCTTTGTCCCCTGCTCCCTCTCTCCATATCTCTCTTCGCCTTCCATCTATATATCTATATTACCCTTCTCTCCTTATCCCACATTAATTCTATCTCCACTTCATCATGGTCTCCTCTCCCTCTCTCACTATCTCTCTATCTTCCTTAACACTCCCTCTTTCTCTCTCCACCTTTCTCTCTTCATGTATTTCTTCTTACCTCCCTCTCTCTCCCGCTTCAACTACATCTCTCTTTCCCTCCCTCTCTCCTTCTCTCTCCTTCTCTCACCATTCTCTCCAACCCTCCATCTTTGTCTCTTTATCTCACCCAAAAACATGCATTCTCTCTATCCATCACTCCGTTGTCACTCCCTCTCTCTCTCCACTTCTCACTCTTTGTGTCTTTCTCCTTCCTTTCCTCTCTCCCCCTCCAAATACATCTCTCTAACCCTCCCTATATCCTCCTCTCTCTCAGGTAATCTCTATCTTCCTTCCTCTCTATCTCTTTCTCTCCTACCTCCCTCTGTCTTTCCCCATCACTCTCCTCCTCTCACTCAATTCCTCTTTCTCATCCTTTCTCTCTCTCCCTTTCTATCCTACCTCCCTCTCTCTTCCCCCATCTCCCTCTCTTTTCCCCCATCTCTCTCTCTCTCTCTCTCTCTCTCTCCCCTCTCCTTCAGTTTATCTCCATCTCTCACCTTTCACTTACACTATCTCTCCACCTGTATCTCTCTATGATATATTTCTTCCCTTGCATATATATATATATATATATATATATATATATATATATATAGTTAATGTATATCATGATATATTAATATATATTATAATATAAAAGATTTAATATTGTATTATTTCAAAGTTATTAAATTTAATAATGTTAATATTATAATATATTAATATGAACATTCAATTTAATAATAATAATATATATATATATATATATATATATACATACCTCTTTTATTTACCATGGTATTTGGCCCATAGGCTTGGTATATAATTAAATGTTGATTTCTAATCATATTTGATATAATTTTATTTTTTTACCATTCCTCTTTATACCTATTTTATATTTATTTATTTACCATACCTATGGTTTATTTATGTTTTTATTCATTTCCCATACATTTTTTTGAGTGTTCCAAAATATATTGATTAAAATTGAGCCGACATAAAAAAAAAAAAATCCTCTACCCTCTACTTGGCTAACTCCTACACATCTACCCTGTACTGGGTTGTTTTACTTATATTTATGTTTTTTTTATCATACCTCTTTTATTTACCATTGTATTTGGCCCATAGGCTTGGTATATAATTAGATGTTTATTTATAATCCTATTTGATATATTTTTATTGATTTACCATACCTCTTTTATAAATATAATATTTGGACCATATGCATAACCTAAATAAATCATTTTTTATGAGTTTTCATAAATATAAAAATATTTATGTAATAAATATTAAAAAAATTTATTTGTTTACCAGGAAAAAATTTAAGGATGGAAATTTATCTTAAAGTTTAGAAGCATTGGTGAATCTTATTAGTCCCCAATATGCAAATTGTAAAATGTTTGGGGATATTTTTTTCTAAAAATACTTAGATATATAATAATTTTGATAATATTTTATATAAAATTTTGGTGATTTTTCAGATAAAATAATTTTGTAATATAAAATTTGGGCGAACAACTTTTAGAAAAAAATGTAAATTGGGGAATCTTTTTTTGGAAATAGCATGGAAAATTACCCCACTTGCAAATATTAACCCCTAATATTTTCCCTGTTATTTACCATACCTCTATTTTATTTACATTTTTAAATCATTTTTTATGAGTTTTCATAAATATAAAAAGGTTTATGGAGTAAATATAAATAAAAGTATTATTTATTTACCATACCTCTATTTTATTTAAATTTTTATTTATTTACCATAGCTCCTGACTAAGTGTAAAAAGAGGTTTTAGTTATTTACCATACCACTGGTTTATTTATATTTTTATATATAAAGAGGTTTTAGTTTATTTTTATTTTTATTTGTTTATGATACCTCTTTTTTAGTGTTCCTAAATATAAATTCAAGTTAAAGGGAAGGGATAATTATTACAAATATATTGATTATAATTGATGCCACATTAAAATTGTTTATATACAATACCACATTACTCTAATGCCTAGACATACACCCTATATTGGGTTTTAGAACACCTCTTGGCCTAATAAAACTTTATTTTTTAAAAATATTATCGGGACCAACAGTGAATAGTCTAGCTTTTTTTTTGGTTAGTAACCATTTAAGTTGTTTGATTCCAAAATAGTGGACCATTAAAGGTGACAGCTGTCACATTTATAACTTTCATGATTCCCTATGATTCCAACTAGAGGAATTATCACCACCAAATATAGACTATAACTAGAGATAAATGTTATGCCAGGTGGGGGAAGGGGCACTGTTATAACTTTCATGATTCCCTATGATTCCAACTAGAGGAATGATCACCACCAAATAGAGAGTGTAACTAGAGATAAATGTGATGCCAGGTGTGAGAAGAGGCAGCATAAAATGAGAGAAACACAACATTGGGGGACAAGAAAGAGATATACTTATAAAAATCCTACATACAAAGAATGAAAAATGATAGGCAATGAAAAATTAAGATGTTGCTAGAGTTTCTGTGGTGGATGAGAAAAAATATCATGAAATGATGATAAGCTACTAATAGTAGGGAAGACTAAATCCTGTGGGGAATTGTTGTGGTTGTAATTCTTTTGATGGGAGGAACATGCTAGTTTTTACTATTTTACAACTTTTTAGACAAATAGAAATATTAGTATAGTTTTTTTTAATCACAAACATTTGATTTTGAAGCACCTATTATCTATTTATATTTAGCATGTGGGTGTTTTTACCAAGAATGTATATATATATATATATATATATATATGAGGGAAGTATTTTTTGTTGAAATAGGGAGGTCCTAAAATGTTTAGGAGATAGCTAAATACAATATTGGTTGAGAATCATATTGAAGTATCTATAGAGTTGAAAGTTATAAAGGTTAAATATGCACACATAGAGTAACATAATATAAAAAAAAGATTGGACAACGTGTAATAATTATATATAAATTATGGAATAAGGAACCCTAGTCACACAACAATGAGTATAAAGTATTTTAAAATATGAATAATTCCTAAACGTGTCTTCCTCAGCATATTCTAGAGCAAACTTAACAAAAAAATTTCGACATACAAAATACTAAGTTCAAATATTGAATCCTTAAGCTAACAAAATAACTCAATGCCAAGTATGCTAAAGCATATACATGAATCCATACGAAAGAAACCATGTCCGTCACGAGTTTGCCTTAATCTATGTATCATTTAAAGAGTTGTGGAAAAAAATAAGTGTTAAGGAGGTTCATACATGGTAAAGAAAAATAAAATTACTATGTTGAGAAACTCCGAGCTGGGGTTGTTAGGTAAAAAATAACAATAAAGGAATTTCATTAGCCCCCTTACCATCAAATTTATAGCCATAAAATAAAAGGTTCTTGAACTGAGAATCCCACAATGAAATTTACTAGTAGTTAGTCCTGAATGACCTATTGGAAGCATATGGGTAGTCAAGAATCTGAGAAGACATTCAAGGTTATAATATTTTAAACCAAGAAAGAAGGGATTTACAAATATTAAAAATTTCCTCTATAATATACATTCACCAGAACCAAAAATTCTTTAGTGACAAAATATATTAGGGTTTTGAGGCTCAAGTACCAACATAATCATAACCGAGTGCAAGGGTCTATAATACAGTTTAATAGCTACAATGGAGACATTCCTCCAAAAATAAAATATACCATAATGCTGAGAAATAATATGAACACCAAAATCCCTTTTATTGATAAATAAATAAGATTAAAAAAAGAGACGTGGTCTAATTCATAGTGAGAATTTCTTCTTCCATTGCAAGCTTTGACGTGGAGGTGACAATGGTTTTCTTCAATAGATGATGTATTTAATTGAAACCTTAAGAGGAATTCAAATAAGAAACCCATGTGTCACCTATAATTAAAATCTAAGAGGATATCTCATAAGGACAACCCTCTTACAAAATAAAAGAGGAATGCAACAATTAAATCATACATCAATTTCAAGCTACATTAAAGAAATTTTGAGGTAGAAAATGGGAATAAAAAAAATGTACAACCAAAATAAAATTTATAGGAACCAATAGGATTCAATATGGTGATGTCAACAATGGGGGATGATTCGCCATTTTTCAAGTGAAAAATAAAAATATCAAAAAATAAAATATATTAAAAAATAAAAATAAAAATACTTTTTCCCCTCATATTTTTAGCTTATCTCCCAACAATTTTACTCAAATTTTGAGTGGGAGCACTCATTGGATGTGAAATATAATTAATGATATAGGTATTTCCCATGTTGCATACTTTCAATGGACCCTGCTACATGAAAAACTAGAAATACATGAATAATATGATTGCAATTGAGTTTTTTCATGTATTTATATATTTTTTTTCTGCAGCGGGGTCCATCAAATGTAGGCAACATGGGTACCCATTGGAATTGGAATTAAATTATTCATCCAATGACTACTCCCATTTGAAATTTGGGTAAAACCATAAGGAGATAAGTTGAAAATATGAGTTCAAAAAGTAGTTTTTTATTTTTTCCTTTATAATTTGGTGATGCAATCTAATATTTTTTTATTATTTCCACTATTAATGTACAATATTCCTTAGGAGGCCTATTTTATACCTAAAAATTTATCTAATGAGTGTTAAGGAAAATTTTGTTAATGGCTGATAGGATGGCATTTTTGAAATGTTTCTTGAAGGACCTGCAAAACCCCTAAAGAAATTGCTAGTCAGAGTTTCTTTTCCATGCAACTGAAGGTAATGAAAATTTCAAGTTCAAATATTGTAAATTATTGATAGTATAAACATTATAATAATTTTGAATGATTTATTACCTGTCACTTGAAGCTTGAAAAGATGTCATAGGGTGGAATAAAAAGAAAAATTAGTGTGTAAACAAAATTCCATCAATAAACAAATACGTATAACTGCAGATATTAAACCCTAATTCATTGTTGATGAGTTCTCTATCTCTGGAGACTGAGCATGATGTCAAATGAAACGTCTAAAAGGGTGGTCTATCCAAATGATTTAGAGCATTGAGCCATCAACATCATTTAAATGCCTTAGACCATTTGAGTCATCCATTCATGACCCCATCAAATGGATGGGTTTAGATGACTGATTTTCATTCACAAAATTTAACATAGGTGCCACACACATGAATTCTATGTGTGAATTCGAGAAGGGGTCGAAAATGGCATGAGTATATCAAAGCATGTAGACTATGGGGGAAGTTCACATGTCTTATGATTTGAGGGATTGGAATTTGTTATGAGGCATAAGCATGGCATGGTGAAATGAGGAAAAAAATATAACCATTTCTCAAAATAAATCATAGCACATCATGATGGAGGTATTGTGGATAGTCAATGTTGTTTAAGTGTTGTCGAACCAAATGTAAGAGCTTGAGTTTATTTCCTTTTCTAATATATATATATATATATATATATATATATATATATATATATATAATCCTTTAAATAAAATGAATCATGATAGCAAGAGTGCTTCTCTATCCATTTTATCAATCAAAATCACACTTAGGAACATACACATGGGAATATTGATTCTATATGAACTTGGAAGAATTGTTTAATTGACGAAAATCATGGATATATAAAAAATTATTAGAAATAAAGCTAAATTGATAAATATCTAATAAAAATAGTAGATAAATATGTTTAGTAATATAATAATGTTTGTCAAGGAACAAAATTCCCTACAATTACCAATGATAACTCCAATTTTCAATTAAGAACACATGAGAAAAATATTTTTTAGTGTGTAAATTGGAGGTACAATCCATGCGGTATCAAAACACTATGTTACAACATTGTCACCTATGAGCCAAATCATGGCTATAATTTAACATATTAAATGTCTTGTCTTACATAGCAAGAACAAAGTAAATAATAGTCACAACAAAGAAATCTTCAAGACCTCCTGATGGAGAGGAAATTTGGGTATAACTTGGGTAGTGAGATAACATCACATTTGGTAAATTTGATAGAGATTGTGAGAGGTT
Organism: Pinus albicaulis; assembly: GCA_034641835.2. Lineage (NCBI taxonomy): Eukaryota > Viridiplantae > Streptophyta > Pinopsida > Pinales > Pinaceae > Pinus > Pinus albicaulis. Next base: position 315,154,230 of record CM076581.1, on the reverse strand, counting down.
TGAAAGAAAAACTAATAATAACTAGAGTAGATAGTGAAAAAAATTTAAATGTTAGTTCTAATAAGGAAATTCTCCGAAAAGTTCTATCTAAAAAAAATAGAAAATGTAAGAGAAAACATCAAATAAAGGAGATGAAGTGGAATACCAAAAAATGAAGGATGAGAATAGTATAGATGAGACTGAATATCTCAAACCTAGAAACAAAAATATATTAGTCAAAGAGGCAACTAGAAATTCAAATAAATTTCCAATGATAGCACCTAATCAAGTGAAGAATCAAAAAGGAGAACTACATGAAGAATTTAAGAAGATTAGGCATTAGGTATTTGATAGTGAATTGAAGAAGGTATCTGAAGCATCATTGTTAAATATGAATAAATAATTTATGGTATATTAATATATAAGTAATATTAAATTCATATTTCCCACTTACGAGCTACAAGGCAAGGAATCCTTGTCGTAGGATGAAATTAGGACTATAAATAATACCTAATATAAGAGTGTAGGTTGAGATTATTTTCAAAATAATTTCAAAAGAAAATATCTGATAGAAAGATATTATGATGATAGATCTAAACAATTAAATGAACTAAACCTTGGTCAGATGACTATGGATAAATCAATCACTAAATTGACCCATATCCTACGATATGTGCCATACATGCATGAAGAGAAATAAAAAATTCAATGATTCATCAATTGTTTGCCCCTTTGCTTCAAAGATAAGATTGAGTATGACAACCCCAAGACAATGGATGAGACTATCCAAAAGGATAGAATATGTTACCAATGATAAAAAATGAAATGGTGACACAAAACATTGGAAAATAAGAAAGAGGATAACTTCACGCAAGGGAATAGAGGGCTCAAATCCTCTTCCTTTAATAATTCTATCAAAAATCCTCAAAATATAAATTTCAAGGGAATAATAATGAGAAAAATACTTAGTCACAAAAAAGAACCACAAAGGTTGATCTCAATGGTAAAATATACAATGAGGAGGAAAGAGAAACCTTGAAGTGTTGGGGCTATGCGCAACCTCATCAACATTTAAATTGACCATATATTGTTAAGTCTAATCAATCATTACATAATGTACTAGAAGCTTCCATCGTAAATGATGTGGATAGGAGTATTCCAAAAATTATTGCAGCCTTAGAGGATTGACAAGATAAACATCAACCCACTATAATGGAAATAGAAATTAATATTCCAAACCAAATTGTGTCAATTCTAATAAACATGTGAGATATTTTAAGTTATCTTAGTCCAAAAATAGTGGAAAAGCGCAAGTTGAAAATGGAAAAACACAAAAGCCCTTGCTTATTATAGCTAGAGGCTGGTATTGAAAGGAATATTAGCAGTTTGGGTAGGGATTGTGTTATCATTTTGAATTGGATGAAAAGATAAATGAAATTGAATATCATCCCTCTAGGATGATATGATGTGTTAGTGGATATGGATTTCCTAGAAAATCATAGAGCAGTTATTAACCACTTGGAAAAAAAATTTACTTGTACAAATTATGAGGGAGTAGTGAAATCATTAAAGAAAAACCTAGATCAATGTTAATAAGAGAGATATCAACCTTGCAATTAAAAATATGTGTAACGAATGGGTGTAGATTATTTCTAATACAGGTGCAAAATTTAACATAGGAAAACAAAGAAAATACTTTGGATGGGTTTGTAGTTGTGCAAGAAATCAATAATGTTTTCCATAATGAAATTCCTAGGTTGTCACCGAAAAGAGACATTGATTTCGTCATTGAGTTGGTATTTGAGGAAACACAGTTGTCAATGGAACCTTATACAGTGAGTGTTCTAGATTTGAGTGGGTTAAATATGAAACATTAAGAACTATTGGACAAGTGATATATAAGACCAATTGTCTCACCATGGAGAGCACCAATACTTTTTGTAAGGAAGAAGGATGTTAATTTTAGGTTATGTATTGATTATAGATAGTTGAAAAAGTTGAAAATAAAAAAGGAAATTCTCGTTACTTAGAATTGATGATATGCTTGATTGGGTAAGGGGAGAAACGATCTTCTCTAAGATAGACTTGATATTTGGTTACTGCAAAATCTGGATTAAAGATGCGGATATTCAGAAAATACTTTTAAAATAAAATATGGTCATTATGAGTTTGTTGTGCTTCTTATTAGACTCACAAAGTCCCTAGCCACATTTATGTGTATAATGAATAGTTTATTCATCAAGTACTTACCTAGAATTGCATTGATCTTCATTGCTGACATACTATTTTATTTCAAGATACAATAAGAGCATGAAGAACACCTAAAAATAGTACTACAAAAACTAAGATATTATCAATTATATGAAAAATTTAGTGAATGTGAGTTTTATCAAGGTCAGATTCAGTATTTTGGCCATGTAATATCCAAGCAGAGAACCATGGTAGACCCTAAAATGCTCAAATAAATTCTCATTTTTCTTGTTCTTAGAGATCTAGCTAATATCAAATCCTTTATGGGAATTACATGTTACTACAGTAGGTTTATTGGAGGTTTCACAAAGATTTCCTACCTTAGAACATCATCATAAAATAAGGGAGCGAATTATAAATCTGGAACCAAAAGTTTTAAGAAATATTTGATTGGTTGAATTTTTTTTTAACTGTAGCTCCCACACTTAATATTTTTGATCCCAATAAAGATTATACATTGTGTACATATACTATTTTTGAAAGATTACGTGGATTTTTAATGCAAGATAACCATGTTATAGTTGATGAATCTGGGAAGCCAAAAGAGCATCTAAATAATTATGTTGTGTATGACCTAGATTTAGCTGCAACAATTGAAGCTTTAAAATTTTGGTTGTATTACCTTTTTGGCAGGAAATTGACATTATTAATTGATCATATCAATCTCAAATATTTTTTTAGTTGGTCAATTCTAAATGAAAGGTGAGTAAATATGATGACCTTACCTAATGAATTTCATTTTGAAATCTATCACATCAAGGGAAAATAAAACAAAATTATAGATGCACAGTGCTAAAAGAAACCTTAATGAAAATATCAGGACTACCGTCTTAGAAGATCGAGAATACAAAAAAAAAAAAAATCAAATGGAATTACCCAAATAGAAGGATCATATTTTCTTTGAATAGTAATTTTCTTATTAACATTGAAAAGAAAAATTTACATCCCAAATGTGTGCAGAATTAAATAATTGATCCTAGATGACCATTATAAGAAGGATTTTTATGCTTATCCAGGCTATCAACAATGTATCATAACACTTAGAAAAACATTTTATTTCGTAGCGATGAAATCAAAAGTTGTTGAATATTTATAAAAAATGTATGGAGTGTCATAAATTTAAGGTGGAACACAAACATCTTGTTGGGTTATTAAATCCATCAACCATTCTCAATTGGAAATGGAAAACTATCTCCTTAGATTATAGTACATTATTATTGTTGGGATCCTAATATTGTTTTATGGATTCAGTCCATTCTTTACATATATTGTCAACCTCAGGTTCTTCTAGTTATTTTAAGGTTATCATGCAAGGTCTATGCGGGCTACAGGTTCCCTACCTAGCATTGATCAATTATGAAATCCAAATTCATTGGCCCAAAAGAATTCTAAATAAATCGAGTAGAAATTAACGATCGAATAACAACAATCCTAAATAACATGAATTCTAACTGACAACAATCATAGTAACAATAATTTTCAATAAGAACAAAGATGAATGTGAAAATAGAATTCCTTAATGGAGTTATTGAGGAGGAGGTGTGCATTAAGCAACCGACAAGTTTTCAGACTTTTGATCGAGAGTCGCATGTGTGCAGATTCAAGCAAGCATTATATGGTCTCAAACAGAAACCATTTGCATCTTACAGTAGGATCGAAAACTATCTCACTAGGTTGGGCTTCACCAAAAGTGAAGTAGATGAAAACCTTTATCACATCTTGGCTGAAGGTAAATTCTTTATTATTGTCTTATATGTTTATGATTTGATTTTAACTGGTGATGAGAAGTTGATAAAATATAGCAAGGAGGACATTGCAAGGGAATTTGAAATGAAGGACATGGGACTCATGAACTACTTACTCAGATTGGAAGTATGACAAGGAGATGGGGAAATGTTTGTCTTTGAAGGAAAATATGAAAATGAGATATTGAAGAAGTTTTTCATGGAGATTAAAAACCCGTGGAGACTCCTCTAGCAACCATCTCGAGGAAGAGAATGTCACTTCAGGTGAGGAAGTGGAGGCTACCATTTATCGACAACTTATGGGTTTACTAATGTATCTTATGAACACATGCCCAGATATGTGTTATGTATTCAACCTAATGAGACAAGCTATGGTTAGGCGAACCCAAATTATTTTGGAAGTCATATAAGTATCTTCTAGGGTACCTCAAAGGCACCATCTAGTTTGGACTATGGTACAGACAAACATAAGGAGTGAAGCTATGTGGCTTCACAGATGTAGATTGGGTGAGGAGTCCATGAAAACGAAAGAGTACATCGGAGGAATTTTCAATGTTGGTTCTATAGTTATTTTATGGTACAACATGAAGCGAATATATGTGGCACTTAGCTCAATAGAAGTAGAATACATGGCTTCTAGTCAAGTAGCATGTGAGGCGATTAGAATGATAATGATTATTGTGGGATTATTTGGGTATTTTATGGATCCTACTATGATCTCTGTGATATTTAGAGTTGCATCAATATCTCTAAAAATCATGTATTTCATGACTAATCGAGGCATATAGATATTTTGTATCACAATCTATGGGATTTTGTGCAAAGTCAGATAATGTTGTTGGAATAGATTCCTATAGAGGAACAAGATGCATATGTTTTGGCAAAGGCTTTTTAAAGAGTAAAATTTGAGTTCCATAGAAGCATGATTGGGGTGATAAATAATCCCTTCCTTGTTGAGAGGGAGTGTTGAAAAATATGGCGAGAAATTCTGAGTTTGACTTTTCCTAGGTCAAACTAGAGAAAATTTGAATTTATATTTCAGCAAAAAATTTATAGGAAGTTAATTGAGGTGAATTGACACTTGTCACTTATTTAAATCAGTTAATTCAAGTTGCAAAAGCCTGAGTCCATTTCAGTATGATTGATTTCTAATTTTCACTAGTCTATTTCAGTTAAGTTGAGTTATTGTCAGTCAAACTAGTTCTATATGTTAGGGACATTAGTGGAAGATCAAGTTTTGTAGTGTGAATTGAGTCACATGCAGTGATAATTTAGTTAATTGATCAATAAACACAAAATAATTGATGCATGAAAATAAATCGAGTTACCCAGTTGAGATAGAGATTCAACAGAAGTGTAATATCAATTGTAGACTATTCCAAGTTGTACACATGGTGTATGCAATCAGAGGAACAACCTAAAGGAATTGCAAAATATAATTGACGGAATTTCCTAATTAAGAGGGGCCTGATTCCTCAATGAACAACACAAGGAAATAGGTCCTTAGAGCGCTTGAAAATTTTCTAACTGTTGTAGAGAGTTAGTAATTCAGGCAGAGGGATAGACTACGCACTTACAGGTTGTGCTTAGGCTTGAGCAAGCATATGTATTAATCTATATTATTTTATTAATATAATATATATAGGAAGGGGTTTTTTGCAGTTTCTTTCCCCTAGATAAATCTCTTTTTATGTGTGATGTTTCCTTTTTCATGTCTATGATTTGTGTTCTAGATCGTGAATTGAATTCTGCAGATGAGTAGAGTACCTTTGAGTCTTATGATTTAGTAAATTGCATGAAAGTTTCAAATGTACACATAATTTATACAATTAAACCATAATAATGAGAAGATTTGATTTGTTGCAAATGTATGAATATATGATTGACATACTCAAATCAAAATTTAATAATATTAAATTGGATGTTGAATTGAGATGTTTGAGCTCATGCATAAATTAATAGAATAGCAATTGATGTGTGTATGAATGGCATGAAATATGTGGATGTATGACACATGCATAACAATATGTAGATGGTTTGGTATATGATTGAAGACATTGTTCAAATGCATAAATTGGATACATAGAGTAAGTGCCAATTTTAAATACTCATTGAGATTTATATGTAAGAAGATGAAAAGACAAAGTGGTGACTAACTTATGGGATTAAGATCGTTTCAGGGGTTTTTGAGTATTGCAACATCATATATGTTAATATAATGAGATGAAATCATGGAAATTATATTAAGGGTTCAGAATTATCAATGAGGAAGACGATGATCGCAGATGCAGGTCAAGAAAATCATATGTAAGGCTAGTTGGACTCCTTGAAATGATTTCAATTAATAAAAAATATTGATAGTAGCCATGTAGGTATGGAAACTCGCTAGGAATTATTTAGTCAATTTATTATATTTTATTTATTAAGTTCAATTCATGTATTCTATGAATGTTTATGAAGGGGTATGTTTAAGGCGGAAGGGGGTTGAGGTCGGTCAACACATAAAGACATAGTAAAATATTAGTAATATGTGCATGCGCTAAGTTTCCATGTGGGAGGTATGAAGTAAATGTAGGGATGCATTTTCTTCATGAGTCCATGAGTATTGACCAAAACATTTCTAATATTAAGGCAAGTGATTCCCTCATAATGTTAAGTTTGTTGATAAGGAGCATGTAGTTGAAGGATTGGTTTTTCTTAGTCAGTGTGGGATTGTTTGGAATTGTTGATATATGAAAACAAGTTTGTCATTAATACCTAGTGAGCTTTGACACAGGAAATAACCATTTAGTGCATAGAGATACATCCATGAATTTCTATGATATGATTCGGTCACACAACAGATATTATAAATCATGAAGGTACATATTCTTGCTAAGTTGAGTACATACATGATTGAATTCTTGGTGCTTGAGTTTGTGATTGAATATCATGAAAGGAAATAACTTCTAATATTCTTAAGGAATTTCTACAAAAGTGGAAACTAATTACTCATGAATTTAGAGATATGCATCTTAGTGGAGAAAGTTGCTACATAACTCTCAGTTTTTGGGTTGTTGGAATAAATGTTTGATTGCATTGAATTATTAGAATGATTGTAGCACAAATCTATAATGTAATGATAGTTTTATTTCAATCTATTTTAGATCAATTGAAACTGAGAGAATTATTATGTGTAAAATATTTTTGAATGGGATGCTCTAAATTTTGCAATCAAAAGTTTTTACCCATGAACACTTATCACTATTTACTTTGGGAAATTAGAATTTCTTATGGGAAGGAAGTAAATGTTATGATATAAGTGTAATGATTAAGGAAAGAGGTTATGGTGAGATTGCAACCCTATGGCACACCTTCATTACCTCATGGGTGTAAGTCATAAAAGGCACCTTGACTATAAAACTCCATGAACCATGCTAGAGGGTCCCTTGAGCATAAGACTCTAACAATAGTAGGGGATGAGGTTTTCCTAAGACTGAAAAGGTGAGTAACTAGCCGGAGAAGAAATTTTTCAATGCTCACTTGATAGTGTAAGAGAACTTCTAGTACACAGGGTCTTGGGTAGACAATGATGAGATGCACTCTTAAGACACTCCTACATATTACGTCACTATTTCAATTCCTCCACATATTAAGTCACTAATTCGATTTCCCACCCTATTCTATATTCTCGCCCTAATGTTGCTTCACCAATACCAAACTCAAAATGAAAGTATTAGTTTAAAAACTTACATCGTAAAAATTAGAAATTCAACACATTTTAAGAAACCATTCAATCTCTATCTGTGCAAGAAATTAATTATAACACATATATGATATTATTTTGATGTAAGTGCTCTATGAAACAATGTTGAAGCAAGCAATTTGATACACAAAATTCTCTAGATTGGAAAACTTAACTTGCCTATATCAGCCTACATCATGTTTCCCAGGAGCAATGCGATCTAATGTATTGCGATCAGATGTATGCAATCCATCATCAACTTACACTTAAATATTAGAGAAAAAAATAATTAAAAATTGATATTTTTAAAACTTTAAAACGATTGAAGAAATTCTAGCTATACAACTTCTGAGATCAAAACTGAGATCGAGACACAGTTTCCCGAATCTGAAGTTTTAATTGGCATTAAACTAAATTTGGGACATAGTTTCCACAATCTGAAGTTTTAGTTGGCATTAAACTAAATAAATATTAAAAAGCCTTTAGCTATCTAACCATAACCATATTTCTGCATTAGCAGAGTGGACTTTGGGGGCAAGGAGGACATCCAGAGTTTTCCCTTATTAAACATACAGTTATTCTCAAATTAAGCCAGATCAAATCATTCTTGTTTTATTTTCAGAGTGGCTCCCATAACTCCAGAGGATATACGTCGTCTAGGACAAGCCCATCCATATAGGTGTTTTCACTCTCTTGAGTTGATGGGATGTAGAAATTGGATTCTGAGCCTTCATCATATCCATAGATGATGGTTAGGAGATTGGTATGTTGCTGAATAATGGTGGCTACCTCTTCTTGTGTGGAAACCAATTTCGATTGCAGCTCTGACAATTTAGTCTGGAGACCTTTTATTACTCCTACACAACCATGCACAGGATCTCGGACTCTTTCCTTCGCTTCGTACACTATGCTTCTTACTGCATCGTCTCTTTTCTTGGCCGGAAGACCCTATAACACCGCAATACATTTCGTCATCATGAAATCAAACCATCACACAAAGCTTTTACAAATCTGAGAGTATTATGATCAACTCAAATAGGTCAAATCATACGTAGAGTTTAATTATTACACTCAAAACACATCTTGATGATGTGAAGATCAAAGTGGATGTACACATGTATCTGGTCCCTGAATTTCATTCTTGTTTACATAACAGGTTTTAGAAACTTGTAACGGGAACAGGATCATTATTTAGTATATGCAATATTCTATGCAAAATATTTGTTAGAAAAATTTGCATGGGATTGCAAATTAACAGATTTACAATAAGGGTTATGAAAATGTAAAATAGTCATATGTGTATGTGGATGAGGAAGTGTAAATTATGATACTACATTAAAAAAAAAAAATGAAATTTAACATAAAATTTATATGAAATAAATTTAAAACTAAAGTAAATAAATAAAAAGAAATGTAAATTTTAATATATATTTTTTAATTTTTATTAAAATAAATAAATAAGGACTAATGACATTAAACTAGAAAGAAATGATAAAGGTAAATATGATTTAATAAGAGGGAAAAATATATTTATTTATCTTATATATCTTATTCAATTTAATTTGATTTATTATATTTATATATTCTATAATTTAATATAAATGTCTTAAATTAATTAAAATTTATACTAAAAAGAATAAAATAATTGAAATAATAAAAATAGAAAAATATATTTATGAGATTGAATACAAAAATAATCTAATGTTTGATGTACATAGCATTATTTTATATCAATCAAATTTGACTCTCACAATTGTAATAGTTGTTATTCTTACTATGTGGCTTAATATATTTTATTATTCCTTACCCGCATTCTTGAAATTGGGAGTGGTGCAAAATAGTTTTTATCCTCACTATTTGGCTTAATATATTGGTGTGATGTGTAGAATATAGAAAATCCTCCCTATCTAGATTAATAACAACAAATTTTTAATGTTAAAATAATCCATAAATTTAATCGATATGAAAAAGGATTTATAATTTTTAAATACTTTCTACATTTTTTTTTAAGGTCGGTTCATACATCCATGGGAACACTATGTGGCTTAATACATGGGTGGTTGTGTGCCAAATAGATGTTAACTTCTCCCCACCCAAATTAATACCAACAAACATTCAAAAATAAGGAAGCCAAATTAATTTATAGTAAAAGATTTATATTTTCTTTCTTTAAATACTTTCACATTTTTTTATGGTGGTTCATATACCTGTGATTGACTCCTCCTAGATATAAGTAGAAGCCAACTATTTCCTTTTTTTAAATACTACTTGCCTTAATACCTGGGTGGTGGTGTTGAATAGATGTTATCCTCCCTACCGAGATATAAGGAAGCCAAATATTTCTTTTTTATAATGCTTTTAAATACTACATGTCCTAATACATGGGTGGTTGTGCATAATATATTAATATACATTTTTCTCCCTACTCAGATTAATACGAACAACTTTTTAATGATAAGGAAGCCAACTTAATTTATAGTAATCCTCTAAGCTTTTCTGAATATTAATTTAAAAGAGATTTGTAATTTCTTTATTATTTAATAATAATAATTTTATTATATTTTAATTTTTCCAATAAAATGTGTACTACTTTCATGGTTCAATAAGTATCTTAAAGAATATATTTGAATATCTATATAAACTTTATATACACATATATATATACATAGTTCATATACACATACATATATTTAGAGAAAAACTCTAAAAAATTAACCTAATTGTATTTTAAATAATAATAAGATATTCCAAAGACTCTACAAAATAAAATATATCAATGTGTTTATTATATAACACAATTAAAAAATTCATTGTTAAAACTGTTATTTAAAATCATACATAACCTATAGATTTTAAACACAGATTTATAAAGAATATAGAAAGATCAAAATTTGATGTTGCATTTTCTTTTAAGACAGGTTTTGAAATATTGCACTATAGAAGAATCCTTCTCCTCAGTTTAATATAGACATTTTAAAAACATTTTTAAAATAAACTAAAAAAAATCTGTAAATGTAAATGTTCCACAACAATGAATATTCTATAGCATAATTCCTCATATAAACCTATGATTCTTACAACCAAAACAAAATCAATATTAATTACATGGGATCAGGAGAGATTTGGCAGAGCTGATGGGACTTCAGAGACATCCGACCGGCAGAGGGATTAGAAGTTTGATCATAGGCCATTTATTGCTTCCTATGGATCATTATATGGCTTTAGTTTATTACTTCCTATAGACGGACCATTGTCTGGCATAGAGTTTTCTGTGAATAAATTGCCTACCTCAAAGACATAAATACCAAAACCGCATTTGGGCAATGGAACGAACCTTGAGTAGTTTGATGACGTGGCCATTACCGAAAACTCTATGCAGCAGCTGGAACTCGTTGGTACGGTCGGGAGGAAAATATGGCGCGAGCACGCATTCTTGTGAACATTTTTTTCTCTGGATTTTGCAAGCAGCGCATGCAGGTGTAGACGACATTTGTACCGCTGAAGAAGTGGCGTACCTCATCCTCAGAGCCAAGGAAATCCGTTGTAAGAGTACAGTAACGCTAACCTTTCGGTATAATGATGGAAGTAGCGAAAACAGAAGAAGTTTAACGCTGCAATTGAAACATGCCACGATTCAGCTATTTATAGACTAATGGTCGGTGAACGACGTATACGCTGGAGACGACGAACCTTCCTCAGTCATGATAATAAAACGAGTAGTCCATCGACCCCAGAAATTTTACTGAAAATATTCCAAATTTCAATATGATTTTTCCTAAAATATAACAGAGATGTTGAGAATTTTGGATTACATTTATTAAATTTCAGTAGTATTTTAGGTGTTCAAGGAGATTTAAATGGTGCTAATCAATTTCCATTATAAAAACAATTGAAACACTTTAATGATTTAAAAAATAGCAAATCTCATTAATAAACAACAATTTTCCAAACAAATGACATCTCTATTAACAAAGCCGAAATTTGTCCATCCATAGGATTCTATGTGGTGTTTTTCTTTTTCCTTTTATGTTAATATATATTTTAGAAATTGTAATTTTATTTTTAAATATATAAATAAATTATATATATATTATAATTTTAATAATAAAACTAATTTTTTTAATATATATATATATATATAAAACACACCAAAATTAATTTATATGGACTTTCAACGTTTGAATCTGACCATGTCACGTTCAGGGTCCTTTGAAAGTTATAGTGCAATTTCTGAAGTTAGATTCATTAAAATTTCGATGGTGTGAATCCATACTACCATTTTATACCCAACTAAATTTTGATCATATTTAAAAAATTTCAAATTTTTCATTAAAAATAATACTGTTTTGCAAAATATTAATAAAAGGTGGGTGTTTTTGTTTTTTGGGAGTGTAATGTCCATAAAGTAATTTAGTAATATTATTATTTTGATTTAATGGTTAAAAACATATCTTTTCTCCTCATAAATTATAAGTTTAAAATCAAAAAGATTAAATCAAATCAATCAAATCATTATACAAAAGTAATTCACTTATCTCACGAAACATTGACCAGAAAGCCTCCTATAATTGAAATGTGCGTTTCCACTGCATATTTCAAAGCACGCACTAAAAATGGGAGGATAACCATAAAACTACTTTTGAAAGTTATTGTGCTACACATTATTTGAATACATTGCATCTGTCATGTGGCAGCCGCGTCCTGCTTTTAGCACGCATTAAAAATGGTGTGCCCCACATTATTCGAATACATTGCGTCTGTCCGTGTGACAGCCGCGTCCTGCTTTTAGTCGTTGGATAAATGGATGGTTCTCGCTTCGCGCCCGTGTTCCAGCTGCTCCTTTGCTTTTTCATGGAAAGCGAAGGCTCTCTGGAAGTTGTGGGAGCCCAAGTACAAAGAACAATTTCAAGTAAGGGTGAAACTTTTGTTGAAATATTGAAAATTCCAGAATTAACAATGGAGAGAGTAAACTCTCTTCTTCAACACAGAGAAATTAAATTTTTTTACTCATAAGAAACAGAGTTTCAACTCAGGAAAAAAATATTTATTCCTTAAAAGTAATTGTTACAAATTCTTTCTCACAAAGAGGGATTTACAAAGTAGTGACTACTTCAAACACAGTTTACACACAAGACTTCACTGTCTTATTTAAAACTCTCTTTGTCTCTCTGAAAAATACGCTGCTATGTATTTTCAATTCGCACTACTGTGTATAAGAACAACTATGTTCTCTGTTAAAATATAAAAACATTGCTTTTATAGCTTCACAGGCCTTTGCTTTATATATGCACCATGCATATATTAAAATTAAACATAAAAACATAAAACATTGGGTCTGCATTTTAAACAATCAAATGCGCCTTATAACAAAAGTTCTGATCGCCGATTGGCAAACGGATGCGATGGGCATTGTTTTAAATCCGCCCTATAAACAAATCGGGTCCGTGCCATTTAACAAAACACGGGATCATATCAAAATTGCGATTGCGATTGAACCACGGATGTGATGTAACTTATACATTACACCGTATAAACTGCGTCGGGTCCGGAACTTCAAACAAAATGCATGACCCGCTGGTCTTCCGATTGCAATTGGAATCCGGATGCGATTCAACAATTAAACTCCGTTGTGGTAAAGTCCGTCGGGTCCGGTCTTTAACACAAAACATGGTCCAAATGAAAACTCTGATCTCCGATGGAGCATCGGACGTGATTGACGAATAAACCCGCCATAACAAAATAGATTGGGTCCGCCCTTTGGTTAATGCAATCGGGGGCACAAACAAAACATCCTCGATTCAATACTTGCGATCCAATGCTTGCGATCGTATTATTGACTGTCGCGTGGTCTTGTGGACCCACGGGCCTCAGCTGTGGTGGGAGGGCGATTATCATATAATACATGTGATTTGTATTATCACATCGGCAAAAAACAAAAGGTCGCTGTAATATATATGTTTGTTCGTTCCGCACGCGGAACTCACCACATCAAGAATACACTTGGATATAAAAGTCTTTCACCGCCTCATCCATTTCACTCCACCGATTTTAAATTGGTAAGGCTTTAAAGCCTGTTACAATTTGTACTCAAAACTCTGCCTGCTAGCGAGACTTTGAGTCTTGGCATTTAACTCTGCTGTTAATGGAAAAACGGCTACCGCCCTGTATAAAATATCAAGGGAATCAAATCCCATAGGTTATGTACTTCTCTTGTGAAGCTTTCCAATCCTTTTGCAATTTGGTTCAAGACAGCAGGCAACCACCTTTGCCTAGGCTTCAATGTGTTGTTGTTCATTTACTCCGCAATTACTGTTGATTGACTTCAGCAGTTGGAATTAATTTCCAACACTCCCCCTTAATTTCAACTGCTGGATTTTTCTGCATACCGAGGCATTTCCTGAAATGTTGAAAGCTTTTCTGCGTAAGTGGCTTTATGAGGATATCTGCAAATTGATCCTCTGTTCTGCAATGCTGCAAAACTATCTCACCATTATTTACCAATTCACGTATGAAATGAAACTTGGTGTCAATGTGCTTTGTCTTTTTATTAAAAACTGAATTTTTAGACAATGGAATAGCTAAGCTATTGTCACAAAAAATCACTGTCCCTTTTACCTGTTCTTGGCATAAACTTCTCAACTTTTTTCTCATCCAAATTGCTTGACATGCTGCTACTGTAGCTGCCACATATTCTGCTTCTGCTGTAGATAAAGCTACAATGGCCTGTTTCTTAGAAGCCCATGAAATGGCTCCTTAACCCATGTGAATAACATAACCGGAAGTGCTCTTCTGATCATCTACACTTCCAGCCCAATCACTGTCACTGTATCCAACTAAATCTGAACATTCTGAAGTAGTATATAAGATACCAAACCTTTTTGTACCTTTAACATACCTTAGAATTCTTTTTGCTACCTGCCAATGTGCATCCTTTGGCTTTTCCATAAATTTGTAAATCAAACTAATAGCATGCATTATGTCTGGCCTAGTTGCAGTCAAATACATAAGGCTGCCAACTATGCTCTTGTATAAGCTAGGATCAAAATCCTTGCTGTTGTCCTCTCTGCTGAGTTTTAATCCCATCACTGTGGGAGTGATCGCTGCTTTGCTTTCCTACATGTTAAATCTTTCAAGCACCTCATTAACATACTTTTCCTGTGAGATAAAAATCACATTCTCATCTTTTTCTACTTCTATTTCCAAGAAATATCTCAACAAACCCATGTCAGTCATTTCAAATTCTTCTTTCACGACTATTTTAAAATGTTCAATAAGGCAATCATCATTTCCTATGAAAATAACATCATCAACATATAAGACTACAATGAATATTTTACCATCATTTTCTTTAATGTAGAGGGTGGGTTCTTCCTCACATTTTTCAAAACCATTTTCCAGTAGATAGGAATCTATTCTACTGTACCACGCTCTTGGCGCTCGCTTTAGCCCACAAAGAGCTTTCTTCAACTTGCACACTATGTGCTCTTGGCCTTTCTTTCATAGCCGAGAGGTTGTTCAATGTAAACCTCTTCCATTAACACTCCATTTAAGAATGTTGACTTCACGTCCATTTGGTAAATTTTCCACTTGTTTTGTATTGCTATGGACAACACTGCTCTCACAGTTTTCATTCTAGCAACCGGTGCGAAAGTTTCCTCATAATCTATCCCATGCTTCTGCTTATAAACTTTGACAACAAGCCTTGCCTTGTGCCTCTCTATTTTGCCTTCAGCATTACTCTTGGTCTTGTAGACCCATTTAACTCCTATGACATCTTTACCTTTTGGGAGTTCAACCAAATCCCATGTTTTGTTTCTTTCTATGGCATTTATCTCCTCATCCATAGCTTCTATCCATTTCTCATTCTTGATAGCTTCTTTGAAATGAACAGGATCATCAACATGACAATATAAAGCAAATAAAGAGTTGATAACTTCATTTGCTATATCTTTTTCATAAATATCTTTCAAACTTCTGAATTTCTTACCTCTTTCATTAGATGTACAAATGCTTGAAGAAGCACTTGAATTTCCTCCTTGTGGTGTGCTTGGGGAAGCACTGTCATTTCTCCTCAAGGGTGTGCTCTGTTGTTCTTTTGTTGGTGTTGCTTTTTGGGGATGTATTTCAGCCAACTCATCATTATTTTCATCATGAGATAAACAGTGTTTTACATTCATTGTTTTCTCTATGCTTCCATCCCAAGCTTCCTCTTCAATGAACTCAACATCTCTCCTCACAATAAACTTCTTGGTGGATGGATTATACAACCTATAGGCCTTGGATTCCTCACTGTATCCAATGAAAATACATTTCTCCCCCTTTATGTCCAACTTCTTCCTTAGCTGATCCGGAATGTGTGCATAAGGCACACATTCAAAAACCTTCATATGTGTGACACTTTGCTTTGTGCCACTCCATGCCTCTTCTGGCACTTTGTTCTTAACTGCTTTTGTAGGGCATCTATTCAAAATGTACGCTGCACAATGTACAGCTTCGACCCAATAATCGTTAGGCAAATGCTTTGCTTTTAACATACTCCTTGCCATGTCCATTATGGTTCTATTCTTCCTTTCGGCTACTTCATTTTGCTGCGGAGTATATCTAGTTCTAAACTAATTATGAATACCATTTTCTCTACAGAAACGTAGAAAATATTTAGAGATATACTCACCTCCTCTATCAGTCCTTAGGACTTTGATATGCAACCCACTCTGGTTCTCAACAAGTGCTTTGAAATTGAGAAATTTTTCAAACACTTCACTTTTGTTTTTCAAAAAGTAAACCCAAGTTTTTCTTGTAAAATCATCTATGAATGTTAACACATAGTGGCTGCTTGCAAGTGATGGAGTTTTCATCGGTCCACATACATCTGAGTGGACAATCTCTAAGGGTGCTTTTGCCCTTATGCTTTTCCCGGAAGGAAAAATTTCTCTATGTTGTTTCCCCAAGATACAACGTTCACAAATGATGTCCGGTTTCTCTATCAATGGTAAACCACTTACCATTCCTTTTCTTTTCAACAAATTAAGACCTCCAAAGTTGAGATGTCCTAATCTCAAGTGCCATAACCAATTATAATCTTTTGGTTCGCTTTCGAAAGTCTCTTGTGCCACTGCTGCAAACTTTTCTTCATTCTTCAAGTCTGCTCTCATTCTGAGAGAGAACATTCTGTTCTTTGTCATCTTCACTTCAGCAATACACTGTTTGCTGGGTGGTTTGTCCATGATTGTACAAACATCATCTTCAAAGAAAACATTATACCCCTTATGGATAAGTTGTCCACTACTTAAGAGGCTAGACTTCATTCCTGGAACATAATAAACATCTGCTATGGATTTCTTCGCTCCTTTCCTTGTTAATACATTTACATTTCCTTTTCCCATAATAGAAAATTTGCTATCAGTTCCTAATGTGACTTTTGACTGCACACTCTCATCTAACATAGAAAACATTGCTATGTTTCATGTCATATGGTTACTACAACTGGAGTCTAGAAACCATAAATCCTCACCTTTTTCTTCAACCATATTATAAACTAAAAACAAATTATTTTGGTTGATATTTTCCTTAGTGAAATTTGCACCAGTTCTACTTCCCATATAATTCTGCTTCTTTCTACATTCAGTAGCATAATGACCATATTTTTTACAATAGTAACACTGGACATTAGATTTATCATACCTTTGTCCTTGAGTATTCTTCTGACCACTTTGATGGCTGCTGCCTTGGCCGTGGCTGTGACTTTGACTGTTTCACCTTCCATGTGAATGTGAAGGGTTGTTCCTTCCACCTCTATTTTGGCTTCTGTCTCTTCCTCTTTTGTTTCCTCTGCCTTGTCCTCTTCCTCTCCTGAAAGACATCTGAGACTTAAAGGCATGTTCAAGAGATGAGTTTCACTCCTACCCAATCTCTGTTCATGAGTCATCAGCGATGCATGTATTTCATCCACTGAAAGCTTTGTGAGATCCTTAGTCTCCTCTATGGTGGTGACAATCACATCGAATCTTGAGGGTAAACTTATCAAGAGTTTTTCCACAATCCTCTTGTCTTCAAGAGTTTCTCCATGTGACCTTATTTGTGTGACCATTCCAATCACATGAGTGAAGAATGAGTCAATAGTATCTGAATCTTTCATACAGAGAGTCTCAAAGTCTGTCCTCAACAACTAAAGTTTTGTTGTCTTCACTTTTTCCATACCTTGATAGGCTATCTTGAGAGTTTCCCGTGCTTCTCCGGATCTCTTGGCAGGTGCTATCCTTGGAAACACACTCTCATGCACTGCTTGATACAAAAAGAAAAGAGCTTTGGAGTCTTTCTTCTTATTGCTCTTCAACAGTTCTCTTCCTGCTTGAGTTAACATTTGAAACTCTTCTTCATCTGCTGGCTCTTCAAAACCATCCTCAACAAATTCCCATAAGTCTTGGGAGACAAATAAAACTCTCATAGTTATTGACCAGTAGTCATAATTTTTCCCATTAAACATTGGGAGATGGATATTTCCCATACCCATACCAGTGCTGGCTCCAGCTATTTTGCACTCTTAATTATTATTCAAAATAAACTTGACTGTGTATTTAAAAATTAACTGACTGTTCTGCAACAGTAACACAATAACTTTATAGAGAAATACCTTTGGATTCTTTTGGCTGAGTCTTCACACTGCTGGAAAATCTGCTGCAATAAAGAACTCCTTTCCTTCAGCTTCTTTGATCTTCAAAGAGCCTGGACTAGCTCTGATACCATGTTGAAATATTGAAAATTCTAGAATTAACAATGGAGTAAACTCCCCTCTTCAACATAGAGAAATTAAAATTTTTCACTCACAAGAGACAGATTTTCAACTCAGAAAAAAAAAAAAAAACATTTATTCCTTAAAAATAACTGTTACAAATTCTTCCTCACAAAGAGGGATTTACAAAGTAGTGACTACTTCAAACACAATTCACGCACAAGACTTCACTATGTTATTTAAAACTCTCTCTGTCTCTCTGAAAAATACGCTGCTATGTATTTTCAATTCGCACTACTGTGTATAAGAACAACTCTATTCTCTGTAAAAATAGAAAAACATTTCTTTTATAGCCTCACGGGCCTTTGCTTTATATATGCACCATGCATATATTAAAATTAAACATAAAAACATAAAACATCGGGTTCGCATTTTAGACAATCAAATGTGTCTTATAACAAAATTTCTGATTGCCGATTGGTAATCAGATGCAATGGGCATTGTTTTAAATCCACCCTATAAACAAATCGAGTCCATGCCATTTAAAAAAAAATGCGACCATATCAAAATTGCGATTGCGATTGAACCACAGATGCGATGTAACTTATACATTATACCGCATAAACTGCGTCGAGTCCGGAACTTCAAACAAAATGCATGACCCGTCGATGTTCCGATTGCGATTGGAATCCGGACGTGATTTAACAATTAAACTCTGCTATGGTAAAGTCCGTCGGGTCCGGTATTTAACACAAAACACGGTCCAAATGAAAACTCTGATCTCCGATGGAGCATTGGACGCGATTGACAAATAAACTCACCATAACAAAATAAATCAGGTCCGCCCTTTGGTTAATGCAATCGGGGGCACAAACAAAACATCATCGATTCAATACTTGCGATCGTATTGTTGACTGCCGCGTGGTCTTGTGGACCCACGGGCCTCGACTGTGGTGGGAGGGTGATTATCATATAATACATGCGATTTGTATTATCACATCGGCCAAAAAAAAAAGGCCGCTATAATATATATGTTTGTTCGTTCCGCACGCGGAACTCACCACATCAACAAGACACTTGGATATAAAAGTCTTTCACCACCTCATCCCGTTAACTCTGGCGATTTTAAATTGGTAAGACTTTAAAGCCTGTTCCAATCTGTACTCAAAACTCTGCCTGCTGGGAAGACTTTGAGTCTTGGCATTTAACTCTGCTGTTAATGGAAAAACGGCTACCGCCCTGTATAAAATATCAAGTGAATCAAATCCCATCTGTTATGTACTGCTCTTGTGAATCTTTCCAATCCTTTTGCAATTTGGTTCAAGACAGTAGGCAACCGCCTTTGCCTAGGCTTTAATGTGTTGCTGTTCATTTACTCTGCAATTACTACTAATTGACTTCAACAGTTGGAATTAATTTCCAACAACCTTGGGCTTCAGCCCACTCCACTTCAGTTATAACAATAATTCATATCACACATAGTTGTTTTCTTTTGGTTGTACAATAAAAATTAAGAGGACCAAGGAGCAATTACAATTTCTATGGTTTTGAAAAGTTGCAAGTTGCGTATGCTCATGTCATTCACAACCAACTGAGCTTGCAGTATAAATTTGACGAAAAAATGGATGGTTTGATCACAAGGAAATTTGTGGATATAAATTTGTTATTGTAATGTTCAGAAAGTTTGAAACCTTATTTTCCTTCCATTCTTTAGTTGTGTGTTTATTTTTTGTTTTGTTCTTTTTTTAATGGTTTATTATTATACCTAGGTTTATCATATCGAAAGACAAGTACATTTTGGATTTTGGAAAAAATTTGGTTAGTTGTTCTATATTTCATATTAAAAATAAGGAACATTGAAATATTTGATTTTTTTTTTTTATTTACATGGTTTTTCTTCTTGTAATTTTTTAAAAAAGTAATAAGGCTTTTTTCATTTTGAGTTGATGTAAATTTGAGTTTTTCAGTTTTTAATTTATCATATTTTCTTCTATGTAATAAGAATATAAATATTTGATTTAACTGTTTATAGGTTATTTGATTTAGTTGTCCAGTGGTTCATTATGCCTCAAAATGTTGAAAAAAATAAAGAGTTAATCAACTTCAATCTATATGTGCATAATGTTTGTATAGTTTTTCTCTACTATTATTTCCCTAAGCCTAAATTTTCATCAATCATAAAAAAAGAATTAGTTAATCAACCTCAATCTATATGTGCATAATGTTTGCATATTTTTTCTCTATTATTATTTCCCTAAGCCTAAAATGTTCATCAATCATAGGTGTTGTTGTGAACCTTTTTTCCTTGATCTGTATCAACATGCAATGGAATTTTGGGCTATTAGATTGGTTGTATTAAAACATTAAAGGCCTCTATTTGTCCCATTGTGCAACACTCTCTTCCCAGATCTAACCAAGTTACCGACCAACTAGGGTAAACATGCAACAAGAGACTACTAATATAATATTCAACCTCCTACATGGCCTTAAGGAAGTGGAACTGGTGGAAACAAGACAAACACACCTTACAAAACATCAAAAACATCCTTAGGAGGCAACCTAACCTTCCTGAACCTTAAAAAAGATTGGATTTTTGACCAATTTGAGCCTTATTTGTGGGCATGCAAAGGCAAGGTAGTAGATAAAAGCCTATAGTTGCGGACATACCATGGAAAAGTAGCGGTCATGACCTAGTTTGGTCAGTTTTGTCCCTGCAACTCCAGGATTTATGCCACCTTTTTAGCCCCATAGCCCAGCTCACTACCCATAACTTCATGAAGTTGTAGGGGATGATGAATAACATTAAAACAAAGATATGAAATCAATCACATCATCAAGAACTCATTTGGATCCCTCCTAGCCATAGCAGGCATTTCGTCAAATATGTCACAATCATTGCATCTCCAGGTATAAACAGAAAATTTAAACATGAGGGTCTCTTATCTGAGAATCGATAAGAAACATTGATCCCTTACATCATAAGATGCAATACAATATATTTGACGATATATACATTGTTCATTCATTTACAAGTAAAAACATAGATAGATCCATACATCATCACCGATCAAATACATTTGTATAACCAACATAATAAACAACATAAATACCATGGATACAATAGAAATATCATCCACACATAAATAAGTACATTTTCATAACAAATGCCAAGGGAATTAGCTCTTTATTATTGAATGTAGAAAGCAACCGGAGATGGGACTTCCACATTCCACCAGACCATAGATTGGATGAGCCAAATCTCACTTAAGTCAATCACCCTTATGCCATATTCCAAGAATGAATGTGAAATCTCATCAAACACATGAATCACAATCAATCTAGGGCTTTTAGAGGCCAAACTAGTGATTCCACCTCGCGGTAGGACACCACAATAATCATGGATTAGTCTCTATCCATGTTGTTACATGACTCTATAGTGTTTGTTCCAACTAGGGCTTTTAGAACTAGTAACTCAACCCTAGTTATTTCTGAGCTCCAAAGTGTTTTTCCAACTAAGGCTCCAGGACTAGTAACTCAAAACACCTAGGGCTCTCGAGCGTTTGTCCAACCAAGGCTCCACAAATAGTAACAAAACTAAACAATTGTCCGTCGAGCTCTAGAGCGTTTGTCCAATCAATGTTTCTAGGACTAGTAACTCAACCCATAGTTTTTTGACAGGCTCTAGAGAATTTGTACAACCAAGTCTCCAAGAACTAATAACTCAACCCACAACTAAAGGAATCATGAGAACTAACCAAAATAAAATCAATGGAAATAAACCCACAACACCATGGCTATCTAGGAAATGGAAAGAATAGGAAAATCCAAATGCATACACCATGCATGCCAAAAATAGTGAGGAAAACATACATGCAACTCGGTACCAGCAATCATAACTTTTTGTAGATTTCGATCCCGATGTCCTCTTGCACTTTCTTACTCTTCCTGTTACTTCCTGCTCTAAATCACCAAGTATCCACGCTCTCCAAGAGTGCTCCAAGAAAAATCTAAGTATCCAAGATTATGAGAGAAATATTAATGAGAGGGCTCCAAAAATGCACTAACAAAATATTACCAACTGATCCTCAGAGCCTTTTTATTAACGAGGCCTATATTTCCTTTATTTTGCATTATTTTCCTTCATTTTCCTCCTCACATGCAACATGTGATCTTTCACTTTCATTTTCACCTAATTTCAGTTATTTTCATAAATAAAATGCCAATTAATGCCTCATGCCTTTCTAAAGCCTTTGTAATTTCATTTTCCAATTTCCTTTAGCCATAATAACTGAAATGAACACCTACTAGGATGTTTTGCCCAATATTCAGCTTGGAATATGTGTCCCATCAAACATTGTACATTTTTTTTTTACCAGTGTTGTTACACATTGTCTTTGAATCCATATATGTATAAAATTGAATTCTATTTGTTTTTATTGTAATGTTATCATCTCCAACTATTTCTCTTCAAGAATTTTCATGTTCATTTTGCATTGCCTTAAACGATTTTTCCACACATCTGATGGGTATAATGTTGACCAAAATAACCACATTTAATTTCCAAATAGATGAACAAACAACAATGGTCAATATGATAATTATGCATAGCTTACACATTTACAACTACAAGAATCCATGTATGTGGGATGAAGTCCTTCCATACGTTTATCATAGCTATATAAAACCCCTTGATAGCTCTGTTGGATACAATATTTCTCACATGTGTTTAGGGTCTCAATTATTGGCCCCAATGTATGTAATTATTCCCACTTCATCCGCAAGAATAGTGCTCCCATGAAGAGGTCAAGGAAAACAGAGAAGAGAAATTTGTTGAATGTATCCAACACCTCTAACAATAGGATAATTATACCTTGTAGAATGTCAAGGCTGAGTACAAATAGTGACAAGACTAGCATATGGTTTCACACAACTTTTAGGTTGGTGATAAGGTGTTGTTTAATTTATAGAAATATAAACTCGCATTCCCCAATAGGAAGCTCAAACCACATTCATAGGCCTTGCACAATCATGAAGGCTATGGATGAAAAATATTTTGAATTGATTATTCCACTTTTCTTTCTCATACACCAATTATTTAACATGGATTTGCTTTGACGATATTTTCCACCTTTGTTGGACACCCTAGAGGCCATTGAGTAAATTCCCCCTATATAATTATATCATAGCTTCATTGAATAAGATATCGTAGATCATATCATGGGTAACAATATAAAGTATACCCGCTAATATCGTAACTCTAGCGGATTGTCAAAGAAAGGAAATTGCTTCTTTGATGAAAGTGGCTTACCAACAGAAATCCAATAGAAATTTCCCCATTTGATAAGGGGACTTAACTAAATGGAGAGAATTACCTCAAAAGGTGGAAGAATTAATCTAATTGGATATTAGTGGCCACCTATGTCTTCCACTGAATCAATGGTTCTCTATCTTCTTTGGAAATATTCTATAGCATTGTGGTTCCCAATTTCTTGGAATCATTTTGAGATGATAGGAAATAAATGTTATTTTGAAATTTAGGAGGAAAAGGGTGGCCATGTAATGCATAAACCCTAGCTGAAAGTAGTAATCTTCATCTATTACTTTCCAATATTCTACTATATGCCCCAAACATAGATTATATGCAAAAAATATTCTCCTAGGGAGTAAACTAGCCATCTAAGGGCCCACAAACCTTTTGGCACTTTAACTTCTAGGTGTTAGGGATTTGGACCTATATATTTATTTTTCTATGTGAAAAATACCTTCTTTAGTCCTCTCGTAACATATTTTGTGGTTTTTGTAACACCCATCGCTCCCTACTCATAAAGAAATACCACTTTTCTAACCAATTATGTGTTCTATAGTATTTTTCTATTGTATTTATTAATCAGAGTTGGGTTATCATTCTATCAATGGTCTCTTTATTATATTTCTCTATGTGTGTCTCTCATTTCCTTATTTTCATTATATTCCTTTTACAAACTAGATTACATAGGCACCACCCAAGGATCAAAAGGCTAAGGGATCCATTGGTGACAAAATATACAATGTTAACAAGAGCAACAAGAGTAGAGGTATCAAGTGGGGGAACTAAGATTACTTCAATGATAAATTATTTTTAAACATTCCAAGGCCAACATTCATGACTTAAGGAGGAATTTCCTCAAGGAGGAGGATCAATAAAAATAATAAAATGAGTGACAATAGTGGTAATATTATCTATCATGCATAAAGAAATTTTATCAATCATGGCAATTTTTCCATCATGAGGAGAGCATAGGATATGAAGGACCAACGGAATTACATTGATCATGACATAAATCCAATTGCACCCAAGGAGAAAGTTATAGTCTACTAGGCATTGACTAATTCAACATCAAGGGAGATGACTTTCCCATGAGCTAAATGGGAAGTGTTGGGAGTGCTTCTTTTGGTTTGAAATTTTGGTCATGAAATTTTTGAAAGTGGTGTTAGGATGAAAAAGTATTGGTGATCCCATATCCCACTAGCTTGATGAAGAAATAATATAAGTGGAAGCTCATTCATCCACAAGTGTGCAATAGATAAGTGTACCAACAACCTAAACATTGATCTAGAAATAAATGTAATGAGAAATCATGCATACCTATTTTCATTATTTCAAAATTAATGAGAACAATTTATGAGGGATATGCCCCACTAGGATTTTCACTATGTGGGCTATCTTTCTAATACCTCTAATATAGACTTGGGGCAAAGTGCTCTGTCAATTCCCTTCACAATATTATAATTATGGGTATCTCATGTGTTGGTACTATGAGTTGACAAGAAATGAGCACCATTTGGATTGCATATGAAAGCTTTTGGTGGCCTATTTATTAACAGAGGGAAATTGAGTTGAGTATGGATCACAATATCCACGGAAGAAGAAAAACACTCAGGTGGCTCATATCTCTTAGCTTGTGTAGTTAAAGGTAGTGTCTCATTTCACATGAAAATTATTTCATTTGAAGCTCCTACATGTTTATAATAACATGTTATTCCCACAAAAGAAAGAATAGGTATTCTAAAACCATTTATTGATTTTATTGATGGGCAGTGAATGAGTTGGTCATAGTAGCATATTTCTAGAAGCAAACTTACTATGTAAAGGAATAATGAACACTATCCATTTTTTAGTACCCTTGAGTAGGATGGTATCCCTAAAAAATACTAAAAGGGATATTTTTCTTCCTCTTGGTGCTTTGAGGAATTTGCGCTTAGTTTTTTGAGTCCCTTGCACATTTTTTGAAGTATTTTTCCACTTATTTTTCTTCTTTTTTCCTCCAAATAGTTGAGGTTTTAGTGACATAGATTATAGCAAGTGAATCTGAGAGGTATGATAAGGTGCCATATTATTTTTAGTAGTGATAAAAATAGTTGAGGGACTTGATCAAACAACCATTTTACATAATTGTGCATCTCATTTACTTGCAATTTCACTAAAGATAAAACAAATAATTTCATAGATATGTGGTCCTAGGTTAGTTTAGGAGGTTTCCTTGATGTTGAAGTAGCATTGACACCGATGTCATATATGGTATATGATTGATATATCAAGTCAATATCTTCAGAACAAAATATTGTTTGATCCTGGGATTTTCCCCTTACCACCAAAACTTCTTTGGAAATTTGTGTTGAGCACTCACTTATACTAAGAGTAGGAGGGGTGAATAAGTATAATAACATGTTTTAGTTATTTAAATTCAATCATCATAATAAGTCAATCACACATAATGCATGTAAGCTCTAGAAAAAATAAACCAATATATATGTGAAAAAATTGGGCATAACACCACAAATATAGCCTTCTCTTTATCACCCTTTGTAGTGACCAACCTATGTTTACAAATATTGTGAGGAACTAACCTACTATTAAAAATATGCATGGAAACCAACCTACTAAAGACACAAAATCCCATTGCTAAGAATCAACTTAGAAAGAGATAGCAATCTCTTCATTTAAATCGCAATAGCCTTCAAGTTACAACTTCTACTTTACTGATCATAACTTCTTCAGAATGAAGAACATTCAAATTTCTCTCACAAAATTTTCTTAATTCTTCTTCAGATATATTCTTGTTTTTACAACTCTCTTTTTATAGTAATGATATTGAATATCTACTCATGTGTGTCTCCTCTTAAAATGTTATCTTTTATATTAAAGGATATTGCATTTTCATTCACACATCTTTCCCTCCAATTATTTTTGAATTTATATCTTTTGGATACCCTTCATGCAAAGTTATGTCAATTCAAAAGTTCGCGTCGACTTTTATTAAAATAATCAATATATCTTTATTCCCCATTTTTTTCTTTATGTTCTAGAATCAAGGAATGAATTATCTTCCTTCTATAAAATGGGAAGTTACCTAAGATAAAAATGGAATTTAGCAATGATGGTTTAGGAGGCTATGGTCTTGCACGCCCCTAGTTTTTCCAATTGCATTACATGTAGGAGAGAGATTATTTTGCATGTGAGTAAATTCTATGTTAGACTAATGGAAATAATTTCCATTATTAATCTTGTGGCTTATATTAATCAAGTCTTTCTCTTTAAATTCCCTTAAATCATCACTAGTATGAATTTTCCTTTTACATCAATGACCATATTAATTATGATATGTCTTATTTCATATTAATAAAAATATGTTCAAAAATATCCCCCTTTATCATCATATAGCAAAACACATAAACCACCATGAATAGAAGGAATTATCCCCCTTGCTACAATACTACCCGTGTTTCCAACTAATCCCATTTCACATCAACAGAAAAGGTATGTTCCCTATAAACATGTTCTTCACCTTAAGTAGGTAATGACTAAATGACATGGGTATTAATATAATTTTTTGTTTGAGATATTTAAGTGTCTCTTGTGAATGAAATTTGTGAAAATATATGAAATATGTTCTTTGGTGGAAATGTATTCCAACATGTTATTTTTCTCTACAATTTTTTCTCCTAAGAAGTTATATTTAATTAAATATGGTTTCATTGTGAGTGTGCATAAATGGATACTTTGAACTATTTATTGCACTTTTATTTTCACAAGGTATTGAGATTGGATGATTCTACCTTAATATCTATCAATTTTATCATTTGATGGTAATGTTGAGATAAAGATCCTCAAAATGATAAATGTATTAAAAAAATGAACTTTAAAAAACCTACTATGATTCAAGATAATGATTTCATCCCCACATGTAAGTAGTTTTGGTGGAAATAGAAGAAAACCTCCTTTTTAATCATATTTTCATCATATCTCATTATAGTTTTACTCGAATCCCAAGTGTGAGAACTCGTTGCGTGCATACTTTTGAACAGACCCGCACAAAGAAAAACTGAAAATATGTTTTGATGATGAATTTTTCCTTTGGCTTAATTACATCATTGAGATTTGGTCGATGTTTCAAACAAAATAATGTTCTTCATCCCGAGGACAAAGGTGAGAAAAACTCTTGAGGATGACCCACATTAGATGGTTCGAAATGTCGACCAAATCTCAATGATGTGATTAATTTGAAGGACAACTTCATGATCAATATGAATCACAAAAGTCTAAGATCTAGCAAAATAATTTTTTTTTGTGTATTTTAATTTTTTATTCGTACGAGTCTACTAAAAATAATGTAGAGTGAGTACTCGCTAGATGAAAAATATAATTATACATCCAACAAGTTCCTACTCTTAAAATTTGAGTAAAACTATAAGGAGATAAGTCAAAAATATTATAATAAAAATTAGTTTTCTTTCTTTTCTTTAAAAAACATAAATTACATTTCATCATTTTTCATACGTAGCCCATTTTAGACCTTATAATTCCCTTGATTAAAAATATTGTATGCAACTTCCTACTACTACAATATAATTGGCCTCTAGTATTAACAGAAAAACTAAATGTTGTTTCTTTCTCAACCAAGACACTAGACTGCTTACTAGAAGAAATGGTCATCCACTTGTAATTTTGTTACCATCAACACTTCCTACCTGTTAGGGTCCCGTGATTTGGCCGATTGGCGAGCCAAATGATGGGCTCTCTCTATTAGATGTAAAAGATATCGGTGTGTTCGCTTATGGTGTTCTGATATTAGGCTAGTTATGAAGTGAGTTTTTGATTTTTGGTTTTTTTAAGTTTGTGAGGGATAAAACTGATTAAAGATGTAAAAATGGATAACAAGAAGTCAGATCAATTGGGCTATGGGGTCAAACAGGTCAAGGAAGCTATGAGATGATGATGCAAGGTTGCTGTAGGGCCGATTTGATTCACGGTAGAAGGGATCTTTGGGCAGAATGGAGTAAATGGACAACAAGTTGGTGAAAGACAAAGGGATTTCGAGTGTAACTAGTTGATAGCAGACATAAACATTTTATAGCAAGCCATTAATCATGTTAAATGTAACTATGAGCTAATTAATACATAGAAATCAAACATTCCAACCATACATAGAGGTATAAGACCCTCTAACTTCGGGAAATGGCTATCAGACTTTGGGGAAAACACATAAGACAAACTAACAACTCATAAACTACGCCGGAACGCCTAAACATAGTCTCTAAGTCATTGGGCACTTTGACAAATAAGCTTTCATAGTTTTAGGCAAAGGGCTAGATCGGGACTAGGCCTCCTTGGTTCAAGAAGATGATCAACAAATCAGTCAAAGAGAGAGTTTTATGGACAGAACTATGGACAGTTTATAGGTAGGCAGGGCACACCATACATCCTACTCAACATGCATAGAACTTGTAAATAAAACTAGCAAACATTATCCTTAGGTTACTAAAGAGCAGTTAAGAATTCTTTAGCATAACAAAGGAAGAAGAAAACATCAAGCTATGAAGATTCAGGAATTTTGAGGTGCCTCCATGGGCATATCTCAAAACTAATCTCTACTGATCTATAGCAGCAAGAAAGAATGTATTATGGATGAAAACTAGAAGACAAAAACATAGCAAGAAAAACTATACCATTCTACCATGTCATGGAATCCATCACCAATCCTTCATCATTCATCAAAAGCATCCAAGAGGCAGTCCAAAAATCATAACACAAATATGTTCTTCAAAGCTCATATGACCAATATATTGATTCTTCTCTCAATTTTAGCCTCTGATTTACAATGAAACCCATGGAATAAATAGGCTTGAGGGAGGAAAACCTCATGGAGCAACTAGCTATCCCATTGGCCAAGTCAAAATATCTAAACTTGTCCTTGAAGCTTTGCAAAGCCCAAGGCACAAAATATCCCATAAAATATCTAAAAACTGCTAAAAACGAAAATTATATTGACTTTACATCATTTCCCAAGTATAAAAATAGCTTAACGCACATTTGGGAAAAGCAGATTTTTGAGGTTCAAAAATTACAAAAATACTTCATATTTATGCCTGAAAAAGGTCCCCTGACTTGCTGAAGGCAAATGGCAGCCTTCCCGGTGTTGAAATGAGGCTCATGATGGCCCGTTGGAAAGCTCTCTGTGTCTGCTTTCCGGCGCAACTGAAATCACCTCAATCTGATCTCTGGAAGTCCCTCAAAACTGTACCTGTGTGCAAAAACCCAGAAAATAGCAGACTGCTGATATGGCGGGCAGAATGTGCAAAAAGAGGGCGTTTTTTGCCAATTTGAGGGGGCGAATGATCTTCAAATGCCCTGAAAATCGCTGGGGACCTGCTTATAGAATTATGGGATCCACTGGCATCATCCTTTTCCCCTGACAGATCCTCAAATTGAAATGGCACAATTATGAGTTTTCGACCAAAAACCCAAAAAATGCCAAAAAAACAAAAAGTGGTCGAAATGGGCCCAAAATTGGCGCGCATGACCCTCAAGGGTCCCTAGCAACATGCTCCGAAGCTGAGGCCAAAATATCAAGAGGTGATGTGCCTTTCCCCTCTTTTCGTGTCGGGCGCTTCTCTTTAGCCTCCTTTAGCTTTTCTTGGACAACCTTGTCTCAGCCTGTTAACTTGTTCGATCATCTTCATGCTGCTAAGAAAAACTCTACCTTCTCTGTCAATCACTATTTTGATGAAGGTAACCATGGTTTCAAATGTTGGGTGTGATGCCTTCCCTGGGTATAAGATTCCTGCTCCCTCCAAACCTTGTCCTTTCTCTGTGTGCCATTCCACCAAATAATTTTTAAAGATAAGCCCACAGTTAGTTTAAAATACATAGACAGTTAACTGATTTTATGAGCTTGGACAAAGGTCACGGAGGCCTTGGTGTTTTTGATGTGAACACAAAAAGACCTGTAGTAATCAAATAATAATACACTCCTTTCAATCAAAACACAGCATGTTTTTTGTTACTTGTGCTTAAAGGACAGAGTTTATTTTGCTTTTGATTGGTCATATAGAATCATGTAGCACTTCAACCATATAGACCCCCTTTCAACAAAATATTGCTTTCTTCTTGTCGGGCAACTGGACCAATTTAACACCATAAATACAGTCAACCACAGTGGATTCACACAATCAGCAGTCACTGTGTTAAAGGATAATGTGACAGAGCATGGTGTGTTTTTGGTGTGGTAACAAAAATCTTGTAGCTTTCAACAAAAAACTCCTCACAATCAATACTACCTTCTTTGAACTCTAATGTCCCTCATATTTCTATTTGACAACACCCCTGCATGCAAATGGTAGTTTTACTTGCTGGTTTGTGCTTTATGGAATAGAAAGTCATAGACACAGTATTTCCCTTTTAACCCACAGAGGAAACCTTTTGAAAAATCAAACATGTTCATAGGATGACTATTACTTGTTTGAACATAGACCTATATTTGCATTTTTCAAAACCCTGGGCTTCTTCTTCAAATACTGTGTTTCTGCCTTCAAATAGTGCCTTTCATCCTTTAACATTGTTTGGGGGGATAGTTGGCTTGGTCCTTTATCATTCATCAAATACACTACCCTACTATGACAGTGTTTGAGCAAACAAATTCATGCAGGCCCGGATCTTTAAACAAGAACATCAACACTCCTCAAAATAGAAAATTGTCCTTCTTAAACTCTACTGCTCTTCACACTGTGCTGCATATTATTAATGTTTTCTTCTTTACCTTGCTGCCCTGCCTCCAATAGCTTGTGGAAATTTCTTTTCAAGCATACAACCTTGCCTTCTTGTCAACTGTTGTTTTGAACATAGGACCACAAATGCACCTTTCAAAACCCTATGTTTCTTCTTCCAATATTGTTTGAGGGCAGCTTGTGAGGTTTTGAATCATTAATAGGAAAACATCATTGGGTTAAGCTTACTGCCGGGAAAATATAGTTATTGCAAACTCAAATTTTAAATCAAGCACCTTATCCCTCTTTCAAAACAGCCACTTAACATATCTCGTTTCAAATCAGACTTCCTCTACCCCAAACACCATCTAGCAATCTTGAATTTAAGGGGCAGCAACACATAGTACCTCAAAACATGATGCCAATCTTTGCTTGAGAGTTGGAGACACTTTGAATGAGTTTTTTAAGGTTTTCAGGTAATTTTCTTGACCATTTCTATAGGAGTGCCACGGGCTGCTACAGGCGCGTCGCGCAGCAGTGCATTCCTTTGTAAATTTTGTGCACAGGCGCGTCGCGCACCTTTCCAGGAGTGTCGCGCAAGTTTGCAGTCCATTTTGAAGGCCTTCCCGGTGTCGGAATTGGGCGCGAGATGGCTCGTTGGAAATCTGTGGAAGTCTACTTTCCAGAAAAACTTGAATTTTTTCATTTGGTGTCCATTTGATTCTTCAAAAATTGATTTTCCCAACACTGGTCAAAACTGGTGAATCCTGGTGCAGAAATGCATCGAGCTGTTTGTAGGCCATTTTTGAATGCCTTCCCGGTGTCGTAATTGGGCGCGAGATGGCTCGTTGGAAATATGTGGAAGTATAATTTCCAGAACAACTTGAATTTTTTCATTTGGTGTCCATTTGATCCTTCAAAAACTGACTGTCCCATCACTGGTAAAAAATGGTGAATGCTGGTGCAGAAAAACATAGCGTTGATTGCAGGCTACTTTTGGATGCCTTCCTTTTGTCGAAATTTGGCCCGAGATGGCTCATCGGAAAGAAATGGAAGTCTAATTTCCATAAAAATTTGAATTTTTTCATTTGAAATTAATTTGGTTGTTCAAAATCTGACTGTCCCATCACTGGTCAAAAGGATAAATCCTGTTTGTTTTGTTTCTTTGGTGACAATTTTAACACCGAAATTCAAACTTTGAAAAATAACTCCATAACCTTCATATCATCTCTGCCACTGTTTTTAATGACGATGGTGATATTTATGAGGCAAATTAACCCTTATTTAAAAATTTTGAAGGAAATACCTGAATGCTAATTTGTTTCTGAATAGGACAGGGTTTTGCACTGTCAACTTGCTTTGACAACCTCAGGCTTTAACAGCTTATTCAAATTTTTCTCCAATGCAGGTGTCAAACTTGCTGGCCCCCTTGGACTTGATCTAAGAAGAGCTCACCCTTTCAACACACTTTCTTGCTTATAGGTGTATCATCTGCGCTATATCTGTCCTTTGGAATGATGAAAATTGTATTTGTTTTAAAACATTTAAACAGTGACAGTTTATCAAAACAAACTCCTTTTGCCTATTCATAAAATTTGTATACCTATTCACCAAATCCATCTTGGGAACTAATCTTGAATAGCCTCCCATTTTTTGTGATGTATATCTGAAAGGATAAGATTGTGAAGCAGGAAAAAACAGGGTTCTTTGATGCACAGTTATCATTTTTCTTTGACCAGTGTATTGACCTTTTTGTAATAGCACCGTTCCATAGCTCAACTATGTTCACTGTTTTACCTTCTTGGTGATTTATAGGTTTCTCTTTGGATTGTAAGTGCCATTTTTGGTTGCATCCATTCAAACTATATTCCTCTGCTTACTTAAAAGGAGTTCCCTTTAAACTTCTTGGCATGTGGCTTGGTGGATATTGCTTGACCTTTTCCTTTAAGAGCGCCCTTTTTTTATCAATGGCCTGCATAGTCAATATTGTCTCCTGTCCACTATAGGTATAGTTTGACAGACATTTTCCTATGGATAGGAAAAACAATACTTTTGAATCACAAACACTATCTTTTACCTGTGTACAGACTTTTGCTTTATTTCATTATCTCTTTTCACTGCATCCTTTGACCAATCAGTTTTCAAAAACATACAATGCCTTGGCCATCTGCTCATGGACGAAGGAGGCCCTTCACTAGGCAAAGTATCTGAAAATTGCTTGACAAATCTGTTTGACACAGATTTTCCTTGGATGTGATGGTAAGCAAACAACTTGAAAAAACATCAATACTAGCACCTCTGCTTGCAATCATCACTGTGCTTCAGAAAAACCCTAGCCAAAGTGACACTGTCTCCCTGCACTGCTCTGAGGGTGACTGGAATATCATTATTTGCTTTAGTCAACTTATGACGGATTTTTGAAAGATAATCTCTGTGACTATGGAGGTCAGCACCCTTTGAAAAACAAACAATTTTTCTTCTGCCTGTATAATGGCATGTTTTGTCAGTACCTTTTCAATTTGATCTTGTGGACAAGCAGGGTGCTTATGATTGGAATTTTTACTAATGACCTGCCTTTCTAAAGTTCAACAATTCACATGATTTGAAAGCTTCAAATGACCTCCTTTATCAGACCAGACTCTTTTTTCCTTTGAGCTAGCATATTTCAAACTCTATCCCTGTTATGAT
The DNA here is from genome assembly GCA_034641835.2 of Pinus albicaulis. Taxonomy (NCBI): domain Eukaryota; kingdom Viridiplantae; phylum Streptophyta; class Pinopsida; order Pinales; family Pinaceae; genus Pinus; species Pinus albicaulis. The sequence goes on along the minus strand of CM076581.1, from coordinate 315,120,092 downwards.
CATCACTCACATTCATAAAACTTGGAGATATTGTTTCACTGTTCAGTAAAAGGCAAACCTGGACTTTTGCAATCTTCAAAGTCAATACTGGCCAGCGCCCTCTGCTTGTGGATGAAGGAGGCGCTCTAACCCTCTGCTTGTAAATGAAGGAGGTTCTGGGCCATGACAATTTACCAGTTTGCTGTGACAGTGATGTCTTTTTCTTACTGTGATTTTCATGCTGGAAAGAGCTGTAAGGTCTCAATGAGTGACTCTTTGTTTTGCAGCTTCATCTCAGGCTCATAATACATTTAGAAGCAGATGTTCTTCTAACTGTAGATCCAAGCATTTAATCCTGAGATGAAGTTATATTTCCTGTTCTTTGCAGAATCCATAAAACACTGTGAAATACCTAATAGTCAGCTTGAGATTGGGGTTTATGCAGTGCTGAGACCTAGGGATAAGTGGCGCGACTTAGAGCTGTTTGTCAAATTCATTTGCAGAGTGGGAGGTCAGTTATGGTTGGTCTGTAACAGATGGAGGCTTTTTGGCTGAGTGATGATCGCCAAGGGTAAAATGTCTTAAAGCGCCACTTCCTAACATAGGGGAGACTTTTGAAACAGATTTGGATTTGCCTTTTAAAGCTGATGGGCAGACCAGTAGGGCTGAAGCTAGATAGGAAAGGGATAATGAGGTTTTGATTTTGACATGGGTGTACTGAAAAGTAGAAAGGCTTGACATGGGTGTACTGAAAAGTAGAAAGGCGAAAAAAGTTTTAGGAGGGTTTTCTAGATGACATATTGACATAAGGAAATTAGTTTCTAGAAAACTCAGCTGTAGATATAGTCATCACTAACATGTAAAAAATACTGATGGCTAACAGTGGCGCCATTTGGGGAGGGCAGCTCCTCGTCAGGAGGTGTCCAGAATTCAGATTTTTGGCTTATGAAGACCAGTGCCTTATCCATTGGCGCAAAATTTACCTTTCTTTTGATGTTATTTCTGAAAAATTGACAGCATGATTAACATCAATGACACTTCTACCTACCCCACTATCTTTCCTAACAATTTTTCTTCTCTTTGGCGCATTTGAACTAGCAGCCTTTTGACAAAGTAAATTTTTCTTTTTGCAAAATGAACCTATCTATTTCTACTCTTATATCTGCCGGAAGTTCAGATTAAACTGATGAACTCCTTCATTATTCTACCTAAAACTAGATCGACTGTCAAGATTAAGCAGTTTGACAGGATTTCATTCTCTAATCTACAACATGAAATTTAAAAATGATCAAATCAGGATTAGGCAGTCTGATTTGTCATGCATTTGCGGCATAAAAGACAAGTTGCACACAAATGTTATTCTGCAACAAAAGGAAACTAGACAAGCGGGGCTAAGATGTACAATGTGTTTTTCATCCCTCGCTTCTCCCTTTGGTTCTGTTTTAGGCATGTGGAACCAGAATCTCTCCCTAATCTAAGCTCTGTGATAAGTCAATCTTACACGATGTTGACTATCTTGGCACTCACTAACTTATCAGCAAATAAATTTAAACATGCTCAGCTATGATTAGGCTAGATAGCTGAACAAGACATTGAAGTACTAGTAGCGGCATTTAGACTTGCTCGCTTTCCGAAGGACTATTTTTTTGGAACATGGGGCCTTACCACTGCTTTTTAGAAACTGCCCTCTTTTTCTACTTTTCACTGTTTTTTGTATTTTCTTCTTTTTCACTTTTTCTTCAAACAAACTACAAATGAAAAGGTGCTCATAGGCTAAGCTTATTTTCTATTGTTGTCTTTCTATCCTAATCTAATCTGTACACAATAGACATTTGTTTGGTGAACTCTGTTTTCCAATGCAACCAGTCAAGTAGATGCTCACATGGGTGATTCTGGTTTAGTTCTTTCATGATGCGGAAATAATGAAAAGGCCACTCCCATTTGGTTTGTTTCTGGATAGTAGAGCTTAAGTTTTTTCTCATTCTTGGTAGCAACTTGTTTATGATAGAACCCACTACCCCTATAGATTTCTCAAGGAAAACAACAAATAGATCTTGGAATAATACCTGATCTAGAGGATTTGATACATAGGATTTATTCAATACTACTCTTTCTTCCACTTGGCTATATTTGGGACCCCCCTGGTAAAACAACTCTTCCTCATGATCACTCGAACTGTCAGACTCATCATGTATTGCAGTGTAGTTTTCTTTCCAAGCTGATGTGTTCTGATTAAGTGGACTGAAAACTGTGTGAAGGTCATCAGGTTGATGAACAAGGATACACTTTGACAGTAAATTATCTTGAAAGGACAGTGTGACAACTCCCATGTGTTTATTAACCTCTACTTCTTCATCTGCAATTTGTAAGTCAATGGAACTTGGTGGCTGCAAATCTGGAGTTAAGGAAGATTCCATGTCCAAAATGATTTCTTCAACTATTTCAGGAAAAGGCTTCTCATTTACAACCTGCTCGAGGATTTCATCATCTTCCTCAAACTCATCATCAAAGCTGAAAAACTGTTGATTTCCAATCATGTGCATGTTATCTCTGACGGGCTGAAGTGAAGTAGAGCAAAGAGTCAGAGACTCTTCACTTACTTCTAAACTCTCAAGGTTCTCCTCATGAGTGTCATAGATGACCGGTAATGGCTGCTTACTTTTCTCAAATTTATGAAACTGAGCTTCCTCCCAAAAATCAAAAACTGAGTTTTCTGCAAAGTTAGCTTCTATTTGGAAATCATCATCATAATCAAAATATTGATCAAACCTTGGAAAATCATCATTATAATTAATCTCATCAACCATGCATATTGGACTATCAGATTTCTTTTCTTCAAATTGATTTACAAATCTACTTTTTGACTTATGATATGCAAGATAAACAGGAGAAAGATTAGAAAAGTTGTGGTTATGTGAAGATTCAGAGGTTGTCTGTATGTTTATAAGTTGATCTATTTCCTCTTCAGTTAAAAAGGGAGGCATTTTCCTCTCTCCACAACAATCCTCTTTCTCTTGGGAAATCTGATTTAAAGGATGAATGTCTTTTTGGGCTTCACCTATGAGAGATGATGAATCTTCACTCATGTCCTTAGAGAGATCCTGTGGGTTCTCTTTCATTTCTTGCTTGTTTTCATCTTCAACCAATTCTTTGTGATGTTGAGGATAGTTATCATGTAATTCATGAGTTTTTTCTGATAGATGTTCAGGGGGCCAATTTGCTTTTATGAACTCAAATGAATCCCAGCATAAAGGTAGAGATCCTACAGGTTTTGATTCTTCTTCCATTTCAGAATCTGTGATTTCAAAATGGCTGATAGTGTCTTTAGAGCATTCCTCTAGGTTCTTTATTAGGCCTAAACATTTGACCTGACTTGAGTCAAAGGAATACAGGTTTTTGTAGGGTTGAGTTACTTCTAGTCTTAGGTTTTCCATGACTACTTTAGGCATGAGGTTATGGGAGGCACCAGAATCTAACATGGCATTATGTAATATCTTGTCCCGTATGTTCAGGCTTACATAGAAAGGAGAAACAGATCCTTCTTGGTATTGACCTTCTATTTTCGGGCCGAATAAGAGCTCGGGTTTGTCGTCAGTTAGATTTAAAGTATTTGCCTCATTCCCTATGTCAAAAACTTTGAAAATTTGAGATCTATACCTATCTATAGTTATTAGCTCAGTAAGGGGTATGGTAATTTTTATTTCGGAAACTTCCCCTTCGAAACTAAAAGGAGTTTGTAGTTTGGGCAGATTTGTTTCAGCTTTTTCGGACATGATCTTTTCTATGCTCTTAATTTGCTGACTCTGTTTTGGGACTTTGTTTGACACCGTTACTTCGGGGATTTTTGTAGAGGTGCTAAGAGTATCTGAGCTAAAACTTGTTTGAATAGCTTTATCCTTGTTTTGGTCAATTTTCTTGGCCACAATTTTGTTGCTATCCATGGCTTTTTTAGGGATGGTGTCAGAGGTTTTAGCAGTGTCAGGGCTACCCTTCTTGGAGTGGTCTTGGTTTTTTCTGCTTCTAAGGTTATACTGCCTATGAGCTTCTATAATGGCATTCTGAAAATCTATGGAAGGATCTTCGAGATCTTCATAGTCGGTTTCGTCCTGACTTGGGGAGCACAACTCTTGCTCTTCTGCTGTGAGGTAAACCTTACTCTCGTTATCAGAACCTATGAGTTTCCAATGATTTTCATCAATGGGTGCGGTATCCTTATTCTCTTCATCAACATAATTCTTACTGAAGGATGGTCTGATCTGCTGATCATTTCCTCTTGGTTTATTTTGAGACTGATCTTTTCTAAAGCCTTGTTTTTGGTTTTGAGGGTTTGGTTGGTTGTCCCTAGGAGGCGCTTTTTCACTCATTTTTTCCCACATCTTTGTCATGGATTTTATCAGGCCATCTATTCTAGGATCTAGGGAAGGAGATGAAGTGGAGACCTTATCTCTATATGGGACTTTTCCTTCTAATCTAGTCTTGGCTCTTTTTTCTGCTAAGTTGGCTTCTGTTTTTATGGCTATTTGTTGCATTTCCTCTAGGGTAGGGGGATCCTTGTCTCTCAGATGATATGTCATGTCTGGATCAAAACCCTCGGGGAATTTTGCCAAGATTAAACCGAGTGGGGGTTTGAAGTGAGGTGGGAGGGCGTTATACACATTGTTGAACCTAGTGCAGTATGCCTGGACACTTTCCCCATTTTCCTGTTTTAGGTTGTTATATTCTGACAGGATTTGAATAGGGTTCCTTCGGACTTCCCACTTGTTCGTGAAGACTTGGCAGAGTTCTAGGATGTTGTGGATGCTATTTGGAGGCAAGCTTTTAAACCATGTTTTGGGTTCTCCACCCAGGCTTTGGGCGAATATTCTCATTCTGACGGTTTCGTCGTGTACTTCCATGTATTCAAAAGCATCGCTAATCCTAATTACATGCTGTTGAGCTGTGGTGGTGTCTTCTCCGGTAAAGTGTGGGATTTTGTCTTGATATTTATTTGGGAGAGGAGCCAAGGGCGGTGGCAACACCAAAGGTGCGTACCAAGCTGCCATGACGGGAGCTAATGGATGATGTACAAGATGAGGACTAGTGGGATGAGCGGAGGTGGTTTGAATAGGGGTTCAAGATCGTCAAAGTTTATCTTACTATATGATTTTCTCCTGGGAAGAGTTTGTGATGACTCTAGTTCCAAAGGTGAATCTAGTAGGATAGTGTGATGTTTAGGTACAGATCTTGTTCTACGGATGGATCTACCAGTAGCTAGATGATCAGTTTCGGAAGCTTGCCACAGAATCTTCTCTGGGTCATCTACTATGATAGGGGGATTTGGGTCTAGATGAGCTCTAGTATTGATTCTTCGTGAAGCCAGATATTAGATCCAGAGTTTAAAGAGAATGGTATTGGTGAATGTTTCTGGATGAGTGATTTTTTCTAAAGTTATACTAAGGCGAAGGATGGTCAAAAATAAAAGGGATGGATTAGTGGAGTCGCCAGGTGGAAATGGGTTGTTTTTGTGAAGATAGCTATGGTCCACCACCAGTAACTAATCTGAGAATGTTTTTGGATTTTCTGAGTTTTAAGTGCAGCCTATGGTTTGTTAAAGTATCCTAGACTTGTTTCAACACTTTGCTAGGGTGATGAGAACAAAAAGAGTTTACTCTAAATGGGTCTATGGGCTACTTGCTTGTTTAAGGTATCTAAAGGACTAAAAAGTCTACAAGAGTTTGCTAGGCTATTGTGTACTCAGTGTCCTACCATCTCCCACTATGTTAGTGAGCGATGGGATAAGTCTATTGGATAGTAACCTATAGTTCGGTAAAATAGTAAGGTCTACTAGAGGTTAGTGGAGTCGCCAGGTGGATTATCAGTTGTCTTGAGGTATATTTGTATGGTCCACCACCAGTAATGTCAAAAGCCAATCTAAGGGAGTGTTTTGGGGTTTTTTGAGTTTTATGTGCCTACAAGGTTTGGAAGAGTTTTCTATAACTGACTCATCATTTTGCTAAGATGGTGAAAGAGCTATTTTCTACTCTTCAAACAATCTCTAAGTTTACTAAGCTTGATTGAGACTTCGGGAGTTACTAAGTTGTACTTAGATTGCCACTAACTCGGAAGGTCCTACTGTGAGTGTGACTATGTTACTGAGCAGTGGGATAAGTCAATCAGATAGTATTCTTAAAGGTCTCTACAGATAAGGGAAACTAAGCTTGTTTAATACTCAGAGTCCCACCGTGATCGCCATTATGTTAGGGTCCCGTGATTTGGCCGATTGGCGAGCCAAATGACGATGTAACATCAAACCAAGCTTTGGAGCCCAAGGACCTAGCCTTCCTGGACTCAGAGAGGGCTATCTCTATTAGATGTAAAAGATATCGGTGTGTTCGCTTATGGTGTTTTGATATTAGGCTAGTTATGAAGTGAGTTTTTTGATTTTTGGTTTTTAAGTTTGTGAGGGATAAAACTGATCAAAGATGTAAAAATGGATAACAAGAAGTCAAATCAATTGGGCTATGGGGTCAAACAGGTCAAGGAAGCTATGAGATGATGATGCAAGGTTGCTGTAGGGCCGATTTGATTCACGGTAGAAGGGATCTTTGGGCAGAATGGAGTAAATGGACAACAAGCTTGTGAAAGACAAGGGATTTCAAGTGTAACTAGTTGATAGCAGACATAAACATGTTATAGCAACCCATTAATCATGCTAAATGTAACTATGAGCTAATTAAGACATTGAAATCAAACATTCCAGCCATACATAGAGGTATAAGACCCTCTAACTTCGGGAAATTGCTATCAGACTTTGGGGAAAACACATAAGACAAACTAACAACTCATAAACTACGCCGGAACGCCTAAACATAGTCTCTAAGTCATTGGGCACTTTGAAAAACAAGCTTTCATAGTTTTAGGCAAAGGGCTAGATCGAGACTAGGCCTCCTTGGTTCAACAAGATGATCAACTAATCAGTCAAAGAGAAAGTTTTATGGACAGAACTATGGACAGCTTATAGGTAGGCAGGGCACACCATACATCCTAATCAACATGCATAGAACTTGTAAATAAAACTTAGCAAACAGTGTCCTTAAGTTACTAAAGAACAGCTAAGAATTCTTTAGCATAACAAAGGAAGAAGAAAACATCAAGCTATGAAGATTCAGGAATTTTGAGGTGCCTCCATGGACATATCTCAAAATCAATCTCTACTGATCTATAGCAGCAAGAAGCATGTATTATGGATGAAAACTAGAAGACAAAAACATAGCAAGAAACACTATACCATTCTACCATGTCATGGAATCCATCACCAATCCTTCATCATTCATCAAAAGCATCCAAGAGGCAGTCCAAAAATCATAACACAAATGTATTCTTCAAAGCTCATATGACCAATGTATTAATTCTTCTCTCAAGTTCAGCCTCTGTTTTACAATGAAGCCTTGTGGAATAAATAGGCTAGAGGAAGGAAAACCTCATGGAGCAACTAGCTATCCCATTGGCCAAGTTAAAATATCTAAACTTGTCCTTGAGGCTTTGCAAAGCCCAAGGCACAAAATTTCCCATAAAATATCTAAAAAACTGCTAAAAACGGAAATTATATTGACTTTACATCATTTCCCAAGTGTAAAAATAGCTTAACGCACATTTGGGAAAAGCAGATTTTTGAGGTTCAAAAATTACAAAAATACTTCATATTTATGCCTGAAAAAGGTCCCCTGACTTGCGGGAGGCAATTGGCAGCCTTCCCGGTGTCGAAATGAGGCTCACGATGGCCCGGATTGGAAAGCTCTCGTCGATTTACGGCGCAGGCGAAATCACCTCAATCCCTGAATCTACGGAAGTCCCTCAAAACGATGCCTGTGTGCGAAAACCCGAGAAAATAGCGGTACAACGCGTATGGCGGACGAATGTGCAAAAGAGCATTTTTTGCCGATTTGAGGGAATGATCTGCGAATGCCACGAAAATCGTTGGGGACTTGCTTATAGAATTATAGGATCTAACGGCATCATCCTTTTCCCTTGACGGAACAACGAGGCGAAATGGCGAAATTATGAGTTTTCGGCCAAAAACCCAAAAAATGCCAAAAAACAAAAAGTGGTCGAAATGGGCCCAAAATTGGCGCGCATGACCCTCAAGGGTCCCTAGCAACATGCTCCAAATCTGAGGCCAAAATATCAAGAGGTGATGTGCCTTTCCCTCTTTTCGTGTCGGGCGCTTCTCTTTAGCCTCCTTTAGCTTTTCTTGGACAACCTTGTCTCAGCCTGTTAACTTGTTCGATCATCTTCATGCTGCTAAGAAAAACTCTACCTTCTCTGTCAATCACTGTTTTGATGAAGGTAACCATGGTTTCAAATTTTGGGTGTGATGCCTTCCCTGGGTATAAGATTCCTGCTCCCTCCAAACCTTGTCCTTTCTCTGTGTGCCATTCCACCAAATAATTTTTAAAGATAAGCCCACAGTTAGTTTAAAATACATAGACAGTTAACTGATTTTCTGAGCTTGGACAAAGGTCACGGAGGCCTTGGTGTTTTTGATGTGAACACAAAAAGACCTGTAGTAATCAAATAATAATACACTCCTTTCAATCAAAACACACTGCCTTTCCTATGCGTCATTGTTCATCATACCCAATTTTGACAATACCTTCGAATTATAGTGGCATATTCCTCACTAACTCTGCTTTATGAAAGGTTAAACATTGTTTGGTAAGGCAAAAAGGATCTTGGATGTTGCTTAAAATGTCCTTGTTTGATACAAGACCCATGTTTCTTCAAAATGTGGCCTTCCCAACCTTTGATATGCAATCAGCCAATATCCACAAGCAGACTTTTAAGGAGAAAAATACAATCAAATGAAGATAGACAGTCAAGTGGATTTGTTGTGTATAGTGACAAGGTCACCCTTCCCTGCGATGTTTTGAGGACATAAGACACCCTTGTCCCTTTTTATAAGAAGGCCAAACACCATCTTCTTAGCTTCAAAACTTTATTTTTCCTTGTAGGCACTTCATCAGCAGATTCAACACTACATCACAGTTTTAAACAAAGGATATCCACACAGCAAAAATCACTGTTTATAGATATGGTGACAGAGTTTGAAATGTTTTTATGATGTGGTAACAAAAACCTGTAGTAGTCCAATTTCAATAAGCTCCTCTTTGATCGAAAGATTAACCCCCTCGTATGCAGCTCACCAATATATGTTTATCCATGTAAACATAGTTAATCAAAAGGCGAAACACAGTCCAAGGTTACTTGTGCTTAAAGGACAGTTTATTTTGCTTTTGATTGGTCATATAGAATCCTGTAGCACTTCAACCATATAGACCCCCTTTCAACAAAATATTGCTTTCTTCTTGTCGGGCAACTGGACCAATTTAACACCATAAATACAGTCAACCACAGTGGATTTACACAATCAGTAGTCACTGTGTTAAAGGATAATGTGACAGAGCATGGTGTGTTTTTGGTGTGGTAACAAAAATCCTGTAGCTTTCAACAAAAAACTCCTCACAATCAATACTACCTTCTTTGAACTCTAATGTCCCTCATATTTCTGTTTGACAACACCCCTACATGCAAATGGTAGTTTTACTTGCTAGTTTGTGCTTTATGGAATAGAAAGTCATAGACACAGTATTTCCCTTTTAACCCACAGAGGAAACCTTTTGAAAAATCAAACATGTTCATAGGATGACTATTACTTGTTTGAACATAGACCTATATTTGCATTTTTCAAAACCCTGGGCTTCTTCTTCAAATACTGTGTTTCTGCCTTCAAATAGTGCCTTTCATCCTTTAACATTGTTTGGGGGGACAGTTGGCTTGGTCCTTTATCATTCATCAAATACACTAACCTACTATGACAGTGTTTGAGCAAACAAATTCATGCAGGCCCGGATCTTTAAACAAGAACATCAACACTCCTAAAAATAGAAAACTGTCCTTCTTAAACTCTACTGCTCTTCACACTGTGCTGCATATTATTAATGTTTTCTTCTTTACCTTGCTGCCCTGCCTCCAATAGCCTGTGGAAATTTCTTTTCAAGCATACAACCTTGCCTTCTTGTCAACTACTGTTTTGAACATAGGACCACAAATGCACCTTTCAAAACCCTATGTTTCTTCTTCCAATATTGTTTGAGGGCAGCTTGTGAGGTTTTGAATCATTAATAGGAAAACATCATTGGGTTAAGCTTACTGCCGGGAAAATATAGTTATTTCAAACTCAAATTTTAAATCAAGCACCTTATCCCTCTTTCAACACCATAACATATCTGGTTTCAAAGCAGACTTCTCTACTGACTTCATCTAGCAATCTTGAATTTGAAATCGACAAGACATATGCAAAAATGATGCAAATCCTTGCTTGAGAGTTGGAGCAGCTCTTAAAAGAGTTTTTTAAGGTTTTCAGGTAATTTTCTTGACCATTTCTACAGGAGTTCCGCGGGCTGCTACAGGCGCGTCGCGCAGCAGTGCATTCCTTTGTAAATTTTGTGCACAGGCGCGTCGCGCACCTTTCCAGGAGTGTCGCGCAAGTTTGAAGTCCATTTTGAAGGCCTTCCCGGTGTCGGAATTGGGCGCGAGATGGCTCGTTGGAAAGCTGTGGAAGTCTAATTTCTAGAAAAACTTGAATGTTTTCATTTGGTGTCCATTTGATCCTTAAAAAATTGATTTTCCCAACACTGGTCAAAACTGGTGAATCCTGGTGCAGAAATGCATCGAGCTGTTTGTAGGCCATTTTTGAATGCCTTCCCGGTGTCGGAATTGGGCACGAGATGGCTCGTTGGAAAGATGTGGAGGTATAATTTCCAGAAAAACTTGAATTTTTTCATTTGGTGTCCATTTGATCCTTCAAAAACTGACTGTCCCATCACTGGTCAAAAAAGGTGTATGCTGGTGCAGAAAAACATAGCGTTGATTGCAGGCTACTTTTGGATGCCTTCCTTTTGTCGGAATTTGGCCCGAGATGGCTCATCGGAAAGATATGGAAGTATAATTTCCATAAAAATTTGAATTTTTTCATTTGGTAATTTCCATAAAAATTTGAATTTTTTCATTTGGAATCAATTTGGTTGTTCAAAATCTGACTGTCCCATCACTGGTCAAAAGGATAAATCTTGTTTGTTTTGTTTCTTTGGTGACAATTTTAACACTGAAATTCAAACTTTGAATAATGTCCATAACTTCCATATCATCTCTGCCACTGTTTTAAATATGCTTGTAATATTTATGATGTAAAACAATCCCTTTTTAAAACTGTCAAGGAAATACCTGAATACTGATTTGTTTCTGAAGGACATGGCTTGTTTCGTCAACTTGTTTGACAGCCCTTGGTCTCTGACAGCTTCTTCACTTTTTTCTCCAATGCAGGTGTCAAACTTGCTGGTCTTCTGGACTTGATCTAAGAAAAGCTCACCCTTTCAACACACTTTCTTGCTTATAGGTGTATCATCTGCGCTATATCTGTCCTTTGGAATGATGAAAACTGTGTTTGTTTTAAAACATTTAAACAGTGACAGTTTATCAAAACAAACTCCTTTTGCCTATTCATAAAATTGTATACCTATTCGCCATGTCCATCTTGGGTGTATATCTGAAAGGATAATCTTGTGAAGCAGGAAAAATAGGGTTCTTTGATACACAGTTATCAATTTGCTTTGACCAGTTTATTGACCTTTTTGTAATAGAACCATTCCATAGCTCAACTATGTTCACTGTTTTACCTTCTTGGTGATTTATAGGCTTCTCTTTGGATTGTAAGTGCCATTTTTGGTTGCATGCTTTCACACTATATTTCTCTGTTTACTTAAAAGGAGCTCCCTTAGACTCTTGGCATGTGACAGTGGGGTATTGCTTGACCTTTTCCTTTAAGGAAACTGCCCTTTTTTGGTATCAATGCATGTATATATTCAATATTGTCTCCTTTCCACTATAGGTACAGTTTGACAGACATTTTCATTTGAACAGGAAAACCAATACCTTTGAATCATAAACACTATCATTTACCTGGTGTAAAGTCCTTTTGGCTTTCTTCCTTTGTCTCTTTCCACTGTCTCTTAGACCAATCAGTTTTTAACAACATCCAATGCTTTGGCCATCTGCTCATAAATGGAGGAGGCCCTTCACTGAGCAAAGTATCTGAAGATTATTTGCTAAGGCTGTATGACAAGGTTTTGCTTGGATTATGATGATAGGCAATCAACTTAAAAAACATCAACACTGGCACCTCTGTTTGCAATCACCACTATGCTTCAGAAAAACCCTAGCCAAAGTGTCACTGTCTTCCTGTACTGCTCTGAGGGTGACTGAAATGTCATCATTTGTTTTGGTCATCTCATGACAAATTATTTGAAGGATAGTCTCTGTGACTATGGAGGTCAGTGTCCTTTGAAAAACCAAGAACTTTCTTTCTGCCTATGGTGATGACATAATCTGTCAGTATCTCTTCAATTTGATCTTGTGGACAAGCAGGCTGCTTATGATTGGAATTTTTACTAATGACATGCCTTTCTAAAGTTTAACAATTGATATGATTTGAAAGCTTCAAATGACCTCCTTTATCAAACCAAACTCTGTTTTCCTTTGAAATTGCATATTGCAGACTTTATTCTCTGTTATGATCATCATTCACACTCAGAAAAACCTGGAGTCTCTGTTTCATTTGTTCAGTAAAAGGCAAACCTGGACTTCTGCAACCTTTAAAGTCAATACTGGCCAGCGCCCTCTGCTTGTAGATGAAGGAGGCGCCCTAACCCTCTGCTTGTAAATGAAGGAGGTTCTGGGCCATGACAATTTACCAGTTTGCTGTGACAGTGATGTCTTTTTCTTACTGTGATTTTCATGCTGGAAAGAGCTGTAAGGTCTCAATGAGTGACTCTTTGTTTTGCAGCTTCATCTCAGGCTCATAATACATTTAGAAGCAGATGTTCTTCTAACTGTAGATCCAAGCATTTAATCCTGAGATGAAGTTATATTTCCTGTTCTTTGCAGAATCCATAAAACACTGTGAAATACCTAATAGTCAGCTTGAGATTGGGGTTTATGCAGTGCTGAGACCTAGGGATAAGTGGCGCGACTTAGAGCTGTTTGTCAAATTCATTTGCAGAGTGGGAGGTCAGTTATGGTTGGTCTGTAACAGATGGAGGCTTTTTGGCTGAGTGATGATCGCCAAGGGTAAAATGTCTTAAAGCGCCACTTCCTAACATAGGGGAGACTTTTGAAACAGATTTGGATTTGCCTTTTAAAGCTGATGGGCAGATCAGGGGGCTGAAGCCAGGTAGGAAAGGGATAATGAGGTTTTGGTTTTGACATGGGTGTACTGAAAAGTAGAAAGGCGAAAAAAGTTTTAGGAGGGTTTTCTAGATGACATATTGACATAAAGGAAATCGCTTCTAGAAAACTCACCGTAGATATAGTCATCACTAACATGTAAAAAATACCGATGGCTAACAAGTAGAATGAAGACACCCACCGATAATGACTCTAAGTTCTAGAAGAAATACTTGGAAGCTAGAAAAGGATAAGTCAATCCAAAAGGGTTCAAGGATTAGCTGAGCATGGAAAAGATACACACAATGTTGTAGAGGAAAATTAGGACACACCAGAAGTTAGGTCATTTGGTGCTTATTAAATCTCAATCTCTAATGAATGTTTTGTAAATATGTTTGTATTTAGGAGTTTTTTGTAAAGTCTATGGTGGATTTCAATGTAGAATTGCCAGATTCAGAGAACCCACAAAAGCAAAAAAAGTTCTTTTGTGGATGTTCTCGAAAATAGTGAAGCCTACGAAAACAACCAAAAATGTAGGTTATGGCCTTGTTTTCCATGCACTATTTTAATACAAAAATGATAATTGTTTCATTAGAAAAATTAGTGTAATATAATTAATAGTAGTGAAATGGTCTATTTACAATAAAATATTTATATGAAATGGGAAGTGTTATGAAAATAATAATTTATTTTATTAGTTAAAATTCTTTGTCCTTTTAACCTCAACTATGATCATCTATTTGCATATAATTACCTCCTTCGTTTGAAAAAAAGTAGCCATTTTGATAATTGGCCTTGACTTTGGATTTGACATAATGCCCCAAGCTATTGATTTTTCCTCAATAGTGTGGTGGATTGGTTATAGAAATCACATCACTTGTTCTCGTTGGATTATCACCGTAGGAAAATATGGACTTAAATTATAGTAGTGGCATCAATTATTTTTGTTTATTTATAGTCGAGGAAATCTACCTTGTGCTTATACGTAGACGGAAATTAGTTGTGGAAAATATAAATCGAGTAAGAAATGATGAGAATAAAAAATTGATTTCAATTTTCAGAAATGTTTATTAGCAAATATAAATACATGTATAAGCATATCTAGTCTACGCGTACAATAATCGAAAATGTGCTTTATGAAAACCAAGTTTATTAGTGTTAGGGTGGTTTGGGTAAACTGGACTCAATCAAATTCTCTATGGTTTTTGAGCCCACATTTATGAGAGCCCATGTTTTTCACCGTGGTATTCATTTCTAATGTCTCGTACTTCTTAAAGAGCATAAACACTCTATGTTAGTTTTTTTCTAGTGACCACTTGGATCCCCAAAAATAGTTTATGTAGGCTCAAGATAGCACGATTTATTTGCTAAGTCATGAGTCCATTCCATAGTTTGGTTTTAAGATTAAAAAGTTCAAAAAAATTACAAAAATTTCAAAATTTAGGCGCTACGAGGTGAACTCACGAAAGCACCAATTTTTTTAAGCCTTTCGGACAATTTGTTATTTCATGTTTTCACGTCACTTCATTTTTCTTTTTCCGATGCTACCGGAATTTTGCAAGCATACTATGTTTTTAAAAATAAAACCAAAAAGCACATCCGATGTTATACCACGTGTCATAGGGTTAATACACATCAAATGATCACCATCTCCGAGGATATAATTATAGGTGTCGTATTGCGGCCGGGCTCGCTGGAGGTCGAGTCATCGTATACATTGAGTCACATGTGCTCATCGATCATTTAATGACCGAATCATTGGCTATCATGCCCGCCATGCCAAGTCAGGTAATCCATATGTTAAGGTGGATAGTGGTGATCACACCACACACCATAGCCGTGCGGATGGATTTACGACAATGACTCATGTCGAAACTTCAGGCCAATCAACAATATTGTTTGCACAGAGTGAATGTATGTCATCAAATACACTTACCATAAGCATATCCGGGAGATCCCATACGGAGAACAAAACCAATCAAGGTAGTGATGGTGTGTCACATGGTGCACATCATGATCATGAATATTTTTAATGATAGATGAATATTTTCATGGGGTGGTGAACCAATATTTAGTTTTAAAACCACGAAAAACAAGAATGTTGTCATTTGAAAATTGAAGTACAGCCGGATTCGAATTTGCCGAGAGTTATAGTTGGAGAAGAATTCTATATTTCCCGCGAAAGATTCCAAAGAAGAATACAAGCCACACCTATAAGGTAAACTCTTTCCCTGTTTTCCACCTATCATTTTGTAGGAGACATAGTTGTTATTTTTCCGAAGATAAATAAAACGGGTGGTAAGATAAATCGAATAGAGCCACATGGTGCGGGTTTGGTCGATGCTAATACAAGGGTAACAACTATGTTCATGCGGTCGGGATGGTATCCTATTTGCACCAGGTTGGGAAGCCTCACATTTAGGAGTTGCTCTAGATTTTTCTAACTCTTTTAACAATGGATAGGAGGCTACATTTTGTGGCCTCACTTTGCATCTTTCCGAAGATTCTATTCATGAAGCCTTTAACCATCCCCAAGAAGAGGAAATATGGTTCGAGGGAAAAGTTATCATAGGGAGGAAATCTCAACGACTTTCCTCTCAAGGATGTGCTCATTGCAGATCCAAACTTGGAAAAAGGAATCCCAAGAAATTACCTTAAGAATGACTAGTGCGAAGCAATCAAGCTTATCGGGAACCCATATCCACATGGAAAAGGAGGTATACGGTGGTATTCCTCTATCACATGAGGTTTTCTTTTTAATATTGCGAGGATGAGAGAACATTAAATCCGCCATTTTTCTTGTTGAAAAGCGACTCAAGATGTCGGCGAGGGTCGGACCCATAATGATAAGCTTTCGAGTACATCTTGTATCATCAAGCTTTGATAAAATTTACTGGTTGAAGAAGAGTTGAAGAAGAGAAAGCTGGAGATTGGGATAATTTTCTATTCTATGGGGTAGGCCAACACCGCACCTACACCTCTAGTTCCATAGTCAAAACCTTAGCATGCAAAGGGAAGAACAAGCATTAGGGGAATTTTGAGATAAAAAATGGGCCTCCTAAGGAAATTATAAAATAATAGTGAAAATAGTAAAATAAGATTTGATTACATCATCGAAATTTTTTAGAGGGAAAAAAGAAAAAAACTACTTTTTCAACTTATCTCCCAAATTTTTTACTCCAAATTTCGAGCGGGAGTACTCGTTGTGTTAGTCATCGGTAATTTTTTCCTTCATACATGACTAAATGATTTCCCCTAGATTTCTAGAAACAAAGTTCATGAACAGCTGTGAGTTCTAGAAATCTCACTACCTATCATCATCCTTAAAAATAATTTTTTCACTATTTCATCTTTCCATCATGTCTAGCATTGTTTCACCGATCGCAGTAAAACCCATTACTGGCTTATGTCACTCCTCTTGTCTATATTCTTTCACCTTTGGCCCAAATCCTCTTATGTCAAAAACAACTGCTACCTAAGCCCACCAATCAAATAGCTTTTTTGTGTCTTCCAAAACACTCTAAAACAACACGATGGTCTCAAAACTTACCTCCTCCTCTCGTAGACTCTTTAGATAAATCAAGTACATTGGATTTTGGATCTTCAATACACTCTGGTCTATCATAAACTCTATCTTGCACTCTCTCGATGATCCCAAATTCTGGGTCTCAGTCCAAAAACCAACTCCAAGAAAGCCTCCACTCAGGTCACCTAGGATTTCCACAAAGTCATGGGGTGGATTTGGTACCCGAGCAAACTCTGTTTTCTTGTTTGAAGAAAATAAATTCAAAGAAGAAAAATATAGGTGATCTTGTCCAAACTAATCAAAAAGGTTTTTTAAAGGAATTTTTTGGCCTAAAAAGGCATGAATATTGCAAAGGGACAACTTCCCTTTGCTCATGCATTTATGCGAGATGATCAAATAGCCATCATAATAGCAATAGGTAAGGTAAAGAGAAAATCATCATGAGAAGACCATTCATATGCAAGAAGAAAGCAACAAGCATATGTTTGATGATCCAGGGAGTTTTATGATTGTTTTGGCCAAGAAGGAATGAACACTATGGTTACGAGGGGCAAAGGTCACTCCCTCAAATCTTTGCAGAGTGCACATCAGAGGACTTTTAGGAATAACTAATGAGTTTTGAGAAGTTTCGAGAGAACTTAGAAGACACCACTATATACTTTTTTCCTAAACAACCCTAAAAACCTAACGAGCTTTGGGAGAGTTGACAAAACGCGGGTCAAAGAGTGATAAGAGAACCTCCTTCATAACAACGACGAGGGCTCTCGAAGGCTCAAGTCGCCCCTCACAAGATTTGGAAAAGAGGCATTGACTCCACATCGACAAAGGTTGAAAGGATAAAGAGTATTAGGTACAAAAGAAACGAAAAGGGTTTCAAGGGGTTTCAAGCTAATACTCTAAGGTTTGGCCAGAGAGCCACTAACTCCACCTCATCGAAAAGGGTAAAATCGAGAGAACTAAAAAGGATCCAAGGAGGTAGACCTAGACACCAGCGTGCCCACTTGCACCAAAGGGACGAAAAAGAGATAGAAATATCAAGCTCAAGGCTTGCATTTTTCTCAAAGAAAGGATAGAAACATTTTTAAAGAGTCAAGGGAGGCAAGCATGAGGGAAGAAATTGCCAAAGGAGAGTAACTATGACAAGCATAGGTCATTATTAATAAAATGAGACTGTCCAAATTCGGAGAGACGGTTGATTTTGAAAGGAAGAATTTGTGTAGGAACTTGCAAAGACCGACAGTGGCCAAAGCGTAAGCTTACAAAAAATGGTTTAGAAAACCACGACCTCCCTCACCGACATACATCATTTGCAAACCGGGAACAAAGCAGGTAGCGGGCCGGTTTAAGAGTAATAAAAGCCTCCAATTTTTTTCTATCAAAAGCATATTCTCAAGAAGAGATAGATTAATCCCGAGTAACACTTCTCATGCCCAGTTATAAAGGGTTACCTACAAGAAAATTGGTGAGGATAAATAGACCAAGTGTTTTCTCACAATGTTTGCAAACATAAAGACTAAAAGATATTGATGCTTGATAATAGGGTTTTTGTCGTCGAGAGGTTGTTCAGCATGCTTTTACAGAGAGAAAACTCTAACAAAATGTCGCAAAAGGAAATATGTCAAAAGATCATCAAAATCTGCTATTTTGCAAATCTTTGCCGAAACATCATAAAAAGGTTCGTAGACTTTGCAAAAGAGGGTAAAGGGCAACTAGTGGAGCTGGTTGAAGGGTTTGTAAGCATAAGAGAGACATCAAACTACTCACTGCAAAAGAAAAAGCCTTTTATATCAGGCCGACACTAGAGGACTAAAGGGCCAAAAAGCACAAGCAAGTGAGAAAAAGTAAAAAGGGAAACAAACCTTATAAAGTGGGTTTTTGGCATCAAATCATTTTTCAAAAAAGCTATAAAGCCTCATGACCTCTCCCACTTCATTTACCCGCAAAGAAGCCAGCAAACCATTGGAGAAAAATGAGGTTTTGCATGCGAGCTTTGAGAAAATTTTGCGAGTGCACTACGCACGAGGCCGGCGCTTACGCACCTCGGCCTCGGGCCGCTCACGCGAGAGAGGAGGAAGCGGCGGTGTTATTTAACACTTTGCCGCTGTCACGTCGAGCGGCGCACATGCACCCGGGTGGGCACTACGCATAGGCTCAAACGCCGCCCAACCTACCTGCCATCCACCCGCGCAAGCACTTTGACAGTCTCGATAGAAGCCAGTCAGGCTCGAGCCTAAACATGTAGTCGGGGTAGGCGCCTACGCACAAATAGATTTTGTTCCAAATTTCTCAAAAAGAGCCAATAATTCGATTTTCCCTCTAACTCTCATGAAATCAATGAAACAAGGTTGGTCGCTGTTTTTCTTACCTTCCAGACAGCCATTTTCATAAGCAAGAAGATGTTTACATGCATAATGTGACCAAAGCCCAGTAAGCACGATAAAAACCAATTTTTTGCCTTCTTAAGGTCGGGTTTACAAAAATAAGGGTTGTTATATATATAAATACACTCAAGAATAACAGAGAACCAACCTTTAAAAAGCTGAAAACACTCCTTGGAGAGCTTCATCTTGACCTCATTTGCAAACTTTTCCCTCTACATCGCTCATCGCCACCCTTTTCGACCTAAGGGCTCTTTCAAACAAGTTTAAAAAGCCTTCAGTGCTAAAAACCACTCACCATGTCTCAAGAAGAGATTCATACCGGAAGTGATGAAGGCCAAAGGCCTACTAAACCAAAACACAAGGGAGGAAGGGTTAATAGGTTTGATCCCTTGGACACCCTTCGAAATCACCTCCTCGATGATACTTACTTACTTTCAAGATGTTGGATGTTACCAGGCTTTTTGAAAATATTAAACAATTCCAAAGTCACTCGAGACTTTCGACTAGGTTTTTCATCCTCGGTTTTCAAAATCACCAAGTCAGCCTTTGCTCCAAGAGTCAATTTTGAGCTCTCAATCGAATCCATTGCTAAAGCCACACGAATTTAATTCGCGTACATTGTTGGTGAGAGATGGTTTAAAGGCGTGAGAAATTATACTTGAGTTATTATTAGCCCTACCTTAAACCTAGCTATAAACGAGGTTGCAAGGCCGTCTTCCCCTTCTCCCACCTACTAGAGAGGTATGCCCCACTTCGTGAGGTAGATTACCAAGTACTTCACTCCGTGAGCGAAGGTACTCCAAGGTTTAGTCTTATCATATAAGGCTTTTGATGCACTTCACCGGGGTTAAGTTACGCCGAACCTACCATACTACCTATACCGGAGCATTGAAAAAATGGCTTCAAAGTAGTCAATAAGAGGAGTTATGCACGAAATGCAGTAGCCTTTTTTCACCACTCCTTGGTCGATATGATTGTTTTACACCACTGGAGGAGCATGAGGAATCCCTTGGGACGTTTTTATCTCTCATGATGTATTTTCTAATACGGTAGTGCTCGGAATACGCCTTGGGCTAAGGAAGGCAAAACTCGAGGCAACATCAAACCAAGCTCGCCCTCGTAGCTAGCCCTACGAGGACAGGAGAGGGCTCTCTCCAGTCAATCTCGATAAAATGAGCAATAGGGTACGAGATGACTTAAAATGGGAACTGATTTTAGGCTAGTAAATAGATATGAGTGAGGTTTTTAATAAATGACTGGGTTTTCTGGGCTGTATGGGGCAAAGACAGCAAGAGCAGAGATCTAATCAAAGGCACAGATTATTCCATAAGGCAAGATAGGAGTGAAGTTTAACAATTAAATTTGAAATAATGTGGAATGTAAAGACTGTTGAAGAAAGTTGAAAAGGGCATTTAACAATGAATCCTTTCCAACAGAAGAAAATACACAAATCCTGAACGCTTCCCAAGGCAGAGCAAAAAATTGGATTCTACCTCTCTTACTGCAAAAGCTTTCAGCTTGAAATAGTTATGAATGAAATGAAAAACATAATGAGATATATATGAGACAAAAAGAAAAAACATTCGCTAAACTCACACCACAGGGATCTTATGAACCAGAGCTGCATCCTTCCATTATTCCTCTGTCAAAGCTGCACAATGAAGCTCTCTGTTATCTCTCCTCTACTTCTCCCAGAACTCTCCCCTCTTTACAAGTGTTTTTCAATACAATATATAACTCAGAGCTATGATAACAAGTTGATAAAAATAGGGCGTTGTTTCACCTAGAATCATAAAAACAAGAAAAGTCTGCTCTAAAAAGGAGCAGCGTTACACTTTGTTTGTTGATAACTAATTAGAATGTGTAACTGAAAACCAAAATAGGCAATCAAACGTATCTTTCTTCCACGGTGGATATCTTTGTTTTAATTTTAGCTTTCAGACTTTGCGCCTTCCATCTGCCATTTGAAAAACAACTAGTTTCTTAATAAAAATAGCTTTTGAAACTAAAATTTCGCCTTTGATCAAGGGAAAAATGAATGATCTCCGTTAACTCAACAAAATCTCCCACGCAACACTTTATGAGGTCTTCAAAAAGATCAGCTGACCACTGAATTTCAGGAGCATCAGCCCAATATTCTAGCACCAACAATGCATAATCGCAACACCTGGCACGGAGAACTGCATTACGATCTTTCTTGGCACAATCCTACGATGCGAGGAAGAATGCGAGCAACTTTATAATTACGTGACATCGTCTTTATGCAATTATCTGCTGCACTATACTAGATCGACGATCAGATAACTGAACAATCAAAGTCCCACAAGCTGCCTCAACAGTGCTGGAAAGTATCCATAATCAGAGGCACCTCCAAAAACAAGACCTTCAACTTTTCGCATGGCAGCAATCCTTACTGACCTGTCCTGCTACCTGCTTTCCTTGAAACCAAACACTGTAGGGAACTATTGTATTTAGTTTCAGAGAAGTAGCAAGATTGTTTACCAATGTGCGTGTACCAGTTAGAGGTATGATAGAGTCCTGATCTCCACTGTAAACCATGACTCGTATGCCAGCCATGACAAGTTTTCCAAGTAAAGGAATAGTTGGGTTCTCCCAATTAAGATCATCATATTCTAGTACACTGCTGCAGGCTTCCCATCCTTTAACACTCCCAACAAGCCGAGCATGGAATGCCTTTTGTACAGCGGGTGTATTCAGATAGGAGGTAGCTTCGTCCTGTACGCAAACGTCTGTCTTTACTATCGTGGTTTCTGTCACCCCGAACATCATCTTAGATTTTTGCATGAGAAGAGATGACAAACAGATTTCTATTGTGATGTCGTATTTATTAATGTATTTGCTGACTTCCATGCTGACAATCGAGTAAATTTCCTCACAGGTCGATGACACTCTGCCACTGAAGGCCTCTGTCAGAAGGCGACTATAATTGCAGCGCGTATTCATCATATTGTATGTTGGATCAGATACAAGGCCATGGGACCATAGGAATTCGGCCCTTGCATTTAGATCTGTGACGAAATCGAGCAATGGGTTGCCAATAGCTATACCCTTTAGATTGAAGATCTTATCTTTTCTGTTCTGCTCCATAATAAGCTTTGCCAATTGAGGAATATAGTGACCTGCATAGCTCTCCCCTGTCAAATATAGCTCTCTCGTCTTGTACTCTGGAAACTGTTGTGGTGTCATTGGCACCCATATAGTACGATGGATCGTTGGAATATGAAAATCCAACTCCTGCAGGACTTTCCAGATAAAGCATGTTTGCTTCTTTGTTCCAACTGCAACTATTTCGTATCAATTTGCCTGCCTTGGGATAAAATGGACCATTCTCTGATAGCGCCCCACAGATTTCAATTTAACTGATAGTAATAATCATTTCCCTTATCATATAATCATTAGTTCCCACAGATTTCAATTTTAAATGACAAAATATTTAGAGATATTTAAAGGCGCCTTAATTTGGTTACAACACGACAATTGATTTAGCCCTAGTCTATCCATTTATTTGTATGGGGTGAGCTATATACACCATGCTGCTAGGAGGAGGTTGGCCTTTCAGGAATGCCTCGAACAATATTAGAGATCTCTCTGGTTGTGAAAATGGCACTTCGTGACCTCCTCCTCTCACTGTTGCGAATGATAAAATATTTCTGTAAACCTGCACCCATCCTGCCACCCCAACATTGGTTCCAACAACCCAATTCTTGCACATGATCTCTCATGCATTAGTATGGAGCGTTACTGGATCTTTTTCATAATTCAACCTTCAAATTCAATAGTTAAGCTTTCTTTTCAAAGCAGTAAGGTATAAAAATAGCCGTAAATAAACAACTCTCTGTTCTTACTGTGAATTCGGGGCTCCAGTTGAGCAACTTATCCTTGGTTTCTAAAGAAAAAGAGTTTTCTTTGTTGTCTTTTGCAGGGATGGTGGCCTGTCCTAGCTCGGCACTTTTTCACATTAATACAAACTCTACTTTTCAAATTTCGTTTTTGATTTTCTGACTTGAATGATGGCTTTTCTTTGTCTGCTTGCAGGGATATTTAGCATGAAGTTTGGCAAGGTGACATAAAGCCTGCATTTGAAATCTTCAAGACGGAAAATTACATGGTTATTACAAATAACTAATTTGCCAATTTCTTCTCCAAAACAGGGTTTTGGAGAAGAATCATCCTTGAGCATTAATGATGATGAAACTCTTGAAATAAGAAACTTATTGAACCTTCCTTTGGCTTGAACATGTTATTGAAGCACTTCTGAAGACAAAACCCTGGACTCAAGAATTAAAATGACTCTTTTTGACCAAAATGGCATTTACTGACAGCAAATGACGAGAAATGACAGAGGACTGACAAGACTGAGTCTAACATTGGCTCCAATGGGGATGGCAGCTGTCGCTTCTTGGAGGTGCCAAGAACTGTAGATCTTTGGGAGAGCAGACAGTGCCTCCATCCATTGGGTTATGGAATCCATTATTGCAAGAAATCGACAAGATTAATTTATTAACTGGAAACTCGACTCAAACTAACTTGATGCAAACTGAAATGACGAAAAAAAAACTTGACTCTGGCAAACTAAATTAAGACCTAAACTTAAAACTTGAAGCTTGCTGGCAGTACATAACCGCCTGTGTTTCTTACAAGACAATATACCATCAAACTATATCATAATTCCAATGTAACCAATCAAGCAGATGCCTTCTTGATTGATTCCCCTGATCAGATCTGCTGATCACCAATAAATACTGATAACTGGGCATCCAAAAACATAGCTGACCATGATCTCCTTCATCACTGAACACTGCAATAAACACCTTCACAGCTGACTGCAACAGATTGGCCATTGGATCCTGAAAAACATGAAGATTTTCTTCCTGCTGAAGAAACAAGGTGTCATTTGCTTCTAATTCCGATCTTCCTTCATCATGTACTTCAGTAAAAATATGTTCCTGGGCTTCAAAAAACTCTGAACAGGTAGATGAGCAGATCTCCTCTTGTAAAAAAATTTCAACACATGAGACATATGAAGAAGAATCTGAAAGGGAATCCTGAATGTTCTGATCTTCTACAGTTTGAATATAGTTTTGGTCATCTTCATATGATAGGACAGCCGGATTTTCATTACAGTCATCAATCATGAGAAAAGAAACTTCCAATGATTCTTGAAGCTCAAACATGACATTTCTATCATCTACCATAACTTCATCAAGATAAACTTTTTCATTAACTGACTGGATTACCTCTTTATGAAGACTCTGTTCTGATGAACTGAAAACATTTGGATCCATAACTGTGTCTTCTGCATTCCAGATGAACTCAATAGAAAAGTTCTCCTTGATGGGTTTCAACACAAGATATGCTTGGTCATCACAATCTGAATGTAGATCTGAAATAGCTGACTGGTCATTATCACAATCTGCAATTGAAACCTGACTTCCCTGCATGTTGTCTTCTTCTGTGGGCAGATCTGAAACAAGCTCTTCTCTTTCATCACTTTCAGCCATATGATCTTCAACCCGCTGATCTATAAAGCTGCTTACAGGACTGTCATCCTTTTCAGAAAAGGAAGAAGTTCCACCATCACCTTCTTGACCATGTGCACACTGCAGATCTGCGTTAACTTGAGCTGGAACATGACCTTTCAAGAGTTGATCTATCTCGTCTTAAGAAAGAGGGGATAATGCTTTATGTTTTCTTTTGCTCAAACAGTAATTGTCTTCATTGATTTCAAGTGAAGGAGTATACAGATTTTCCTCATACTGCTGATCCATTTCAGGCAATTCCTGTTGACTGTCAAGATGCAAAATTCCTTCATTTTCCACCACACTAAAATCTTGATCCTGTTGCAAATTTTCATGATCGTCTTTATGCTGCTGAAATGGATTTTCATACAGGGCTTCCATGATCTCATCATCCATGAAATCATCATCTTCATAATATTTCTCAAGGCTTTCAATAAAAGTAGAAGCATGTTTGCAACAGTCATGAACTAAATTTAATGATGGATAAGATACTTGATATCTTTCAATGAACAGGGCATGAAAATCCTTTAAACAGTAAATACAGGCCGGCGGCAAATTTCATACCAAGATTGGGCTTCACCTTCCAGAGTGGCCAGGAATATCTTCATCAAGCAATCTTCAGGAAAATCCACCTTCAACTTGCGAATATGCATGTGAAATCTAATTAGATGTAAAGCAGCATCCTTCTTACCATCATCGTTAAACGTAGGCAGATTCCTTGACCAATCTACCTTGGGCATTTTATTCGGAAAACCTGGAATGTGATCTCGGCTCATGGGAGCGTATCTTCTTGTGATTCGGTCCATCTTGAAAATCTCACAGCTACTGATCTCCCTGCAGTGAAGTCACCATGAAAGATTGATTGTCTGGATTTTTTCAGTGAATGAAGTCGCTGGGTGAATGATTTCAGCCTTGCGGTGTCTGACTGCTGTCCACCATCAGCAATCGGATCTGAACTTTGTTATCCTTTACCGGAGAAGACTTCCCCAGTATGGTCGCCACTATGTTAGCGCTCGAATCTGCCTCAGGCTGAAAGAAGGCGAGGTTCAAGGCAACATCAAACCAAGATCAGCCTCGTAGCTAGCCCTATGAGGACAGGAGAGGGCTCTCTCCAGTCAATCTCGATAAAATGAGAAATAGGGTGCGAGATGACTTAAAATGGGAACTGATTTTAGGCTAGTAAATAGATATGAATGAGGTTTTTAATAAATGACTGGGTTTTCTGGGATGTATGGGGCAAAGACAGCAAGAGCAGAGATCTAATCAAAGGCACAGATTATTCCATAAGGCAAGATAGGAGTGAAGTTTAACAATTAAATTTGAAATGATGTGGAATGTAAAGACTGTTGAAGAAAGTTGAAAAGGGCATTTAACAACGAATCCTTTCCAACAGAAGAAAATACACAAATCCTGAACGCTTCCCAAGGCAGAGCAACAAATTGGATTCTACCTCTCTTACTGCAAAAGCTTTCAACTTGAAATGGTTATGAATGAAATGAAAAACATAACGAGATACATATGAGACAAAAAGAAAAAACATTCGCTAAACTCACACCACAGGGATCTTATGAACCAGAGCTACATCCTTCCATTATTCCTCTGTAAAAGTTGCACAATGAAGCTCTCTGTTATCTCTCCTCTACTTCTCCCAGAACTCTCCCCTCTTTACAAGTGTTTTTCAATACAATATATAACTCAGAGCTGTGATAACAAGTTGATAAAAATAGGGCGCTGTTTCACCTAGAATCATAAAAACAGGAAAAGTCTGCTCTAAAAAGGAGCAGCGTTACACTTTGTTTGTTGATAACTAATTAGAATGCGTAACTGAAAACCAAAATAGGCAATCGAACCTATCTTTCTGCCACGGTGGATATCTTTGTTTTAATTTTAGCTTTTAGACTTTGCGCCTTCCATCTTCCATTTGAAAAACAACCAGTTTCTTAATAAAAATATCTTTTGAAACTAAAATTTCGCCTTTGATCAAGGGAAAAATGAATGATCTCCGTTAACTCAACAAAATCTCCCACGCAACACTTTATGAGGTCTTCAAAAAGATTAGCTGACCGCTGAATTTCAGGAGCATCAGCCCAATATTCTAGCACCAACAATGCATAATCGCAACACCTGGCACGGAGAATTGCATTACGATCTTTCTTGGCACAATCCTACGATGCGAGGAAGAATGCGAGCAACTTTATAATTACGTGACATCGTCTTTATGCAATTATCTGCTTCACTATACTAGATCGACGATCAGATAACTGAACAGTCAAAGTCCCACAAGCTGCCTCAACAGTGTTGGAAAGTATCCATAATCAGAGGCACCTCCAAAAACAAGACCTTCAACTTTTCGCATGGCAGCAATCCTTACTGACCTGTCCTGCTACCTGCTTTCCTTGAAACCAAACACTGTAGGGAACTGTTGTATTTAGTTTCAGAGAAGTAGCAAGATTGTTTACCAATGTGCGTGTACCAGTTAGAGGTATGATAGAGTCCTGATCTCCACTGTAAACCATGACTCGTATGCCATCCATGACAAGTTTTCCAAGTAAAGGAATAGTTGGGTTCTCCCAATTAAGATCATCATATTCTAGTACACTGTTGTAGGCTTCCCATCCTTTAACACTCCCAACAAGCCGAGCATGGAATGCCTTTTGTACAGCGGGTGTATTCAGATAGGAGGTAGCTTCGTCTTGTACGCAAACGTCTGGCTTTACTGTCGTGGTTCCTGTCACCCCGAACATCATCTTAGATTTTTGCATGAGAAGAGATGACAAACAACTTTCTATTGTGACTTCGTATTTATTAATGTATTTGCTGACTTCCATGCTGACAATCGAGTAAATTTCCTCACAGGTCGATGACACTCTGCCACTGAAGGCCTCTGTCAGAAGGCGACTATAATTGCAGCGCGTATTCATCATATTGTATGTTGGATCAGATAGAAGGCCATGGGACCATAGGAATTCGGCCCTTGCATTTAGATCTGTGACGAAATCGAGCAATGGGTTGCCAATAGCTATACCCTTCAGATTGAAGATCTTATCTTTTCTGTTCTGCTCCATAATAAGCTCTGCCAATTGAGGAATATAGTGACCTGCATAGCTCTCCCCTGTCAAATATAGCTCTGTCGTCTTGTACTCTGGAAACTGTTGTGGTGTCATTGGCACCCATATAGTACGATGGATCGTTGGAATATGAAAATCCAACTCCTGCAGGACTTTCCAGATAAAGCATGTTTTCTTCTTTGTTCCAACTGCAACTATTTCGTATCAGTTTGCCTGCCTTGGGATAAAATGGACCATTCTCTGATAACGCCCCACAGATTTCAATTTAATTGACAGTAATAATCATTTCCCTTATCATATAATCATTAGTTCCCACAGATTTCAATTTTAATTGACAAAATCTTTAGATATATTTAAAGGTGCCTTAATTTGGTTACAACACGACAATTGATTTAGCCCCAGTCTATCCATTTATTTGTATGGGGTGAGCTGTCTACACCATGCTGCTAGGAGGAGGTTGGCCTTTCAGGAATGCCTCGAACAATATTAGAGATCTCTCTGGTTGTGAAAATGGCACTTCATGACCTCCTGCTCTCACTGTTGCGAATGATAAAATATTTTCGTAAACCTGCACCCATCCTGCCACCCCAACATTGGTTCCAACAACCCAATTCTTGCACATGATATCTCATGCATTAGTATGGAGCGTTACTGGATCTTTTTCATAATTCAACCTTCAAACAACCTTATTGAATTTAAACAACCTTCAAATTCAATAGTTAAGCTTTCTTTTCAAATCAGTAAGGTATAAAAATAGCCGTAAATAAACAACTCTCTGTTCTTACTGTGAATTCGGGGCTCCAGTTGAGCAACTTCTCCTTGGTTTCTAAAGAAAAAGAGTTTTCTTTGTTGTCTTTTGCAGGGATGGTGGCCTGTCCTGGCTCGACACTTTTTCACATTAATACAAACTCTACTTTTCAAATTTCCTTTTTGATTTTCTGACTTGACTGATGGCTTTTCTTTGTCTGCTTGCAGGGATATTTAGCATGAAGTTTGGCAAGGTGACATAAAGCCTGCATTTGAAATCTTCAAGACTGAAAATTACATGGTTATTACAAACAACTAATTTGCCAATTTCTTCTCCAAAATAGGGTTTTGGAGAAGAAACATCCTTGAGCATTAATGATGATGAAACTCTTGAAATAAGAAACTTATTGAACCTTCCTTTGGCTTGCACATGTTATTGAAGCACTTTTGAAGACAAAACCCTGGGATCAAGAATTAAAATGACTCTTTTTGACCAAAATGGCATTTAATGACAGCAAATGACGAGAAATGACAGAGGACTGACAAGACTGAGTCTAACAA